>CM017440.1:13460399-13949078 GCA_007726485.1 Eragrostis curvula | reverse complement strand
AATGTTGATCTCCTCTAGTCCAGAAGTATAACAAATGCAGTGTAGGATATATTCAATGCATCTAACTCTCTGAACTGAAAGGCAATTCATTGATAGAGATTCTTTTGTACATGAGCAAAGTAAACACATTACTTGATGACATACGTAGTAGGATCTCCAATGTGATCACCACTTTCAAATGAATGAATGCTAGATTGCAACCGCACAACTACAGCGACACTATGCATTAACCAACTTGTACTGGATATGATAACATATCTCTGTCTGATCTGTACGGTGTGACAGTTTAGTCAAGCCAGCTTGTAATGTGTTAATAATGTGGGGTTCCTCTTCACTACTCCTATGAAAGTTTATACTGAGCAGTGTGTTAATGTCTCCTGCGCTCTGAATAGGATGCACTTGGAATTACAATTTCACGCAAAATTAGCACCAATATATGAGTGGAGTGATACGTACATGTGGAGCTTATTATTGATCTGGGCCGTATGCGGAAGTTTGGATTTTCGAGATAAATATTTGTGAGAAAATCAAAGTTCAAATGCTGTTCCGCTGAGTGTTGGCTATCGTCCTCCATGTAAGAATCAAAACTGATTTTGCGAACTTCTTTATCCATTTTCCAAATCTTTCCCTGGTCCACTGAAAACCGGAACCCGACGCATGCAACATGCAACACATAAATAATGCGCAAGAGATAGGGAACTGAGATTCGTGTTCACTTGCCAGCATCTGGCACGACTGGCCTCGATGCTGCAAGCCTGCAAGCTGCTAGCCTGCTGGCTTATAAATAGCTTGCCAGACACTTCACTCAGATCAGAAGCACAAGATCCAAAAATCACCATTAATAGAAGTCACTACGGGAAACCCTTATTTGCCGAGTGCCAGGGGCACTCGGAGTGTAGCCACTCGGCAAAGACCGGACGGCAAACAGCTCTCGGCAAAGGCGGATTTGCCGAGTGCTTTTTGTCGGGCACTCGGCAAAAATTTTGCCGAGTGTCGAAAAGACACTCGGCAAAATAAAGTAACGAGACGATGGGAAACGACCGTCAAGAGGGTTTGCCGAGTGCCCTGACGTCAGGCACTCGGCAAACAAAAAAATTTGCGCGTGCCAGAGGCCAGGCACTCGGTAAACTTTCAGTTTTGCCGAGTGCCAGGCCTCTGGCACTCGGCAAACATTGAAAGTTTGCCGAGTGCCTGGCCTCTGGCACTCGGCAACAATGGTAAGTTTGCCGAGTGCCAGGCATATGCACTCGGCAAACAATGGCACATGTGCCGAGTGCCTCAGTTTGTGCACTCGGCAAAAATCTGAGCACTCGGCAAAAAAAATCGACAGATTGCAATAAATGTTTAAAATCACTGCAACCTGGACCAAAATCACACCAAATCATACATATATGCTCACCATCTCACATACACATATATATCATCACAACACATAGAAATCACCACAAACACATAGAAATCACCACAAACCATAGAAATCCATCACAAACACATATTTGTCTCCAAGTACACATAGAAATGTTTCAACTTGACATCCCCAAGCACAACTAGTTGGTTCATGCAATTGAAGTACAAATAACAACTACAAGCTACATCGGAGGAGGGCGAGGATAAGGAGGGAACGGTGACCAAGCATTGGGAGGGGAAACCGGCTGATTGTTGGATTCAGCGGATTATTTTGCAAAAGAAGAGATATTACATGATTAACACAAGTTTCAGATAGAAGCATCAAGCTGACTGAAGCATCGATATTATAATTGAAAGTTAGAAATGAAACTACAAGGATTTAGATAGACTCACCAGAGTGCCTGACTCGGACTCGAAGTGCCGACAGGAGGAAGAGGTAGTGGCGGCGGTTGCATCCCACCACTGTGCCACTGGTGAAACATCATCTGCATTTGCCGCTGCAAGTCCTCCTGCATCCTTGCGTGCTGTTCCTGCAGCCTCGCATCGTACCTCACCCGCGTTCCATCAGCTGTGCCTGGTACTTCCTCCTGTGCCTGCAGCTTCGCCTCCATCTCCTCCCATAGCTGGGCCTACAATATGTCATCCAATGTTACAATGCAAAGCAAACATATGTCAAACTCAACGAAACGACGATAGAACAGAAATAACCTGGGCTTGGTCAAACTGAATCTGTGCAGCGCTTGGCCGTGGGCGTATGGGTGGGGCTGAGGACGAGCTCCTCGCTCGGATCTCAGAGAGGGTGGGAGTAGAGGCCGTGTCCAGTGTGCTGTCTCCCATCCAGTACCGGTCATGCTTCTTCCTCCACCGATCCTCATTAGATCTCTCCATCAAGGTCCTCGGTGCTCGGGTTCCACTCTGGCCCGTGCTTCTCCCTAGCCATCTCGGTGTACTGCTAGAGGCGAGCGTGGACGGTGGCGTTGCTGTACGCCTCGGGCCCGTCCTCCGGGTTGTAGTCGACCTCGATCGACGACGCCTTGCCCTTGTGGGCCAATGCCCAAGCTATCAACGGGGGCACTCTCGCGCCTCATGCGCCCGCGACTGCAAAGAAAAATAGAAGATGATTAGAAATTATGCAAAATTGAGCGTTACAACAACGAAATGAATTCACGTACCAGCTAGCCGCGTACTCGTCAAGGACGGTTGCCTTGATGTGTGCTGGCCAGGCATCTTCAAACGCCGCTGCCGGCAAGCTTCGTGCGTCTTCTGCCACTCGGGTCGCACCACCTACTCACAAAGTACTCCCAACAGTCCCTGTGAGAGGCGCACCACCACGGAATTACCTACACTCATTTGACCAAGTTAGATGTTACTTATTGTGAAACTATGAGAATAACAAATTAAGTGTACTTAATCAAGTATAGAAAACATGAGAATGTCAAATTACCTGCATGTATTGTTCTGCAGCCAGCCATATGGTTCGAGCCTCCTTTTTCTCAATCTTCCTACCAAGTTTTTGGCGTAGTAGGTCCTCACGGCCTGGACGCGCGCCTCGTAATGCATGTCCTAATGAGTTTAGGACATGCATTGTACACCCGACGAACCGCACGGTCACTCCATTCCGGCTCGACCCTGAAAAAATCCTGCACATAGACGCCGATGTATATTTCATATTACATTTCTAGTGCTTACAACTTTGCATTCTTAAGTTTAATGAGGTTTCCAATGAGCTGTGCTTAGTTACCAGCATGATATTGTCCCAATGGAATTACTCAGGCTTCTTAGTACGTGGTGATTTAGGTGACCAAGAAGCTATGGATAAATTATGTAACTCTTGTGGCCCAGTGCACATGCATTGCATGGGGCGAAATAACAGTTACCTTGCTGGGTAGCAATAAATCAACTAACATCTATGTCCTACACGGGTTGACCACTCTTTCTGACCTGGAGATCATGTGGCTGGTATGTATCAGTACACACATCAGATGCAAAATATCATGTCTTCATGATGGGAGAGGAATAGATCTTTGTACATAGCTCCATGCTGTTTGGTTGGGTAGCTGGTTTGATGCTGGCAAAGTAAATCAGAGTTTCCAAGTAACCAACTTCACTGAAGCCCATGTACATTAATTTTCTGAAAGAATACTTTTACAGTATATCTAAATAAAACACACATGAGGGAGAAATAAGTATATATATATATGAGAAAATCCATTCTACTCTCCGGTATAGCTACTCCCACATTCAAAAAACCACCATGGGTATGTGTACATACCTATTTATCATTTTGGGTATGTACACATACCCAAAATAAGATTTTTCAAAGGATATCCATGAATTTTTTGAGTGAAACTCATATTTTTTTGCACCTTGTTATATATCATGTTTCCTGCATAGAAAAAGGAGTATGTCCACATACTTGATGTATCCTCATATAGAAAAAGGAGTATGTCCACATACCACTTTTGAAAATTATGTACATGTACATACCTTTTTTTAGAAGCCCCAAGTATCAACAGATACCCCTTAGATTATGAGATACGAATGTGTGGGAGTAGCTATATTATATTGCTAGGTGAATTCCCCGCACGTTGCTGCGGGAATTAAGATGCATTTTCATAAGCGGTGGATTAATTAAGTAAATATGGGGAATCTACAACATGAATTTGTAGCTAAGTATTTCTAATAATTAGCCTGATTATAGCATAAAATGTTGATATATATACGTTAAGATCCTTGAAATGATAAAAATATTGTAGTATGGTATTGCTTTTTGTGTGCCTAACTGCATGGAGGAGAAAAATATGATTGAAAATAGGTTCTACTCCTTTCTGTTTTCCCAACTAAGCATCTTGCCTTGCGAAAGATCGGTACAATGGTATGGAATTATTTTTTGTACACCTAATATCTGCCTAAAACAAAATCATATAAATGGGCGAAGCCCCAGTAGAAAGTGCCACTGGTTTTTTAATGGGGTCTAAGAAGGGCTTTACACTGATTTTTACGCCCCGGCGCTAGGCCTTGGCTTCGCCACATCCATGAGTTTCATGGTGCCCATTCCTATGTATGAGCTGAAACTGATCTCAGCTGTCATGCGGAACCTCAAGTAGAAGTCAGACTACAATTACTAAATAAACATCATACTTGACATGCAGAGCTAGATAGATAAAATACTTTGAAGGAACAAAAATAGATAATTTTCTTTGAAATAAGTTTATATTAGTTGGTTGAGACATTTCATTGAGGATCTGGCAGAGAAGATATGAAGACAATTGCGCTGAAATAACTTAATGTTCTCTCATTTCGTTAAACTACTGACAGAGACGATAGATAAATACTTTGAAGGAACAAAAATAGATAATTTTCTTTGAAATCAGTTTATATTATTTGGTTGAGACATTTCATTGAGGATCTGGAAAAGAAGATATGAAGACACTTGCGCTGAAATAACTTAAGGTTCTCTCATTTCATTAAACTACTGACAGAGACGATAGGAAGATAGGTACTGTCATTTTGTTAAGCAACAGGTAGAGAGAAGATAGGAAGATAAAGCAAGTTTGATCTATTAAATGCTGACGAATTAAATCAGAATACCAGAACACTAACCTTAAGTGAAGAATTAATATTTATAATAAAATAAAAAAGCACCTACTATGAGCCTTATCGCACATGTTTTGGATAGAATAGGAAAAAGGCAAGGGAAAATGGATTAAATAGAGTACTCAATGCTATTTTCTAGTAAATAAAAAGATTACAACTAGTGAGCATGCATAATCTTCTATTCGTTTGGGAAATGAAATTGGATAGAAATGCTAGCATCCAAATGTTATATTAAGTGTGCACCAAACTAAAAAATCTCTGCAGACCTGCAAAGTAAAATAATTTGATTAATTACCGGACTTGGATAAATTGATCATGGAATTCTAGATGTCCTGCATGAGAAAATATGTAGCGACACATTAACCAATGTCAGAGGGGATAACAAATTAAAGAATTCCAAGAGTTAGTACCACTGTTTAAAGCAAAAGAAAAATACAGATTAGGACACACACTTTCGCTCAAGAAACAGGACTTAGAAGACACAAAGTAGGTTATCGATATGCAATACAAAGAAATTTAGGATCATAAGGACGAAATGAACAGATCCTTTAACAATCCTAGATATATGATTCCTTCCATATGCTTGTCTCCGTAGCCTAATCCCTTTCTTGAAAAATATAGATGAGGTAGGTATAAGCCTAAACCCTTCTTGAGGTTTACAGAATTGCCGTTGCTGCAGTACCAGCATCAAGCTACGCAGATGCAGATCATTGCACGGTGAGAACTGGGGGATGGTTTGTCTACCTCATGGTGGGAGGAGGAGCAATCTATATGAAGCCATGCAAATGTCAACTGACGAAAATAATGGCCTCGGGTTAATTATGGTCTTGACTGACCATAATCCCATCAGTTGCAATAGGGTACGATGGGGGGGAAATTGCTAAGGTGATGGACCATTTTATTCAGGTCCCGCATGCAGCAGTAAAGGAAAAGAAAGAAACTGAAGCCTATGGATTGAATGTCTCTTATTCCATCAGTTGCAAGAGCGTACGATGTGGGAAATTGCTAATGTGATGGACCATTTTATTCAGGCGTGGCATGCAGCAGTAAAGGAAAGAAACTGAAGCCAATGGATGGAATGTCGGGATCTAGCGGCCAGAATGAAATGGAATGGGGAGATCGGATGGCTGTGAAATTGAGGTGATATGGCTTAACGTGGTGCTAGCTTTATAGCAATAAGTGACATATAGTGGATTGCATCTATATAAGATATATAGATTAATATAAAAGGAGATAAAAAAGAAAAAAATGCTAAAAACTCCCTAAAAATGAAAAACATTTGATCTTTAAATCCGTGCCAATACTTTAAAAAATATAATCCAACCCCTTGAAACTGTAGGGTAGATCCCGTGCCCCCTCCCGAATGTATCCTAAGCCCTTTTACGTCTCCTACCCCAACCAGCCGTCGCCACGGCACCACCTCCATCGTCTGCAACCCGTAATGCTGCGGAGTGGTACAACCTAGCGATCCCTCCTCATCTGGATTATGGCTGCAAGCGTTGAAAAAGATTTGTGGCCGCTCGTCTGCCTTCACGCCGGGGACTGCCGTTTGTGCTCTTGGCGCCGCCGCACCGGCGCCGGCCTGATCTGCCGCGGCAGGGCTGGCGTCCGTTCCTCCTAGGGCTGCAAGTGGCGCCGGCCACTAACATGGCCGGCACGCGGCGGCCGCTGCGCAGCGTGAGGTACCCGGCCGCAGCCGCGGGGACGGCGGCGGAGGAGCATCGCCGCAGCTCCGGACGCCGCACTTGCCCATGATCGGCGCGGCGGCTGGCTCAGATCGTGGGCCGCTGGTTTGGTGTGCGTGTTGATGGATGGATGGATGGCTTGGTGCGAACGCACTGTGCAGCAGCAGCAGCGGCGCGCGGACAGTGGCGCGCTGTGCTGGCTTTGTACTACCACTAGCGTTCACTGTGCCGAGGGAGGGAGCGAGAGCTGCTTATTGTACGGGACGAACGGGAGCTTGTCACGTCAAATCGTATAGCGGGAGAGGCTGCGTAATGCAATGTGGGCGTTCGTTTTGTAGAGATGAACAGTTTTGATAGACTCCTCATCTTAAACAAAACGGTGTTGCACAGGGAGCAAAGCTGTGAGTTGTGACAGAACAGGGTACAATCAACATGCAGCAGCACGAATGTCTTGTCAAGGCTAACAAATAGTAGAAATTGTCGTAATCCATGACGTATACGCTGCATATTTTAATGTGTTTCTTTCCCTTTTTTCTTTGTTTTTTCGTCCTTTGGTCGCCGAGATTCTGGCCTTCTGGCTCCACGGAGTGGACACTGGACAGCAGTGGAGTGATCATCAGCTCTGCTCGGCTGCCTGGTGAGGCCGCGTTAACAGGAACCAAATAACGAATCTGCACACGCGCTACAAAGCCTTGGAAATAAGTCAGGCTTGGATTTACCATAGCACACAGGAACACACAGAAACTAGACAAGCTGGTAATATAAGCAGTGGACGAGGGCAAAAGAAACAGAGAGCACACATAGGACATGCTACACTGTAGAGGCTCCCGTTGTGTACTACCTCCGTCCCATAATAGTTGTGGCTGTTGACTTTCGTTCATTTCGTGTTTTGCAGATGAAAGGTTCTGCTCGTCATCGTAATAAGTGCTTCTCAAATCAATTTTTAGTCTACTTGCAGATGAAAGGTTCTGCTCGTCATCGTAATAAGTGCTTCTCAAATCGATTTTTAGTCTACCAGCAACTCACCAAGAAGTCGTAACGGAACGGCGTTGCTATGCTAGGGCAGCAAATTAAGCTGTGGAGTTATGACACAGAACAGGGTACAACCAACACGCAGCGGCACGAATGTCTGTCAAGGCTACCTAATAGAAATTGTCGTAATCCATGACGTATACGCTGCATATTTTAATGTGCTTCTTTACCCTTTTTCTTTGTTTCGTCCTTTGGTCGCCGAGGTTCTGGCCTTCTGGCTACACGGAGTGGACACCGGACAGTGGAGTGATCATCAGCTCTGCTCGGCTGCCTGGTGACTGGTGAGGCCGCGTCAACAGGAACCAAATAACGAATGTGCACACGCGCTACAAAGCCTTGGAAATAAGTCAGGCTTGGGTTTACCGTAGCACAGGAACACACAGAAACTAGACAACTAGTACTAGTATAATAAGCATTGGATTCTGACGCGAGCAAAAGAAACAGAGAGCACACATAGGACATGCTATACAGGAAGCAGACGCCCCGGTCGTGTCCCTACGTTTGTCCCCAGCGCCAGAGTTCAGTCCTAGCCAAAACTCCATGGCCCATGCCCATGCATGCATGGGACCGGCTGTTCGATCGATCACTGATTCACTGTTTAGTGTTTACTGCTGCAACACACTCCAGTCCAGTCCACGATCTAGAAACACTCCCAGCCCGGCGATCCATCTCCCGGCAGTCGCAAGAATCTTTACCGAGGCACGAGAAAGCGATGCCTGGATGCAACGCCTGTTGATCATCCGATCGGCTTGATCTCGCATGTGATCCGCCAATGATCGACGGAGATCGCGATCGGCCGGCACGACCGCACGGCGCGGGGACCAGTGGAAAGGGAAGGAATGATCAGCACCCGCAACAAGCAATCTTATCTTATCTTATATTTACTAATTGGATGCTCCTTTTGAAATCCTCACATTAATCGAAAGAAAATTGTCTAAATTCTCACAAAAAAACAAAACATCCGGCCATTAATTTGGACAGTTAACAAACTGAAGCCGTTTGATCTGAGCGGCATGAAGACGTACTGGCTTTGGACTCCAGGTCCATGCGTGCTTGCCGCACAGACTACATGTGTCTGCAAGACGTAATCAGGCAGGACATCAGGGGGCGAATTCTTCACGCAGCAACAACAATTCCAGGATTCGTTTCTATCTATAGCTTTGAGCGGTTATGCAAATCTTTGATTTGTATTTGGGTAGTTGTGCCCGGGTACTCCTCACATATGCCGCATTGGCAAATGCATGAAGTATCAATTCATCCTGCCGCTTCTGCTCCCTTTTCCTCTAGCCCCGATCGTCGGAATCCCCCGATCAATCGCCACCTTCCTCTCGAAGCCCTGCTGTCGAGCTTCTCTCCCCATAGCCGAACCCACTCAGCAACCTGTCATACCCTAATTTCTAGAGCATGTTGTGCATCATGTATCAGTCCCTGGATCAGTAGCTGATACGCACAAGATCACAGATATGATAATCAAAAGCATACTTCGATTAGGTAAATAGTATAGTACCTGATAATCAGCCGTTAGTGGCGGTACAACAAGGATTCCGAAGTATCCAAGTCCTTCCGACCAACTAATGGCTGAGCAGACAAACAGCGGAAACACGGCCCAAGCCACAAGCAGACTTGAGATGCAGAACGAAAACCAGACATCGTCGTCTCCTACGAAGGCTTCTCTCACTAAAAACAATAAACGCAAACGTGTGAGTACATAAGGTACTCAGCAAACCCTAACATAAGGGATAAAATGTATGCAAGGGTATAAACAAGGTGAAGGCTGAGGGTTAACATATCGGCGGAAAGTCAATTTTATGCAGGGGTTGTTTTGATGACAAAATCAGTTCGCAAACTAAGTCAGGTATGGTGATTAGATATAGTGGGGTTGGTTGGCCCTAGGGGAGATGCGTCCATCCCGCCAGTTCCCAAATTTTAATGCTGGCCGGAAACCAGCGCACGACTCCAAACCGGTGTTATTCCAAAAACACACACGCCAAGGATAACTCACGCCAAGAGTCTAATCATTGTACGGCCATAGCTTTCGCATTGTCCAATACCGTGGAACACTGCTATCCGGATAGATTTTACACTCTGCAGAGGTTGTACACTTTACCCACAAGGTACCCAGTCTTTCCCACGGCCATGGTTCCGACTGGATACTAATGGTCCCGTACCTGCCCAGTGTCACCACGGTACCACCTCGGAAAATCACCGACCAGGGGCTTCACATAATCATAATAAGGCCAATAACATTCACTTGCCGGATCCGACGCCAATCTCGTCAAGATCTTCTCCTGGCTTCCGATTGCAACTCCCTGCCTCCTGATGGTACCAGGCGATCACTAGTAGGGTGTGGTTCCAAACCCTGCCCATACAGGGGCTTGTGGTTGCATGAGGGTGCTAGGCAAGGCGGCACATGAACCGGTCCTTATACGACCGAAGCAAGCATCTTCAATAGCTACCCTCCTGCGAGGAGTAGCGTCCCAGAGATAGCCTCCCCACTGAGGACTACCTCGCTTGCTCCCGTCTAAAAACATATCCCCACTATGGGTTGCACTTACTATTCTCACCCATTTTCACTTTACACACTCATCACCAAGCACACGCACACGTTTTCACACAAAAAGCATGTGTATCAATATTATTAAGTACACGGTGTGAATAAATCCTAAGCGGCATATTAATCTAACTCATCATTAAGAATTAATGATGGTGGTTCCTAGGTTTATCAAGGGAGTTAGGATAAGCAATATCAAGGCATGGCAATCAACAAGTACTTAGGTCATTCTAAGCATTTAAATCATTTTTAAATACCATGCATGTTTTATCTGAAATCAAGCTTTAAGTAGGATTATTTGCAATCATGGGTTCAACATGATCAAAGAGAGTTAGGGCTTACCTGGAAATCGCTTTCCTAAACTTTAAACTCTGACTCGAGACTCTTGTATCTCTGGGTTGGTCTTCGAGCTTGAAGTCCTCAGCAGCTCTTCGAATTCTTCTGGCTCTTCCTCGATTCTCGCGTAAACTAGCGCATAAAACAGTACGTATAAACTACCGCAAAAGAAAATAAAAGAGCAAAAGAAATAAAGATCGAGGAAAGCTAAATAAGACCCAATTAACTTCGATTAAGAACCAAAAGAAACTTCAGTGAGGAATAGAGACAAGAGTCATGCATGATGCAACATATTTAATGCAGGGTATGTTATGTGTCATAGGTGATACACCTGGCCTTGTAAGGGCCATATTCACCTAGACAAGTTATTAGTTATCTATTTTCTCTAATATAGGAACATGGGCGTGTGGTTATGCATATGATCTCTGCTAGTTGAACACCTTAGGGTGAAGATGATGAGATGCACATGTTTGATTGATGGTGATTGCGTGCATATCTAATATGTAAGCTTCTATATTATTCCTATAAAAGAACATGCATGAATGCAGGTGAAAGTGTATGCAGCGGGTGTACGTGTACTTCGTACATTTGTGGCACATGGTCTCTATATAGGTAGTAACCTATATAAAGGTTTATGCAACCTGTGTACGAAGTATGATGTGTGCCATTTTATGGGCTTATATAACTCTTAGCATTATCTGATGATGGTCCACTATTATATTATTTAGAAGGCTAGTTGTCATGCACTGGGTGCATGATGGTGATTTGTGTACGTGATTATGCGTGATATGAATGCATGCATGACTGCAGATAAAATGCCAAATTCAAATAAAGGCAACTGGCAATTAAAATATCAGATAACTCCAATAAGATTCAACAAATGATCAATTATAAGAGCAGAACAAAGGATCAGAAGGAGTTGGGCGAGGGTACTAGGTTAGATTCGATCGAGCGAGGGTTGATTTAGATTAGTTCGAGATTATGTTTGTGATAAGATAAGGGTACTAGGTTGGAAAATGGAATGGTACGAATGATCGCTAGGTTTAATGCTAGCGAGCAAAAGAATGAGTAGGTTATACAGAGATGATGTGGGGTGTGTGTCGTGATAAGAAAGATACTAGGTAAATTAGTATCACAGGATTGATTAGGTTTAGGTGAACAGGTGTTCTGGACATGCGAGATCAACATCGCATGCTCTGCTGAGAACATATAATAGGTGAAAGGGGTATTGTGGGTATTTGATAATTTATAGACTTGGTATGGGGCTTCAAGAACAGTACCATGAGGTACTTCGCGATTCCACGAACCCGTGGGCGCAAGAATCACCGATAACGGGGTTCGGATTAAAAAGATATGGACATTTAAAGATTCGCGAGCTGATTTGTAATTATAAAAAGGTTTTTGAGGGCTTAAGTGTAATTACAGAATATGTCCAGGGACCTATCTGTAATTATTAAAAGTTTAGGGGTCTAGGTGTAAAAAGACAGGGGCTAAAACATATTACAGAAAAGTTTAGGTACTTTTCTGTAAAAAGTCAGAGCTTAAACATGATTATTGAAAAGGTTAGGGGCTTATCTGCAAAATGTACAGGGCCGGGGGATTTTCAGAATTTTGGGAATTATTTTTGTATTGGAAATTATTTATTGCGTGATGCTGACGCAATAAAGGGAATTATCGATTTAAAATAAATCGAAAACCCGGTGGACTGGGTCCACGGGGTCCATGGATCGGGACGGGGCGGCGGTCCACCGGTCCACCGTGGACCGGGGCGTCGCGTGCGGCGGCGGGCTGCCGGACTTCTCGCCGGCGGCGTGTAGAGTGGACGAGGGTCGTCAGGATCTCGTCGCGGGGAGTGAGGATGTGATGGCGGAGCTGGGAGGGGTACATGTCGACGACGACGGCCATCGGAGCGGAGGTGACGGGTCGCCGGAGACGGGCGGCGCTCCGGTGAGTGAGGGGAAAGGGTTGCGCACGCGGGGGAGAGGGAAAGAGAGGGCGCGGAAGAGAGAGGGAGGGCGGTGGAGCTCACCTCGAGCCGAAACGAGGCCGGGATGAAGCGGGGAGGTGGTTGGAGCCGGAGGGGAAGGCGGCGGCTAGAGGCTCGACGTCGATCTCCTTTCTCGGGCCTCGGCTGGGCGCACGGGAGGTAGACCGAGGGAGAGAACGTCTCGGGAAAGCTTGAGGGCTAGGAGAAAAGGAGGGGCTGTGCTTCCGCGGCGGTCGGACAGCTCGCCGAGGAGCTCGTCGGAGAGGGTGAGAGAGGGGGAGGAAGAAGAGGGAGAGGGGAAGTTGGCAGGCGCGGGAGAGAGAGAGGCTCGGTCGGTTTTTATGGTGGTGAAGCGTGGCGACCACGGCGGCGTTGGAGTAGCGGCCACGGAACTCCGGCAGGGCCCGGGCGCGGCGGCGCGCCACGCGGGGAAGAAGCCCGACAGGGCGGGCCCACTGGTCAGCGATACGGGGGAGAAGAGGAGGCGGGTGAGCTGGGCCAAAACAGGCCGGATTAGGTGGGCTGCGCGTGTGGGGAAAGAAAAGAGAGGGAGAGGGAGTAGGGTGGGCCGGACCGAGGGGAAAACATGGAAGAGGCGGCCCGCGACGAAAGAAAGTTTAAATCTTTTCCTAGATTTCGAATTTGGATGAAATTCAAATTCTCACAAGAGCAAAAGCCAAGCAGAATTTCAAAATAATTCAAATAAAACTCAAAAGTGCATATGGTGAGGTTTTGCAAGATTTCAAAATCCGAAAATTTGAAAATTCAATGTGTACTAGCGCAAACTAGAACAAATTTATTTAATTTCTTGTGAATTCAAAAAGGGTTCAATTTTTAGTAGTTTTAAATGAATGCAAACACTTGAGCATATATTTTATATTTCAAAAATTCCAAATTCAAACTAGGTTCAATTATTTAGTGAAATTTTATTTTGGGAAAATCATGGTAAGGTGAGGATTTAGAAAAGGTTCAAATTTGGAGTGATTTTTTTATTCCTTTTGGACTTTATTTACTTATTATTTTTTGTTCTTCATTTTTTTTGCTCTGAAAAGTAGGGTATTACACAACCGTATCTGGCAAGTAGCGGCTTTATTTCCAGGTCAACCACACCTGCGGCCTCATGGCAATCAGATCTTCGACGGCTTCCTTGCGTTTGCCGGCATATGACGTGTCCAGTTGGGTTCGAACGACTGGTGAATATCCGTGGCTGTGATGTGTCTTCCATGGGTGATAGCTCAAACAAGCTTGCCGGCAAGCAGCCTGGGCGGAATGTGGCGCAAAGGTGATCTTAATTAGCAATGTCGATGTTTGAACTCTGACACTTTCACAACAGCCAATGAAGCAGAGTTTAGCAGGATGTCAACAAGCTTTTAAGCTTTAGGCTGCTATTAGTTAATTTCATTTAGGCCTTATCTATGATCATCCGTTTTCAGGGGAATTTTTTAGGTAGGTTAGCACCATTCGTTTTCCATAAAGTACGTGGACTTTGCATGGCGAATAGAGGATTGCTTGCTGAAAAAGGGAAGACAATGCTATCGTCAGTAATGAGGTAAAGTTTCACCTATATACAATCCTATCATCAGTACTTCAACTCAGATAATAAAAGGAGTTGGATTGTTGTGCAGGTTAATTCTATTGATTTTTGTTTGCAAATATTACATATCTATTCTCTGCAACGAATAAATTTGAATGTGATATCCGATCGTTCGATAAAAGAATGTGATCAGATAAAAAAAAAACTTTTCATGATTCGTCCTACCATCAAGGACCGAACGGGTTATTTAGTTACCATAAAACTGTCAATACATTCTGTCTTGATCACCTTGCTTGCTCCATTTTGTATTTTGTATTCTTTGATTAGAAGTATAATATAGTGTAATGGTTAGATCCTTTGATCCATTAATCTACAGAAATTAGGAAGAAACAACGCAAGGAAGCAAGGCGTAAGCTCAACCACGATTAGAATACAGCAAAAAATGAAGCAATTTCGAGGCTAAGAATCCATTTTTTTTGCATAGATCTGCATGACCTTCATGAGCAGATTAGGACTCTGCATGCATGCGTGGCAGCTGGACTCCGTACGGGTGAGAGATAATACCTCAGGTACCATAAGTCTTTTATTTTGCACTACGTTGCTCACGTGAATGTGATGTGTGTTGAATTCTTGCTATCCAAACAATCAGCCAAGAGCCCTTCAAGCGCGGATATAATCTACATGCATGTCGGGTAGCAACTTAATGTAACCTGAAACACATGTCACAAGCACAACGTTCAATTTCCGAAGCCAAGACGAACGCACATGCTACCAGTTACACTTGCAAACATTTTTGGGACCCAAAATATTACATAGATGCAGCCTGTAAACTTACAGATTGAATATATATGATCACTTAGTTTATATATCTAAATGGTTAACGTTAAATAGTCACTAATTAATATTGGATCTGTGATAGCGATGAATAGATATGGCTATACAGAACAAAGAGGCATGTCCAGCCGTATTGTATATTATCTAAAAACAGGATGTGCCAAAACAAAAAGGACTATAAAGTGGATGTAGCGAGAAGAGTAGACGATGACTGGCTATGAAGAAGGGTCCGATGATTTTTAATCTAAAAACGGTTATTAAATATAGGCTAAACTAGTAGGTGGCCCGCGCAAATTTGCGCGGCTAGTCCTGTTACAGTATTGATATATGCATAGCTTTTCTAAATCAATAACAATGTAACTTATTATTGTATAATTCCTTATTATCATGGTCCAGAAGTGTACTTTTACTCTCTAGCAATCCTGACTTTCATAGCCTTGTTAAAATCTCTCTCTCTCTCTCTCTCTCTCTCTCTCTCTCTCTCTCTCTCTCTCTCTCTCTCTCTCTCTCTATAAAATGTGGATGCGTCATGGAGCAAATTGTCAGAAGTTTGTTCCTTGCGCGGTTATATATTTCTTGATGTCACGTTATTACCATGATGAAATCTTCATCCTCGTCTTTCGCACTAAAACTTACGAAGTTATTAAGCAATTACGTCGCTCCTCAACATACTTCCTACGTCCACCAATGTTAACATACTTCCTACGTCCACCAATGTGGGCGGGGTCGTGGTGGCGGCAGGTCGGCTCGGGGCACACGAACATGAAACTAATCTTCCTTCCCGGGTTCAGAAGCTTTCCTGACTCGACGCTGTGTAGCCGGCGGTGCTTGTGCAGGCTGTGGACGGGTGCGGGGCTTCTTTCTTCTGACGAACAGGCACCCGATCGACGCTTGAAGGAGATGGATTGCCAACGACAACTCGACAAGGTACAGTTGATTGGGTGCTGGTGATCACTAAAATGGATTACTTGGGGAATGTATAAAGCAAATATGCGACCAATTTGTTCTTGTTGATGGATAATGTCGCGAATTTCAGGATTTTGCGCCTAAGGTTTGAGAAGAGGAAAAGTAAAATTGAGGAAGAATTCAGGATAAAATCCACCAGAGTTTGTCTTAATGGACGAGACCCTGGAGCTAGCAGCTTGTCCGCACCTTGAGGATGGCAAATATTTCTTCCATCTGGAGGATTACGATGAGCAACCTGTGCCTTGCACGTGCTGGACGAGGTGCGCAAAGCAAAGCTAGATGAGGAAGAAGACCCCTGCGCAGCTGTGCAGGAAAAAAGGGCAGCTAACGGCCCAACGAACAGTGGCCCAAAAGCCAATATTTGCAGCCCACAAACATTTGAATATAGAGAGGATTAAAATTTAGAGAGGCTGTTGGTTTTGATCACGTTTTTGCTAGCCATTTTGTTTTACATAACTAGTAGGTGGCCCGCGCAAATTTGCGCGGCTAGTCCTGTTACAGTATTGATATATGCATAGCTTTTCTAAATCAATAACAATGTAACTTATTATTGTATAATTCCTTATTATCATGGTCCAGAAGTGTACTTTTACTCTCTAGCAATCCTGACTTTCATAGCCTTGTTAAAATCTCTCTCTCTCTCTCTCTCTCTCTCTCTCTCTCTATAAAATGTGGATGCGTCATGGAGCAAATTGTCAGAAGTTTGTTCCTTGCGCGGTTATATATTTCTTGATGTCACGTTATTACCATGATGAAATCTTCATCCCCGTCTTTCGCACTAAAACTTACGAAGTTATTAAGCAATTACGTCGCTCCTCAACATACTTCCTACGTCCACCAATGTAAGCATTTTTTAGTTTCTGCAAAGTTAAAATTTCTCAACTTTGTCCGTTAATAGAAAAAAACATTGTTAAGATTGAGAATATGACCACAATACTGCTAGATTCAGTATAAAATCATAATAAATTAAACAACTCTTTCTATTACACTAATTTATTTTTACATATACTAAATGATCAAAGATGAGAAAGTTTGATTTCATCAAACCCAGAATTGCTTACATTCTTAACAGAGGAAGTAATTGAACGGAGGTCTTCTCCATAGGTTCTTTGCTCTCCGCCGTTGGGTGCTCGTGCTAGAATGTGCCCACTATCTAAAGCATTGCTCCATTGCGACGAAACCACAACCAATGCAGCCAGCTATTCCAATCAGTAATATTCATCTTGTGTTGTCCACATTGTTACCCCTTCACTATATTAATCCTAGTATAATGTTGGTTTAATCCATCATCCCATACTGTAATCTTCCACAGGCAATCATCCATCCAAAAAAGGATCCATGCTCTTGTTCTTCACTGAAAAGCCTTCTCCATCCCATGCTAGCTTCCCACGCAATGTCTTAGCGGCCAGTTCCGATGCTCACTGTAACATTGCGTGCATCGCCCACTGCATGAGTTGGGGGCAGTCGTGTTCACCATGAGCATTATCTGATCATCTAGGTTGGTGAGCGAGCCGCCACCAGCCTGCATCGAACGAACTTTCACCCGGCTGCCCTCCGCCTCATCTTGTTCCTCTTGTTGCCGGCCATCGCCTCCATGATCCTTCTTGCGAGCGCCTCCCGCCGCGATCTCCGTCCCAACGTCCCACTCGGCGCACGCGTACCGGCAGTTGGTCTGCTGCTCGGCGAAGAAAGGGCCAGCACAGCATGGGCACGCCGATGCGTCAGGAACGCCACGTCGACCGCCTCATGTCGCAGCACCGCCTTCTTCTCACACCAGGGTCTCTCGTCGCCTCCAGCCTCCAGGAACTCGGGAGGCAGCGCGGCATCGTCGCCCTTCACGGGATCGGGCCGGAAGATCCACAGGAACGCGCGCCTGGCCGCTGTCCACCAGCGCGTGATGAGATCCAAGCTCATGGCTGCTCTGTATGTGGCTCGCTGATGTCCTACCGCTAACCAAGCCATCCTGCCCCGTCCCCTGCCCGCAACTACTGCTCACGGCTCCTGCCCCGTTAAGTTTTCATCATCGATCCCAGTTATGCCGCTGCAAAAGCTACGGCAGCAACCAAGTTTTTAGTGACATGGTTCTTATACTCGAACTGCAAGGACGCACCCCGCCGTGACCCAATCTGCTGCTGGCCTCTTCTCATCATATTTGTTGCATGCTTGTAAGTATTGATCTCGATCTTGTTTGTTTGCTAGCTTCAAGCACATCTGCTCCTCGAGAATATGGCAGGGGCGAAGCCAGCCCGTGAAGTCGCCGGTGTCAGCAAGCTTCGGCAACGGGTTCAGCTGTGTTGATGAGCAGTGATGAGCAGCCATTCTTCACTGATTTTACTCAAGCCATCGGTGTCAGCTGACACCGATGGCCTCATGTAGCTTCGCGGCTTGTATCTATCCGGCCACATGGCAGGGTGCCGTGTGCCAACGCCTTCATCAACTGACTGCTGACTCTTGAATGCTCGCATGGCCTCCACAGGATTGATTGACGACCAAACACAAAATCTACCGCATCACTGCTGATCGAGAAAGGCGGATCATGCAGCATCGAGCGAATTAGTGGCTAGATCGGCTTGTACATTGGGCACGGCTGTGGTAAATTTATTTTTTATGCAAGGGACTGTGGGTTAATTATTATATTATTATATAGAGATAGAGTTCGTTTCTGGATGGCTACAAACTAACATGCTGAGAGACCACGTTCGGTTTACGCTACGCCCTACGTGAAGTCTCTTACTTTTTATTATACGAATTTATGTTACAGTTTTATTTGACATGGACTCTTACACTCGATAGCGCTGAGAGACCACGTTTGTTACGCATGAAAAGCTACGTTCTATGTGAAATCTCTTCCGGCTTTCATTATTTTTTTATTCCGAATTTATGTTGCAGTTTTATTTGACATGGACTCTTTCATTTAATCTTGGCCGTTCAATCTTCATAAAATCCAACGGTTCACATCTTTGTTTTTTTCCCGATTAACGTGGTAATTTCGTGGCCTTAAGAGCGAACGTGGTGGCTCCTTTTTCTCTTCAAATACTAAGATAATAGATAGCTAAACTAGGATTTTAGCTATTCATTTTTAGCTAGTCTCTTGGAGATGCTCTTATCCACGGATCGCGTCCAAAAAAGGCCTAGAAAACTGAAGCCTTGTCTGCGCCGGGGACTAGCCTATGGTGGTGGGCCTTTCTTTCAGCCTTTCAACTACAGATGCGAACGTCCATGGGCCGGCCGCGTCATGGCAAGAAGAGCGATTCAAAATTTCAGACCAACACGGTTCCAAGCTCGTACGTGATGCCCTTGAACGCGTAACGCGTGTTCACGTATGTATGCAGGCATCCCGCCGTGGCACATGAAGATAGCAGTCATGATGATGCATGGCACCGTTAAAAAGAACAGACGAGCCACCTCCGATGCAGGCTGAAATTCAGACATGGCACTAGCTAATAGCTATCGAGGTCGACGACATGGAACTTTCGGCCATAGGCCTTTCCCAGACACCCAAGCTACTACGATATCCGTCCCCACCGCATCCATCTCCAGGGACGCTTGTAATACCCTCACTTTTGGAGCCAAGAAGAAAAAGAAAAGAAAAATTAAAAAGGAATAAAAATCACTCTAAATTTAAATTTTTGTCCAATCTCTTTCCTTGCTATGATTTTTGAAAATAAAATTCACCAAGTAAATCAAACTTAGTTTGAATATGGAAATTTTTTTTAAAAAAAAAATATAAAAATTGTGCTCAAGTGTTTGCCCTCATTTAAAAGTCTACTAAAAATTTGAAGCATTGAATTTACAACAAATAAAATCAAAGTAGGATTAAATTCCATGTTGATTTTCAAATTTTGAATTTTTTAAAACTTGCATAAAACTTCACCATGTGCATTTCTGGATTTATTTGGATTTATTTTGAGTGCTTGATCGATTTTTGTTTTGGTTTGAATTTGAAATCTATTCAAATTTGGATTCCAGGAAAAAGAAAACAAAATCCAAAACTTAAAACGTCTTCGGGCCGAAATCTTTCGTTTCTTCCTTCCGGCCCAGCCCACCTATCTCTTCTTCCCCTCTTCCTTCCTCCTTCCCCCACCGAGGCCGCAGCCCACTAGCCCCCGGCCCAGCCATTTCCGGCCAAGCCTGCAGCGCTCAGCCCACCAGCCCATCCTCCTCCTTCCCTCCCACTGACAGGCGGGCCCTGCCTGTCAGTGGCGTCTTCCACTTCCGTCGTCGCGTCGCGTCGAGTGACGTTCCCCACAGCGCCGTCGTACCGTCGCCCATCCCGCCCGGTCGGCGACGCCGTAGCGGCCACGCCATCGCCGCCTTGGCCGCCACGGAAACGCCGCTCTTAAAGCTGGGTCGAGCCCCCCCTTTCCCTTCTCTCTCTCCATTTCTCCCTCCCTCTCCTTCACTCTCTCCTCACTCCGGTGACCTTCTCCGGCGCCTCTTCTCACCGTCGCAGAAGCGCGCCCCGTTTCCCTTCTCCCTCCACCAAGCTTCCCTTTTCCGCGCTGCACCTCGACGTCGTCTCTCCGTGCACCGCCGTGAACCGAGCGCGCAGATCGACGACGAGCTAGGGTTCCGCCCCCTTCACCATCGCCGGCCTTCCTCATCTCCTCTCCCGCCTGTCCGAGAGCACGGTGAGCAGCACCCCTTCCTCCTCTCTCCTCTCCACCCCTCTCTTCTCTCTCTCCTAGCTCGCACGAGCTCGTCACCGAGCCGCCACCACCGCGCACCCTTCCTCGTCGGCTCCGGCCACCGTACAACCTCCCCCGGCCCAGCCGTGCCTACCAGTCGATTCCACGCACACCCGCGCAGCTCCGAGCGCGCGCGCACTCACCTGCAACCCCCCTCCCGTGTCACCCCCATCGCGCACCGCCGCAGCCCCCAACTCCGGCGAGCTATCGCCGCCGCACCACCGCTTTCCGTCGACAACACGTGCGCCTCCCAGCTCCGCCATCGCCTCCTCTTTCTCCGCGACGAGGTCCCACGGCCCCTCGTCAACCCTACGCGCCGGCGGCGAGCACCCCGGCAAGCCGCCACCGCGCGCATCCCTCGGGTCCACGGTGGACTCGTGGACCGCCGCCCTGTCCCAGTCCACAAACCACGTGGACCCGGTCTACCGATTTTCCAATAGGAAAATAATTCCCCAAATTCCAGAAAATCCCCAGGCCCTGTACATTTTGCAGATAAGCCCTCAGGCTTCTCTGTATTTATGATTTGGTCCTACATTTTTACAGAAGACCCCTCAATCTTTTCTGTAAATATCTTTTAGCCCTGATCTTTTACAAATAAACCCCTGACCTTTTCTGTAATTATGTTTAAGCCCTTACTTTTTACAGAAAAGTCCCTAAACTCTTCTGTAATTATGTTTCGGTCCCCATCTTTTTACACCTAGGCCCCCAAACTTTTCCATAATTACATATTGGTCCCTAAAACTTTCTGACCTTACAGATAAGTCCTTAAAACCTTTCTGTAATTACAATTGAGTCCTTTGTAATTACAAATAATTCCCCAAACCTTTAAACGTCCATATCTTTTCAACCATAACTCCGTTTTGAGTGATTCTGACGCTCACGGGTTCGTGGAAACGCGTAGTACATCATGGAATTACTATTGGAACCCCACATCATCCCCAGGCATCATCAATGTGCTAAAATCCTCTCTCGCTTATTAAATCACTTTTGTCCGCAATCGTGCGATGTCAAACTCGCACTGCTCACCCAAACCTAACCAATTCTATGGTGCTAGTCGTCTAGTACCTTCCACATGACAATCCACATCCCGCTCCCCTCCTATACCGCACATTCATTTACTTACTCGCTAACGACAAATCTTTCAGGCGGTATCGCTTCTAAATGCCGCAACCTTCTATATTCTGAGTTCGACTCCGAACCTAGCCTTGATCAATCCTCACTCAATCGAGCTTAAACCTAACCCTGCCCCCAACACCTATTCCGATGCTATCACCAATTCTTTATCAAGCCCTATCGCTTTATCACCTTCTTTTATAAGAGCTCTTCTAATTGATTTGTTTAGAGTTATCGCTCGTTGTTATCTTATTTGTCAGTTGTTCTTAATCCCTCGATTCCCGTGTTTTATCTGCAGTCACGCATTCATGTCATGCATAATCACGTACACCCGCTGCATACACCTTCAGCTGCACTCATGCATGTTCTTTTATAGAAATAATATAGAAGCTTGCATATTAGATATGCACGCAATCACCATCAATCAATCATATGCATCTTATCATCTTCACCCTAAGGCGTTCACTAGCAGAGCTCATGTGCATAACCACACACCCATATTCATACATTAGAGAACATAAGAAACTAATAACTTGTCTAGGTGAATATGGCCCCTACAAGGTCAGGTATATCACCTATGACGCATAACATGCCCTGCATTTAATATGCTGCATCATGCACGCTTTGTGTCTTTTTATCCTTTAATGGCGTTCTATTGGTTTTTCTTGGAGTTTCATTGGATCTTATTGGTTCTTTTCGATCTTTAGTTTCTTTCGCGGTAGTTTATTTATACGTAGTGTTTTTATGCGCTAGCTTACGCGAGATTCGAGGAAGAGTCAAAGCGTTTCAAGCTTCAAGAAAGATCCAGAGGAATCCAAGACGGAAGACACAAGCTTCGAGAAAGAATTTGAAGACATCGACCTCGACAGAAGAATCTAAAGAATAGGAACTTGAAGATTAGAAAATCGTTCATCAGGCAAGCTCTACTTCTCCTTGATCATGATTGAACCTACTGTTTTCGCATTGCACCTATAGAGCCTGTTCTAGTAATATGCATTACTTGTTATTTTACTGCTTGTGTAGCTATGACCTACTTGCTTGCTGGTAATGATGCCACTATATAGGCATGAATACCAGAATCCTTGATTACCCTTGTTTACCCATCTCCTTGATAACCCTAGGACAGTTCCATCATTTCTACGATGGTACAATCTCCTTGATAATAGAAATGCTTAGGACCCCTCGCAATGTTTCTACATTGCCTCACCTCTCACACGCTTGCTTCTGAAAAGGTGTTAAATGAGTTTGGTGGTGTGAGTAAATACTTGGGTTTGGGAGTAGCACAACCATGTTAGGTGAGGATGATGGAGCTGGTGATGGGAATGGGTTGGAATGCGGGCAAGACCACTGATGAGGTGATGTGGATAGTGTGATAGCCCACCAGTGTGGGATATGGTGCTTGCCCGGCCACATAAGGACCGGTTCTCTTGACCGTAACCTAACGATCTTCCCCGTACAACCACGGAACCTGAATGGGAAGGACTTATCCTACCTTCTTGGGTACACTTGCAACACCACCGGAGGCTGTTGTAGCAACGGAAGCTCAGGAAAAGACTCGGGAAACGTACCCGTGGTCCGGTCGCGGAACCCAGTGTCGGTGCATGGGAAAGCCGCCTGTCCTGGTTTGTACTCGGATCCTGCAGCCCGTTGCGGGAGCACGAATGCACCTGTTAAAGGTGTGTTGTGCTGTAGTGTGACAATTCATTGTCACAGGCCCCTGAGTGTGATTCCGTGGTGGTTTTGCGAAGTGCTCAGTGAAGATGGACTAAGCGTTATGTCACTCTCCGTACAAGAGTGCATAGCCCGTGGGGAAAGCTGTACACCCTCTGCAGAGGATATGAATTCATCCGGATGGACGTTGTCACGGCATATGACACGTTATGGTTCTACGCTCCTTGAGATTAGCCACCTCTTCTATTCCTTGGCGTGTGAGTGAGTTGCAGTCAACTCGTGTTTTGGAAGTGTTGGCGTGGATGCCGGGTCGGTATGGCCGCTGAGGTCAGAAAGCCCAAACTTGGGAACTGGCGGGAACGTTTCATACTCCCCCAGGGCCACCCAACTAAAATACTGACAAATATCTCTTTGTTTTTATCTCTAAAATCCTTGACTTGCTTTAGAGAACCCTGCATAAAATTGCTTTCTGCAAATGAAACCCTACAGCCTTCTCCTTGCTAAGACCAAATGTGCATGTTCATATACCCTTGAGTAGTGTAGGGCTTGCGGAGTACCTTATGTACTCACGCTCTTGCATTTGTTGTTTTTAGTCAAGGAAGACTTCGTAAGACGACGACGACGAATAGGTTTTCGGTTCTGCTTCTCAAGTCTGCCTGTGGTGTGGAGCCTTGGCTTTCCGCTGTCTGCTTCACCGTTAGTTGGTCGGAGGGACTTGGATATTTTTGAATCCTTGTCGTACCGCTACTAAGGGTGATTAATCAGGTATTATACTTATGTACCTATTCGAAGTATGCTTTTGATTACCATATCTGTGTTCTTGTGCGTATCAGCTACTGATCCAGGGACTGATACATGATGCACAACATACCTTAGTGATGGGGTATGACAACGCTGCAGCAAGCAAGATGATTCATCGGTCTCGATCGTTTACACTGTCTCTACAGGAGGAATCGCATCGGCGGTTGCTGACGATGCAACGCAGCACGTCCAAGACCGTCCGGAAAGCCTGCAGCAGTTCCATCTCTGTTCCAACCCACGGCGAGCTGATCGGTTGCGAAATGCGCTTTCATTCGCACCCCAAACTAGCTTTGTTGCTGGTCACATTCCCCAGGCACCAGCCTTTTGCCTCCCAAAGCTGGAATAGTTGTTTACTAGTACAAAAGTAGTAATTAGCTCAGAGCATCGATCAGCGGCCTCTAAGTAGGTGATGACCACCGTGTCGTCTCCTTTCGTTTGATTTACCGCGTTTGATTTACCGCCGCTTTGCTCCGCGACGACCTGCGCGCGCCTCGTCTCATCACCGATTTTGCTTGGTTGTCCCCTGCTTTTTATCACTAGCCTATCAACCCGTGCACCTGCACGGGCTAGCTATAATTTTAATTAGAAGACACATGAAGAGTAGAAGGTTAAATATCAAAAGCATGGAAGTTTTAATATTTACAATCTATCTATTATCTTAGTATTTGAAGAGAAAAAGGAGCCACCACGTTCGCTCTCAAGGCCACGAAATTACCACGTTAATCGGGAAAAAAAACAAAGATGTGAACCGTTGGATTTTATGAAGATTGAACGGCCAAGATTAAATGAAAAAGTCCATGTCAAATAAAACTGCAACATAAATTCGGAATAAAAAAATAATGAAAGCCGGAAGAGATTTCACATAGAACGTAGCTTTTCATGCGTAACAAACGTGGTCTCTCAGCGCTATCGAGTGTAAGAGTCCATGTCAAATAAAACTGTAACATAAATTCGTATAATAAAAAGTAAGAGACTTCACGTAGGGCGTAGCGTAAACCGAACGTGGTCTCTCAGCATGTTAGTTTGTAGCCATCCAGAAACGAACTCTATCTCTATATAATAATATAATAATTAACCCACAGTCCCTTGCATAAAAAATAAATTTACCACAGCCGTGCCCAATGTACAAGCCGATCTAGCCACTAATTCGCTCGATGCTGCATGATCCGCCTTTCTCGATCAGCAGTGATGCGGTAGATTTTGTGTTTGGTCGTCAATCAATCCTGTGGAGGCCATGCGAGCATTCAAGAGTCAGCAGTCAGTTGATGAAGGCGTTGGCACACGGCACCCTGCCATGTGGCCGGATAGATACAAGCCGCGAAGCTACATGAGGCCATCGGTGTCAGCTGACACCGATGGCTTGAGTAAAATCAGTGAAGAATGGCTGCTCATCACTGCTCATCAACACAGCTGACCCCGTTGCCGAAGCTTGCTGACACCGGCGACTTCACGGGCTGGCTTCGCCCCTGCCATATTCTCGAGGAGCAGATGTGCTTGAAGCTAGCAAACAAACAAGATCGAGATCAATACTTACAAGCATGCAACAAATATGATGAGAAGAGGCCAGCAGCAGATTGGGTCACGGCGGGGTGCGTCCTTGCAGTTCGAGTATAAGAACCATGTCACTAAAAACTTGGTTGCTGCCGTAGCTTTTGCAGCGGCATAACTGGGATCGATGATGAAAACTTAACGGGGCAGGAGCCGTGAGCAGTAGTTGCGGGCAGGGGACGGGGCAGGATGGCTTGGTTAGCGGTAGGACATCAGCGAGCCACATACAGAGCAGCCATGAGCTTGGATCTCATCACGCGCTGGTGGACAGCGGCCAGGCGCGCGTTCCTGTGGATCTTCCGGCCCGATCCCGTGAAGGGCGACGATGCCGCGCTGCCTCCCGAGTTCCTGGAGGCTGGAGGCGACGAGAGACCCTGGTGTGAGAAGAAGGCGGTGCTGCGACATGAGGCGGTCGACGTGGCGTTCCTGACGCATCGGCGTGCCCATGCTGTGCTGGCCCTTTCTTCGCCGAGCAGCAGACCAACTGCCGGTACGCGTGCGCCGAGTGGGACGTTGGGACGGAGATCGCGGCGGGAGGCGCTCGCAAGAAGGATCATGGAGGCGATGGCTGGCAACAAGAGGAACAAGATGAGGCGGAGGGCAGCCGGGTGAAAGTTCGTTCGATGCAGGCTGGTGGCGGCTCGCTCACCAACCTAGATGATCAGATAATGCTCATGGTGAACACGACTGCCCCCAACTCATGCAGTGGGCGATGCACGCAATGTTACAGTGAGCATCGGAACTGGCCGCTAAGACATTGCGTGGGAAGCTAGCATGGGATGGAGAAGGCTTTTCAGTGAAGAACAAGAGCATGGATCCTTTTTTGGATGGATGATTGCCTGTGGAAGATTACAGTATGGGATGATGGATTAAACCAACATTATACTAGGATTAATATAGTGAAGGGGTAACAATGTGGACAACACAAGATGAATATTACTGATTGGAATAGCTGGCTGCATTGGTTGTGGTTTCGTCGCAATGGAGCAATGCTTTAGATAGTGGGCACATTCTAGCACGAGCACCCAACGGCGGAGAGCAAAGAACCTATGGAGAAGACCTCCGTTCAATTACTTCCTCTGTTAAGAATGTAAGCAATTCTGGGTTTGATGAAATCAAACTTTCTCATCTTTGATCATTTAGTATATGTAAAAATAAATTAGTGTAATAGAAAGAGTTGTTTAATTTATTATGATTTTATACTGAATCTAGCAGTATTGTGGTCATATTCTCAATCTTAACAATGTTTTTTTCTATTAACGGACAAAGTTGAGAAATTTTAACTTTGCAGAAACTAAAAAATGCTTACATTGGTGGACGTAGGAAGTATGTTGAGGAGCGACGTAATTGCTTAATAACTTCGTAAGTTTTAGTGCGAAAGACGAGGATGAAGATTTCATCATGGTAATAACGTGACATCAAGAAATATATAACCGCGCAAGGAACAAACTTCTGACAATTTGCTCCATGACGCATCCACATTTTATAGAGAGAGAGAGAGAGAGATTTTAACAAGGCTATGAAAGTCAGGATTGCTAGAGAGTAAAAGTACACTTCTGGACCATGATAATAAGGAATTATACAATAATAAGTTACATTGTTATTGATTTAGAAAAGCTATGCATATATCAATACTGTAACAGGACTAGCCGCGCAAATTTGCGCGGGCCACCTACTAGTTATGTAAAACAAAATGGCTAGCAAAAACGTGATCAAAACCAACAGCCTCTCTAAATTTTAATCCTCTCTATATTCAAATGTTTGTGGGCTGCAAATATTGGCTTTTGGGCCACTGTTCGTTGGGCCGTTAGCTGCCCTTTTTTCCTGCACAGCTGCGCAGGGGTCTTCTTCCTCATCTAGCTTTGCTTTGCGCACCTCGTCCAGCACGTGCAAGGCACAGGTTGCTCATCGTAATCCTCCAGATGGAAGAAATATTTGCCATCCTCAAGGTGCGGACAAGCTGCTAGCTCCAGGGTCTCGTCCATTAAGACAAACTCTGGTGGATTTTATCCTGAATTCTTCCTCAATTTTACTTTTCCTCTTCTCAAACCTTATGCGCAAAATCCTGAAATTCGCGACATTATCCATCAACAAGAACAAATTGGTCGCATATTTGCTTTATACATTCCCCAAGTAATCCATTTTAGTGATCACCAGCACCCAATCAACTGTACCTTGTCGAGTTGTCGTTGGCAATCCATCTCCTTCAAGCGTCGATCGGGTGCCTGTTCGTCAGAAGAAAGAAGCCCCGCACCCGTCCACAGCCTGCACAAGCACCGCCGGCTACACAGCGTCGAGTCAGGAAAGCTTCTGAACCCGGGAAGGAAGATTAGTTTCATGTTCGTGTGCCCCGAGCCGACCTGCCGCCACCACGACCCCGCCCACGCGATGAACAACTTCCCCGGCATCAAAAGCACTTCCAGCTCTTGCAGGACCACCTCGGGACCCGCGGCGAGGTCTATGGAGCACGAGGACATGCGCGATGCCAGCCAGCCGCCGCGCCCGTGAAGTCGTTGTCGCCGTCGCCGGGTGCCGGTTGTGGCGGCGTTGGGAAGGGGCATGAACGGGATGTGGGGGCGGGAACGAGACGTGGGCGCGCGGGAAGGGGCGATGGCGAGCGGCGCGAGCTGGCCAAACCTGGCGAGCGAAGAATTCGGGATGGCGAGGGAGAAAAAATGGAGAGGTCGATAACGATTCTGTTGGAGCTGCGTTTTTCCAGAAAATAGCTATATTTAGCTTAGTTGCAACATTATACACAGCCTGTTGGAGTTGCTCTAATGCGCCAAGGAATAGATGGATCGCGTCCATTGGAAGAAGATACCCAAAGATTGATGTTAAATGTGTCGTGTGTCAAAGGCAATTGTAGTAGAGGAGTTTTACGGTGTCCTATACCAGTGATATAATACCACTAGTATTCAAAAGGGTATCATTGTCATTTTACACCTCCCCGTCCACGTCGGCGGCTCGGCCCAGTTCGTTCCCGTGCCATCATCGATCGATTTTGCCCTCGCTGCGCCGGCACCTAAAACGCCTTCGCAACTGCGCTGCCACCACCAGAAACGCCTCCTATTGCTCCTCTTCCTCTGCGATTGCGCTGCCATCCTGTAGCTCCTCTTCCTCGACGCGATTGCCGGGCGCTCGTTAGCTTTCTGAGGTCGGAGAATTCGGCCCATGGCCACCGCAGCGCCGCACGCTCGTTAGCTTTCTAAGGTCTTGGCATCTTTTTTTTACACACACAGTCACACATATCAGTCACAGACGATTTGGCCTGACTTGATTACCGCGGCGATTAGCAGCGCCAAGTAAGATGAGGGACGCAACAAAAAAAAATACGACGGGCCACGATTACCATTCCAATTAGGCAAGATAAACAAACGATATACAAGCAACTGATTCCCTTAAAAAAAGGACTGTAGATTCTTCAACGGGTGATCGTCCCGATTTACAAGGAAATTGTTATCGTGGACACCAGAAAATACAAAGATATTCCCTCTTTATCTGAACGCGACTGAAAAGAAATAAAATGAACTTGACAGTTTGTTCTATTAGGAAAATGATTCCGCCCTTAAGAATTACAATGTTGCCATTTAGTTTCTCTTTTCTAAAGTGCCCTGGTATCTTAAAAATACTAGTGATAATAAGGGTGGGAGAGAAAACAATCTGAACCGTCGGATCACAAATAACATTAAATACTAGTTGTATTATATCACTAGTATGGGGCACTGTAAAACTCCTCTTGTAGGATGGCAGCCATTTATATTTCAAATGTAAACTGGTCAAGGAGGTGTGGAATATTCTTAACCTCGGCCGAGAAAGGGAAATCTTAGCTGCTATGGGATCAGCTACAGATGTTTTTTATTTTTATTTTATATTATCAGCTCGGGAGGAGTCTGTCAAACTTGCAGCAGAATCTGAATGAGATCCGTTTGAAGAGGTGAAGCTGAAGAAAGAGCCAGAGAGTGAGGAAAAGAGGAAGGAGAGAGTTGTACTGTTTGAGCACTCTCAGGTGCAGCATGTGTTCGATGCAGCCTTCCACAGGTCATGTTCAGGTATCTGAAGGCTATGCATGCAGAGAATGCTCCGTCACCTCAAATATTTGATGATGCTACACTGAGTGACATGATATACCTACGGTAGTACACTGTTGGTTCAGCGATGGCTTTTATATTTCCTTGTCATTGACAGCAGAACTGGGTTCCGATGGAGTAGGTAGATGTGTTCTTTCTGATTCTCTTGCCCATTTGGTTTTTAAAGGCAGAATGGATCGTTTATCTTTTTTTGATTTCCTTAATTCATGTTATCGTTTTGACTTCTGGGTGCTTTCAGTTGATTTACACTGCATATTCACCCCCCCCCCCCCCCCCCCCCTTTTTGTTGAATATATAAGGTGCTAATAATCCATTGTTTATAGGGCAGCTCTTCTACGGTATCAGCATATTTTGCTTTTTGATAGCTGATATTTCCAGGGTTTCTTTATTCGGTTAAACAAGAAGAAAAACACTTCGAGAGCATACCTTTTTTTCAACTCCCCTCAGTAATTAATGGTTTTCCCTTTACCCCGCTAGACATGTTCAGCTGCCAACTTTTTCCAACGACTGCAAACAAAATGCAGTTGGTGTACTAACGACCTTAAATAAAATGCTGTTCCTCGCAAAAAAAAAAAAAAAAAAAAAAAGAAAAGAAGAAGAAGAAGAAGTTGGTGTATTGATGTATTGCCCAATCTCGAGCACACTATGTTATGCGGTTGCAAGTCCTGGACTTTTGGAACTCAGGTCTAAATGGAAATAGAAAACTCAGGAGTTCCATTTCACACAACCAATTTGATCACACAAAGCTCTTACAATAAATGAAGCTTACAAACATAGCAGACAACGTTTTCGTCCAAACTAAACCCAACATACTAAGAATACTGTTATGCCTATAAGTAGGCTACAACAGACGGACTGGACACACTGACCGACTCGCGACAGACATACGGCAGAACATGCTCAACTCAAGCCACTGGCTAATATTCTTGTTTAGTAATCCATGATATAGTTTGTAATTGCTACAGAATTCACTTCCGGTTGACATGTGTGCTCGCTGCTACGTATTAAAAAGATACTCAAGAAAATAAATTAATCTCCAAAACGAGGAAAAGTTACATTGCACCGCTTTTGACTGGAAAAATGTCTTCAACATTTGCTTGTTGCCGACCATGGATGTCTGAACATTTGTGTCTGTCCTGCAGTGTCCGAAGAGGCTTCCTCAATCTCTGAGCTCCCTGTGCCTCTCAGTACTGCCCTTGATCCTGTCCTCAGGTTGGCTGCAGCAGGATCTTCGGTTGCCTTGATCTCACTCTCTACATGAATTTCAGTTCCTATGGGTTGGTCGCTCTTATTATTTGCACCAGCTTGCTGCACAACCTCTTGTCCAGCGTGACTATCCTGAGGTGCTGTGGGAGCGTCATCTTCAGGGACATCATCTTCTGGCCACAGGTTACTCTTCTCAATGCCGCAATGCCAAAGAAGTGCCCAGATGATGGTTATGAACTCCCCTCCAGATTCAAGGCAATCCTTGTGTGCCTCTGCATTCCAAGTGGGCGCAATGTGTATAAGTAACTCAGTCCATACCCCAGCCAGGATCTCCCAGCAGCCTTCATCACCCTCGTGGTCGAGGAGTTCTTTGCCCAGTATTGCGCCCTGCCTCACAACATCATCGCTCTTCTTCACATTGTCGGAGTCATCTGCTTCTGACATCAATTTGGTGAACCTGCTCTCCAATGAATCAGAGCCTTTTAGAATGGGATCATCACGGGCACTCTTCACTGCTCTTCGGAAGACCATCTCGGGCACAAGAAAGCTATCAGGGATCAGGTCGGGCTTTGAAATAAGAAGATATGCACAGTACCTTGACAAGCTATTGGCGATGATGTATCTTTTCTCAAGCTCATCTGGCAGCTTATCTTTCTTCTTCCCATTCGATTTGGACGAGCAGATACCTGTACAGAGCGACAAGGAGGAACATGATAAGTATGGTACCACAGAGAGCAGCATGTGAAGATGAACAGCAGCATGAGAAGTATGATACCAGAGAGGCCTTCCTTCCTCATCACATCAATAAGGTACGGTTCGGATGAACAGAAGCATGTGAAGTATGATACCAGAGAGCCCAGAAATCCAGGTTTGCTCAAGTCAACGCCATGTTTTGTGGCAAGTGCTATCTCGCAGATGCTGGTTGCAATGTGCCACACCAGAATGACTTGTGAGCTTGACTGCATGTTGAAGCATGCCCAGCCGTACAGATCCTTCCTTTCGCCGGTACCTTCGCACAGTGTCGTGATGACTGGTGGCAAACAGCTATCATCCGTGTTTGCTGGACCTTGAAAGCAGCAGGCCCCTTCAGTGTCCAGAATTGCCCGAAACTTCTTCCGGACCTCAGGCCATACATATTCAGGAACGACGATGGAGCTGCCGAGCTTTGCACCTTCATGCCTCTTCTGAATCATTCCTGTGGTTACATTGTGGATCATGTTCCAGAACATTGGCTTGTCATCATATGACTGCAAGAAGACGTACTGGTCAAGGAGTCCATGCCACCTCTTAGCATTAATATTCCATCTGAAAAAGCATAATATTAGGCGCTCCATAAAGAGATTCCTAGTGATCTCGTCATCCCAGCTCGCATACATGCATACCAGAAGTAGTCTTGTCCAGTCTGAGAGCAAGTAACCTACCATCGCCCAAATCTCTTTGAATACCACAAAGAACACGAGTGCCCAGGTGATCATCATGTCAACATTTAACCCCTTCACTAGATGATACACCTCACCATCGGATGGTTTGTAAACCTTGTGGACATCCACGGAGAGCCACAATACGGCACCAATAGTCGCCAAAGACAGGAGAAGACTGAGGAAGAGCGAGCTTAACCCGAACCAGAACACAATAGGGTAGCGAGTGTTGAAATAGTCGTTGACAAAGGCCAGCTGCAGCTCCATGATCCCTAAGGCACGGTTGTCACCCATTTCTTCGATGACCTTTGCCTTGACTAGCTTCTGGTTTATTCGACGGGTGTTACCACACAGCTTCACATCTTCGAGTCTGCAGCGGAGCAGCCTGGACAAGGCAAAGGCCAGTGAGAGATCCTTGAGGTCCTTGCCATGAATATCGTTTGCTCCTGGCTTGTTAGGATCAATGCAAGGGCGTAGAAGGTGCCTACGACATCTCCAGATCTTGTCGAGTGTGATCAGTGATGACCATGTAATTGTTTTCAACAATCCAGTGGTAGCTTGAGCATACAGTTGAAATGTTCTCTTTCTTTCGGTATTAGAGACATGCAGGACATATCGAGGTTTCTCGACAATGATCCTTTCTCCATGGACCAAGTATCTATAGCCTTCCATCGTCCACGGGTTGCACTCCTCAAGTTTCCAGTTGCTATGGTCATTGTCTGCATGCATATACTCTGCAATGATCTGCGAGCTCAAGCCATGCCAGTAAACAAAGGATGCCAAAAAATGCGAAACAAGTCTGCTCAAGCTACGCAGCAACTGCATAGACAAAAGCAACATCAGTGGCAAAGCGAAACTGGAGACATGAGATAAACTCAACGGCGCCACTCCCAGAAAGCTTAGTACAGTCCTCAATTCCTTGAATCGACGCCTACGAGGGTCATGGACGCCATAACCAGAGATGAAGTCAACGCTGTGACGGAGGCTGGCAAGCATAAGAGCCCAGATAGGAAATAGTCCATTCTTGAAATGAGCTGTCTGCATGGCCCCCAGAAGGTACAAGAGAATGGAGTCCGAGACAGCGTCAAAAATGCTAAAGATGGCCTTCATGATGGAGCTATGGAAGTGACGACGAAAGATGTCCATGATGATCATTGCAAGAAACAATACTGTGATGAAGACCACCAGAAACTCAATTTGAAATAGGATAAACGTATTCTCCTTCAGCAGGGTGAATAGAGATGCCATCACATCATGGTTACCACGGAAGCCCATCATATCCCTGGCATACGATATATGTTAGGTTGTTTTGCAAACTAATCTATCTATTAATTAGTTCTTAGTCAAAAAAAGAAGGCACCATGTTTTCTCTTGATGGAGAAAAATTACCACATTAGTCGAAGGCAAAAGGAAAAGAAGTTACCCATCACTCACTACGGGAAATCCAAAATTTGCCGTGTGTTAAATTGTTTGCCGAGTATAATCTGTCGGGTACACGGTAAATCTCTAGTTTGCCGAGTGTCCAGAGACAACTCTCGGTAAAGCTGTCATCGCCGAGCGGGATCGCGAAAAACGCTCGGCAAACTCCTTTTCTCCCGCGGAAAGCAGAAAAAAGCAGCGCATGCAGGCCCTTTTCCTTCCCCCCCGGGGCCCACCCACCCGTCCTTATCTCTCTGTCTCGCATGCCTCTCGTCGACTCATTCTCTCCCTCCCCGTGACTCTCTCTCCAGCGCCTCTCTCTCTCTCTCTCTCTCTCTCTCTCTCTCTCTCTCTCTCTCTCCCCCCCCCCCCCCCCGCGCCTCGCCTCCCACCTTCTCCCTCCTCGAGGACGGCGGTGGCGCGCCTGCCGACGCCAGATCCGGGCCCCGACACCGGATCCGCGGCTCCCGACGCCGGATCCGCTGCTGCCGACGGCCATGGCGGCCCTAGTGCGTCGACGCTGCACGGGCTCCACCATGGTGGCGGCGGCGCGGGCTCCTCGAGACGGACAGCGGCGCGAGGCCGACCCCGGATCCGGTGCCTCGACAGCAGATCTGGGAGGAGGCAGCGGCGGCGGCGGCTCCGGCGGGCTCCTCGAGGCGACGACGGTGAGGTGGCTCCGGCGGGCTCCTCAAGGCGGCGACGGTGACATGGCGGCGGCGGCTCCGGGAGCAGCTCCGACGGGCGCGGTGGGCAGCTTCGGCGGGCTCCTCGACGCGGCGGCTCCGGGGGCAGCTCCGAGGGCGCGGCGGGCAGCTCTGGCGGGCTCCTCGAGGCGGTGACGGTGACGCGGCGGTGGCGGCTCCGGGGGCAGCTCCGAGGGCGCGGCGGGCAGCTCCGGCGGGCTCCTCGAGGCGGCGACGGTGACGCGGCGGCGGCGGCTCCGGGGGCAGCTCCGACTGGCGCGGCGGGCAGCTCCGGCGGGCTCCTCGAGGCAGCGACGGTGACACGGCGGCGGCAGCTCCGGGGGCAGCTCCGACGGTGACGCGGCGGCGACGGGTCCCATGGACTTTTTTTTTTATTTCGCAAAATCATCTTTGCCGTGCGCTCGAAAGAAAGCACCCGGCAAAGTCCCTTTTGCCGAGAAAAAGATGCCGAGTGGGCTTTGCCGGGTGCAACACCCGGCAAACCCTTTGCCGGGTGTGTTTGGCCCTTTGCCGTGTGCATCCAGTACACGGCAAAGAAAGGGATTCCCGTAGTGACTGTCATTATGAAAAAATTAGCCAAATATACCATGTACATGTTTTGCAAATTATCCATCATTGCTATTATGAAAATAGGCCAAAATATGCCCACATAATGGATTGATTGTATTGCATTGAGTCTCTCGGTCGATATATATGAGAGTACAACACTTTTGGAGACAGCTTTATGAATACATATGTCAGTCTTAGATACAATATCTAAACTACAAAATATATTATAACAGTTACAAAGTGTGTAGCACTAAAATGGTGCAATTGATAAAGTGAACTTTGACAAAGAATACATCTGGCTTCGACCATAGGATATCACACCATCGAGATATTCCATGATATCAAGCACATGTGCAAACAAAGCGCACGATCATATTGGCAGCGCAAAAAGGCCGAGTGATCCAAGTCGATCATTGCTCTTTCGCCGCAATGTTGAAGCGCTCAACATCACTCGGGTCAAGGACTGTGTGCCCGTGCTTAGTCTGCCCGAGAAAGCCGGCGTGAGACAGCAGTGCCCACAGATGCGTTGCCAACTCCCGGGTCCCAGCGAGGCGTGTCCTGTGCTTGGCTGCTCTGGTGGACGACGCCAAGTGCAGGAGAAACCCAGTCCAGAAGGATGCCAGCGTCTCCCAGAGGCCTATTTTATCTTCCCCGTACGCATCCATGAGCTGCTTCCCAAGGATCGCGCCCTTCCCAGTCAAGGTGTTCTTGATATCCATTCGTTGCTCCTTCTTGGTCTTCATGGCCACAGGTGCTTCCTCATCAGACGTTCTCTTATTCAGGCGTTGCTTATGCTCATCCGGCTGATCCGCTATAGTCGCCATAAGATGAGTGAATATATCTTGCATTGATTTGGGCCTGAGCAGGCGTCCTATTATACCACCGATGACGTAATTAATCTCCCGGTGCACCTCGAAAGAGACCCTTTCAGCAAGAATGCCGTTGTCCGTCACCAAATTCCGCCCCACCAGGAATGTACAATAGTTGGACAAGCTAGCAGCGGTTGTGTAGTGCTCCCACCACACGGCTTCTTGAGCTGTAGTTCCTTCGGGTTTCTTGACAAACGGACGATTCTTTCGCCAAGTAGCCCTGACTGACATGGGTCTGTCAGAAGCGAGGCTGATCTCGCAGAGGCAGGTGGCAATGTGCCAGACCAGTATCCTGTGTGTGTCTGCCTCAAGCTCGACTGCCCACCGCAATTGCTCGTGGATGGGCTGCCCCGGTGCTCCGAAGGCATTTGAGAAGTAGGAACCCAACCTCTCCGGATTCTTATCCAGTCTCTTGAACGACTGTACTATGGCTTCCTTTGTGCAGCCCTCTAGCTTGATGTCCATACTGAACATGGACGTGAGGCTTATAAAATGGTTAGATGGTCGTAGCTCCACCACAAAAGATGAAATAAGAAGGTTTTGCTGGCTGATCTTCTCATTCCAACTGCCCCTGGCCATAAAACGGAGAATCACCCGCATTATCATCTCCACCAACGGATGCCGCATGCTCCGACGCTTGGCGTAGCTGCACAGCATTAGGATCTTGGTCCATTGTGAGAAGACATATATGTAGATTTCGGCGAGTTCCTTGACAACAATGAAAATAATGATGACACGGGTGATGAATACCCCATGAATGATTCTGTTGTGGTCTTCTTGATCCATCCTCTCGGGTATGTAGCAAATGGGGTACGCTATATACCCTGTAGCTGCGATAAGCAACACAGAGAACACCAGATTCATGGTTGGGAACCCGGCCGAGAACAGGGCACCATGCTTGCTGTAGAATAGGTCTTGGAGGAAGGACAGCTCTATCCCCGCGACACGGAATGCCCTCTCGACGTCATGCAGGATGTAATCAAACACGAGCCTCCTGCTCTTCTGCAATCTACACTCGTGTATGGGGAGGTCGTGGAACCGGCGGCGCAGCAGCTTGAACAGGGCGAAGGAGAGACACACGTCCTTGAGCCGGTTGGCTGGATCTGCCCTTGTGCCCAGTAACCCACTCTCCCCGCCGTCAACATCCCATATCTTGTCCACGGTGATCAGGTTCTCGTAGTCCTTGGGATCCAACACACACCCCTGATTTCTTCTCGGATCATTCTCCTGTTCTTGGACTTGACGAGCAGATGGAACGAGGTTCTCTTGGATATCCTTGAGAACCTGGTCTTCCCCGAGAATCAAGTACTTGTACCGTTTCATGCGGAATTCATTGGCAGGAGGACCAGCAGAGATTTGAGAGCCGCCGAGCTTGTGCTCGTAGCTCATGTAGTTGGCGACGAACCTCATGCTCTCTCGGTTGCCTGCCTCTGATTTCTCAGAGGAGGAGAAGAAGGAGACAATGCGAGCCGCATTCAGGGCCCAGGTCAACCAAAGAGGAATCCTGAGGAGAAGGAAAGTCTGGATGCGGATGAGATTGGCCGCCCACAACGAGGACATGATGTCGAGCAGTGGGATCTGCATGGATCTGGAGTACGGGCGCCCGGTCTTGACGCTGAACTGCAGGGTGACCAGCAGCACTGCCCACACCTGGAAGTAGGCGTTCACCCTCGCGGCAGACAGCTGCATCAGCCCTATGGTGTAGTGCACCAGGGAATAGCTCAACGCCTCGGTGATGTTGCCGACACACCCCAGATTGAACCCAAGCGGGGCCATGAACCGTGGGCCGAAAAAGTCCAGAAGGAACCTGGCCACCAGCAACATTGTCGTCAAAACCACACAGGTCTCGACGCTGACTATACGGGTGACTTCGTCCATCTTGAATAGTTCTTTTATGGCGTTGATGACTGCTGCTCCAGACACCATTGTGGCTCCCTCCCTCTTTCTAGGTGTCGAAGTACGTGCGTCTGAAAGGTTCAACCACAGGCTTATGGAAACTAGTCTCACGAATGCATCTCGTTCCTACTACTGATTTGCCTATGGATGGAAGATTGTTTGAAAGATACCAGACAAATTAAACCACTACGATTGACACGTTTCACAGTATGCAACTTTGTTGCTATAACTACACCTCATGAATAAGTAGCATGCAGAAGGGGAACAAGATCCCTGACCTGATAGTTCCCTGCCTGTCGTTGTGCCGCACTGGAACACCACACCCCTCCTCTGGCCGCCGGAATCACGCCGGCCTCCTCGTTTTGTCACCAGACAGATCGATCGTCCGCAACCGCAGGACGCAGGTGCTTTGCTTTGGTGCCTCAAATCTCAGGAGACAATGTTTCGTTTGTTCGGCCTTGTAGATCAAATAGTCAGGCGGAGAACAGGGGGGACAACCAAGTCACTTGTTTACGGAAAAGAAGCACTTAAGCTGCATTGTTTAACTGATTGAACAATCCGGCAGTGAACACTTTAAACTTATAAGGGTGGATACTTTACCCCTTTGCCAATCCACCAAATACAAGTTGGATTCTTTTGTTTTACATTGGGTCTGCCAACGAATAAAGTGAGGGCTCTCTGGCCAACAAAAGTTAAAGAATAGGGGAACATTATAAAATGCCAATCTTTAGAGAATTTCAAGAAAGAGGCATTAGCTAAGAAATGGTATTGCTGTAATTAGCTCAACAACTGCAATAATTGGCGTAAAAACACTACAGTGATTTAAATATGATTTTCATAATGAAAGCAAATGAATAAGAGTGGTCACAGGTTGACTAGAATATCTCGGACCTGCCCATGTGGTCTAGTTAGCAGTATCATTTCTCTTTGGTATAAAAAGAAACTCTATTTTGTATACTGACTTGTGCGCCTACAAAGAGTTCCTCTCTTCCGATCCCTTGCCCTACCCACATCTTATGTGTCGGTAGGTCGTTACCGGGCACATGCCTCACTTCAAGCGTACATGCATGGAGGCATGCTTGGGAACACACAGCCCGTTTGACGTGTCGAACCTATGGAACGCGAAGGCGGAACCGGAAGTAACTGAGTTTGTGTGGCTAGCAATGCATGAAAAAAATGCTCACGGCAGACAACTTAGAGAAACGTGGATGGGTCGATCGGACAACTGTCACACCCCAAATAGGGCCTAGCTGTTTTAGAGGTCAAAGATCTCACAGGTGTGACTCCGTAAAGAAATTTGATTCAAAAACAACTTTATAGAAATGGATTACAGAATATGAAACAAATAAATATAAAATTTACAACGCCACCTTATGAATCATACAAACACAATAAAATTCTTCCGCTCACGCAGTCTTCATTAAGATGTCATCTCGATATGCATGCCAACTTCTAACTGCGTACACCACTATGCAAAACTAGACTATGAGTACAAAACTCAGCAAGAATGCATTAAGAGAAATATTATGCAATTGTCAAAGGATTTTCCTTGTTTTCCTCAAATGAGCCAACGTTCAGACTCCCAAACGATAATGAATTTAATAAGTCATTTTGTTGAAGAAAATCATATTTTAATATTAAAAATCTATTTGGTGGGGCTGATAGTACACGCGGCCAACCCATTTATAATCCGGGTGCAACAGGAGTGAATATTCACATTTTACGCTCTGCAGAGGCGTACCCTTTTCCATAGATTTCCTCAAATCTCTTGTCCAACCACGTTTGGCCACATACGACGCACTACAACAGAACGGAATTTTCATGTGAGCCAAAAACCCTCATGAAAATAGAAAAAACCCTCACGAAAACTAGTCGTGTAGGTAAACTGTCACGCAAAAGTACTCACGAATATGGCGCCACGGAAATTACATTTTTGTGACGGTCGACTCATAGGAAAAATTTTCGTGAGAGCTTGCCCGTCACGAAAATTAGAACCTCGCCAGATTTATACACACAATTTCCTGGCAGCCAGCCCACACGGAAATGTATTTTCTTGACGGTGAGAAGCCGCCAGGAAAAATGGTTGGCCTCCAGGAAAATTGTTTGTTCAGCAACCTAATATGCACCAGATTATATTCATCATTTGGTAGTTAAACATTTGCTCCTGCATCTTATATACTTCATCACTGGTTAAAGAGAACAAACATCCCAATTTATATTTCTGTTTCATAAGACGAATCTGTATCATTTTGGATTCAAATCATCATAAGAATCAGAAGCATACAACAATCACACATCCACGGCTTAAATTGCTACAAAATGTACATCCCAGATACAAGCAACATATGTTTGCCGGCATTACATTTTTCTTCCAGATGAATGTCCCCCGAGAGCTAATGTACACACCCAGCTAAAACAAAGAGCTAATGTACACACCGCTGTGGTGGTTCGAGCGTGAGGGAGAGACTGGGAGAGTGGAGAAGCTTGATAGAGGAGCGCAGCCGTAGACGAGAAGGCCGCGCCGCCGCGGCCGAAGTGGCGAAGCCCGCGGCGTCGTGGCTGGAGTGGTACTCGGCCGCGCCGCCGTGGCCGATGTCGCGAAGCCCGCGGCGCCGTGGCTGACGTCTTACTCGGCCGCGCCGCTGCGCCGTTGCCGAGGTCGCGAAGCCCACTGTGTCGTGGCTGGAGTCGTACTCGGCCGCGCCGCCGTGGCCGAGGTCGCGAAGCCCGCTGCGCCGTTGCCGAGTTTGTACTCGGCCACGCTTCCGTGGAGGACGATGCGCCCGGCAGCGCTCGGCCGCCGCCCATTGAGGCCGAGTTGAGCCTGGTTGAGAGGAAAGAGCGAGGGAGAGGTTGAGGAATCAGGGAGATTGGGGTGTCCGGCAATGGTTGGAGAGGATAAGAAGCTTGAGAGTTGAAGATAAGGTTTGTGGCCAGGGTCACTTGGGTGCGAGACTTATCCGGTGGCCGAATCAGTTTCCTCACATCCCGCCTAAACAATTCGAAAATCACACCCGCGTGCTGCTGGATTTTGCTTTCCGTGGCGGTGGATTGCCAGGAAAATATGGTGGCCGCCAGAGGAAATATGATTTTTGTGGGGGTTCGACGAGCCCGCCACGAAAACTAATTCTCCTGACGGTTTTAGGAGACCCTCACGGTAAATAGAATTATCCTGTCGGTTTGACATTCCACTCACGAAAAAAGCACACTCTCACGAAAATTCCGCTTTCTAGTAGTGTACGCGTGCATTTTACGCGTTGACCGATAAGAGGAAAATACAAGTCTTCCCATACGAGAGCTACGATACAGAGCCCACCCGACGGGTCCGACTCGGTCTGCAACCACGTCGTTAGCTAGTCCGACTCGATCCGCAACTAGCTCATCACACGGCCTCACCGCTTCTTTTCCTGTGGGTTGTATCATCCTCTATGTAGGTAATAACTTATACCCGCCCATTCAGGCCATGGCGGTACTAGTACACGCATACTAATGAGCCACCAAATTGGTTGTTACCTTAGTTAACAATTTATCCACAACACCAACCACCGAGATGCCTCGCATCACATTCCCGCCATACCACGTTCTCATGCAACAATAAAGGCCGCAGCCTTCCTCAAAGGGCCAACAATATATGCAGCAATTTACTTTGAATAAATCATGATAAACCAATAAAATATTTTAAATCATTTAAATAAACCAAGATGTATTAGGATCAATATGATCAAGGGTCTGTACACAGCTTGCCTTGGCCTATCGGCGAATCCACTCCTTGCGCTAGGGTTGCATCCATTCTTGTTCATGGGAACCATGGCTGAGAGATCGAGAAAGACACGTGCAGACAAGCAAGTAACATTCATCAATACAAAAGTCAGGCAAACAAAACTTGTGCCAAGGGATGTGCATGTGTTGGGCAACGTGTGTGATCCTCACCAGCCTGCCCACTCTTCCGGCACGAACGCAAACCGGCAGCGCGTCCTTCACCAAAATTCATCACCACAAGTCACTAGCAGACCGAGCTCAACCTTCGTGACTTCTCTTTCTCTATCTCTTCCCCTCTACTTGCTCACGGTGCTGATCGGGTGTGTGTGGAACCAGGAACGAGGCATAGGTTTATATAGCTGGTATAAGATGCAGTGGATCAACGTGAATTAATCAAGTGAGAGGCGGTGCCGGGAGCAGTTGCTAACGTTTGGTATTCTGAAAACTGATGTATAGTGCTCCAAGGTGAAGCCTGTACATTTATGCCTTTGTATGTTTCGACAAGGAAAGAATGTATGCAGCATGCATGAAGAATTTATGGACTGACTGGTCATCAAGAAGTCATGCGTGCTTAGCTTGATTGATTCCTTACAAGCAGTCTTGGAGTTAGATGGAGAGAGAGAGAGAGAGAGACAGAGAGAGAGAGAGAGAGAGAGAGAGAGAGAGAGAGGATAGAGTTATGGACGTGTTATGATCTATGCTTATGGCTGCTGCGCTAGAGGGAGGGAGAGAGGGTGCGACTTCTGTAGAGAGATAGGTTTAGGGTTTCCCTTCTACTTTCTTCTTGATTCAATCTGAATACAATCCTCTCATTATATAGAAAGGGCTAACTTGACTCCCAAGCAACCTATGACTTATAACCTCTAAGAAACCTCTATAGATAAGATCTTATCAATTGATCTCATCCTTCCTAACTTAGAATAACCTTCCCTAATCTAATCCTAGCCACTATGGAAAGGTGGGGGCGCAACCCCACCTGGCTGCTCTCCTGGCGGCGGCGCTAGAGAGGCGGCGGCAGCCCTAACCCTAGGGGCTGCTGTCGGACCCCATTTCTGGAATCCTCGTGTTTACCGTACCAATCCCTGGATCAGTAGTTGGTACACACATACAAAGTGTTTCATTGCACATACACGATTATTTATTACATCCATAGGGTACAATACATGGTTTTATGTTACAAACCAAGAGGCTATCATACTAGCCAAGATACAACAAACTAGTAAAAGCAGATAAAACACTACAAGACTCCACAGGCAACTTGAGCAGACGGTGACCCTACTCATCGTAATCGTCTCCGACGTAGTCTTCTCCTTCTGAATGATGATAGCAAGAGTGAGTACATAAGGTACTCAGCAAGCCCTACACTACTCAAGAGTATAGATGCATGCATATTTGGCATTATCAAGAATAAGGCTTCATGGTTCATTTTAGCGGAAAGCAAACTTTATGCATGGCTTAGAGAGAAATTCAAGGAATTGTAGAGAAGTAAAATCATATTTTATATAGTCAATATTTTAGTTGTTTGGCCCTGGGGGGTATGAACATTCCCACCAGTTCCCAAGTTTTAATTGGGTCTTCTGACCTCAATGGTCGTACCGACCCGGCACACATGCCATACTTCCGGAAACACAGGTCGACTACAACCCACTCACACATCAAGGGAACATAGAGTTGGCTAATCAATACGAGCTCATAACATAAATATGTCATATGCCGTGACAACGTCCATCCAGATGAATTTTACACTCTGCAGAAGTTGTACATCTTTTCCCACGAGCTACGCACCCATTGCAAGGGGGTACGTAACGCTTTATTCCATCTTCTCCGAGCAGTCTCACAAGCCCACCGCGAAAGCACCAGGGACCCAGACACTTACAGTAAGTCTGTCACGTGAGCGGCCATATGATTGGCTGTAACTCCCTGCACCGATTCATGGGGCATTAACTCCCCGAGGCCCTATCTTCCGCTTGCCACTACCAGTCTCCAGGTGGATCTTACTTGCAAGAGTACCAAGAAGGTAGGTTAAGTCCTGCCCAGCCAGGTTCCGTGGTTGTACGAGAATCATTATGTTTACAGTCGTAAGAACCGGTCTTTACATGATCGAGAAAGCACCAAATCCCACACTAGGGGTCTATCACACCATCAACAAATCACTAGTGGCCTTGCTCGCGGTCCAACCCATCCCATAATCATCACCACCATCATCATCACCCTAGTTTGTTGCTACTCCCAACCCACATATTATCACACACACCACCAAACTCATTTAACACATTTGTAAAGCATAAGTGTGATATGAAAGGTGTAGCAATGTAGAAATATCGCTGGGTCCTAAGCAGTTCTAGTAGCAAGGCGATCATGTGCTATCATAGAGATGATGGAACCATCCTAGGGTTATCAAGGTGACGGGTAAACAAGGGTAATTCAAGGATCATTATTTATGCCTACATACTTTGCATAAATAATACTAAGCAAGTAGGATAATAACTACTCAATCAGTAAAATAACAAGTAGTGTATAATACTAGAGCAGGCCAGTAGGTGCATTGCAAAACAATAGGATCAATCATGATCAAGGAAAAGTAGAGCTTGCCTTCAAGGTTCGGGTCTGAATCCTCCTCGTATCCCTTGTTCTCGGGGTTGTCCTTGTGCTCCTCGTCGTCTACACGTAATGACGCTAAAATAAATACTACCCGTAAACCAAAATAAAGCAAATAAACCAAATAAGAATTAAATGAAATACAAGAGACAAATTAGAGAGCATGGTTGGGTCCAGCAAGAGGAATTGCGATGAATAGAACATGAATCATCGGAATCAGAGGTAGAACGGTGAAGATATGGCTTCCGAAAGATTAGGGGGGTAACTAAGGCGGATGTGTGTGGGTAAAAGGTGTGCAACAAGGTTTCGAGAGTAGTATCAAAGGGTACTATGCGTTTCCACGAACGCGTGAGCGAAAGAATCGCTCAGAATGGAGCTAGGGTTGAAAAGTTGTGATGGATAGAAGATCTAGGGGCTTATTTGTAAGATCAAAAAGGTTCTAGGGACCTATTTGCAATTATAGAAAAAGGTTAAGGGGCTTTAGTGTAAAAGATAGGGACCTAAAACTTAATTACCGAAAAACAAGGGGGTTTCCATGAAAAGACAGGACCTAAACAGAGTTGTTACAAAGGTCAGGGGCTTGTCTGCAAAAATACAGGGCCCCGAGATTTTCTAGGATTTTTGGGAATTTTTCCTACATTGGAAAAGGCTGGAAATATCTTCTGTGTACACTAGGTTGTGTGACTCTAGCGTTTTTCAATGCGAACAGTGGCCGACAGATGGGGCCCAGTGGTCAGTGTAACGCGTGGGCGCTTGTGTCTACGGTCCAGTGGACCGGGTGCATGTGCGCGTGTGGCGGTGGGTTGGCGCGGCGGCGCGAGAGGGCGTGCGGCGGGGGCTCCCTGGAGAGCTCGCCGCCGGCGGATAGGAGACACGAGGGAGGTGTAAGCTTCATGACCATTGGAGTATGGAAACCCCAAAGGTATGAATGTTTTGGTGATTGGATGATCTTGTCGTATGTGACTAACACTTTTGTAGGTTGTTGCCTATGGTCGCATATGATGGAGGACTACGTCAACCTTTTCTCTATTGAAGATCTCGATGATTGGTTGCCTTGTCAACTCGGGACATTGGACTTGATGGAGTCGCGGTCGAGAAGATGGATCAAGGCTAAGGACATGCGAGATCCAAACAAGTGTTGGCTTGGTGTAGATGTAGGCTTGAGTCCATAGGAAAAACCGGACTATCAAGGGGGTTCGAGTTGGTTCTCTTAGTGCACACTAGTGGTAGAGATCATTGGATGCAATGTGAGGCTCTCAGAGGCTAGGGTGGCAGAAGAGATAGTTGAGGAACCAAGAAGAGTGAAGATGAAGTCAAGGATCGAGGAGATGATCAAGATAGACTTCAGAGGAAAGCCACCGTATGATACGATGGTAGTCACCTTATGATACGGTGACTGCAGCCAGCAAATCCAGTGAAAGAAGAGTCACTGGTAGAAGTCACCGTATGATGGCCACCGTATGATACGGTGGGTCACCGTATGGTTTCCAGGAGAGCTGCAAAATGAAGAAGTTTGAAGAAGCTGAAGAGAAAAGGTCACCGTATGATACGGTGACAGTTAGCGTATGATACGGTGACTATGGAGCAGCAAATCCAGTGAAAGAAGAGTCACTGGTAGAGTCACCGTATGATACGATGGGTCACCGTATGGTTTCCAGGGGATGTGCAGTTTGGACAAGATGCTGAAGAAGAGGAGAAAGAAGTCACCGTATGATACGGTGCCAGTTACCGTATGATACGGTGACTGTGAAGATCGAGATGTCAGCAGGAGAGGCTGAAGGAGAAGTAGTCACCGTATGATACGGTGACTAGGGCACCGTATGATACGGTGGCTACGCAGAGAAGACTGCTTTTGAGGCAACGGCTAGTTTTATGGATTGAGGCTATTAATAGCTGGTTGCCTACCCCTGTGAGGGTCTCTTGGCCAGTGGAACAGTTGAGGTTGCCTAGGAGAAGCCAAGAGCAAGAGAAGAGAGCACTTAGTGAGGATTTGGAGTGATCCAAGTGCAAGTGAGAGAGTAACAAGAGCATCCTTTGATCTCTAGGGCTAGTGTGTGCATAGAGAGTCATCTTGAGCTGTTACTCTTGGTCTATGGCAAGGCCTAGACCGGTTACGCGTCGGTGGTGAGCTTGCCAAGAAGTGTGGAAGCCGCCGCAAGTTTGTACACGGTCTTTGTGCTTCCCGTGTGAAAGAAGCAACAAGAAGAGAGCGCCCTTTGGACCGCATCACGTGCGGATCCTTACCCTCAGAGGAGTATCCGGAGTTGCCGGCGGGACGTGCCCGCGTCTTCACTCGGAGGGTGAAGAATGCTCTAGAGGGGATCGCCATCGAGCGGAGGGAGGGGTCGAGACTCCGGCGGGAGTGACCCAACGTGGACTAGGAGGAGGCGCCATCCTCCCGATATCACAGGCTAAAAATCCATGAGCAATCTCTATCTCATCTCTTTACTTACTAGCATTTACTTTTCCGCATTTATCTCTTGCTAGTAGAATTGATTGATAGGGTTGTTTGCTTTGCTCTTGGTAGAATTGCATGTGTAGGGCTGCTCTTAGCTAGTCTTGTTAGTGTGTGCGCTTTGCTTGCTTCTTGTTATCACCTAGCAAACTAGTAGGATTGTTAAAGTATCTTGCCGGAGAAATTTACAAGAGCTATCGATTCACCCCCCCTCTCGGTACTCCGTGATCCTTACAAGTGGTATCAGAGCCACGTGCTCAAAATAGGGCTTAACCGCCTTGAGTAAGGATGCCGGGAGGAAGCAGGCCACCCACGTTCGATGGGACCGACTATGCTTATTGGAAGGCACGTATGCAAGCCTACCTTGAAGCTATCGATCCCAACGCGTGGCGTGTGACAAGTGAGGAGGTTGAGCTTGTGGACGACAAAGGGGAGGTCATTGAAAATCTCACTAAAGCTAATGCAAAAGCTAAAAATGCCTTGTTTGAAGCGATCACAATGGATGTCTTTGCTCGCATCAAGTCCGCGGGAACCGCTCATGAGATTTGGCAACAAATACAAGTTACTCATGAGGGGTCCGTGGATGTGAAAGAGGAAATATATTATGTGCTCAAAGATAAGTATGATTCCTTTACTATGTCATCAAGTGAATCTATTAATGATGCCTATTCTCGTTTGAACTTGATTGTAGAGGACATCAACTCACTCGGTGTGAAGGAGAAGGTCGATGATGCCGGACTCGTGCGCAAGATCTTGAGGATCCTTCCAAGGGAGAAGTACGGCGCACTCATCACATGCCTCTTCAACACCTCACTCGAAGAGCTTACAACGCACAAGTTGATTGGGAAGATCACCGCCTTCGAGTGTTACCACCTCGACCTCAAGCCCGACGAGAAACCAACCAAGAACCTTGCTTTTCCGGTCGAGAGCTCAAGCAAGAAGAAGGGCAAGAAAGTATTTGTCCGTGAATCAAGTGAAGATGAGGTGGATGAAGATGAAGAAGACGATGAATTCTTGCAAATTCGCCCCGATGAACTTGCACTCATCATGAGGAGAAGCAACTTCTTCAATCGGCACTCCAAGAAAGACTCCGTGTGCTATAATTGTGGAGACAAGGGCCATTTTGCCAAGGAGTGCACGAAGCCCATCAAGAAGACCAAGAAGAAGCCACAAGACTCAAGCGATGATGAAGAAGAAGAGCCGAGGGTCAAGTACAAGAAGAAGAAGAAGTTTGTCAAGAAGGACAACTCCAAGGGCAAAGACAAGAAGAGACCACCACGCAAGGGTTTTGTTGCTCAAGAGTGGATCACCGATGAAGACTCAAGTGAAGAAGATGATGAGAGTGATAATGTCTCTCGCAAGGGCAAGCAAGTGGCCGGTATCGTGCTCACCGACATCACAAGCAATCTACCTCCACCTCCTATGTGCTTGATGGCAAGAGATTTTGATAGTGATGATGAGGAGGAGGATAGTGAGAGTGAAGATGAGGAAGAAGAAGAAGAATTTGGAGAGGAAGATAGGCCGACCTATAGAGAGCTCTTGATCTAGCCGGCAAGATAATGAAGAAGAAAGACAAGCTCATTGCAAGGCTAGAGAAAGAACATGACGTGGCCGTGTTTCGAGTTGAGCAACTTGAAGAAGAACTCAAAGATCTCACAATCTCTCACAAGATCATTGAAGATGATTACATGAAGCTCAATGAGAAGCATGAGGCACTTGAGGTTGCATATCAAGCTCTTGACCTTGAAAAGAGTAACACTCCCTCACCAAGCTCATCTCCTTCAAATTCCTCTTATATTACTTGTGATGAGCTAACCCCACTCTCGTGAGCTTGTTACTCTTGATGAGTCTATCTTAAAGGGTTATCACAAGCTCAAGGAAGAAAGGGCAATGGTGATGGATGGTTTCGAGAGGCTTGCTCGGGGTAGGGCATTGCACAAGCACAATGCCGAGCACAAGGGACTTGGATCTTACCCCGCCGCCATCAACACCATCGGCAACGAAGACACCATTCCATCTTGGGTGATTCCTCTTATGGCGGATGATTATTATTGTGAGAAGTGTTGTCAAGATGGACACACCTACAAGAATTGCCCCACGGGCAAGGTGAAGGCCAAGGCGCTTGGAACATCGGACAAGAAGAGGAAGATCCGGAAGATTTGGGTCCCCAAGTGCATCGTTGACCGTGAGCGGCCAATGAAGTACGAGTGGGTCCCCAAGACCGGGACCTAGATGGTTGGTGGTGGTGGACCGAGTGCCGAGTTGAAGATTCATCAAGGTCCACCACAAGCATCGAGTGCGTCAACGTCATATCTACTCTTCAAGGAGGTAACCTTGTATCATAGTAGAAGTAGCTTTCTTTTCTTGCATTTGTCTTGCATGGTAGCTAGGAGCTCCTTTGTGAACTAGTATGTTGCATCCATGCATGTGTAAATAACTAAAAAGAAAAGAACATAAAAATTAGTTCAAGGTCTAACTTTCTCAAGATAACCGTGAACATGGGGGATGTTTGAGTTGGTGGCTTGTATGACTCAAGGCAAGGTTTGGTTCATGGTGAATAAGCTTGAGAGAGGTTCAAACTTGACCTTGAGTAGGTTTCCTTTATGCAATGTCTTTAATTTTGCTTGCATCTCACATGGCAAATTTCCTTTCACTTGCATTTATATAATATGCTTGTCTCATGTATTGCATATAGGAAATCACAGAGGAGCCATCACACTATGTGGAAAGTGCTTCATGATCCATATGATACCACATCCCATAGAAGTGTGATTAAAGGAAAGGATTGAGCTTCATGCCCATTGAGCATTGCCTAATGATCCTCGAGGTTAAATCTACTCGCACGGGTCATTGGCAAAGGGCTCATACATACCCCTCTTTTGGTTTTATCTCTTTTGGCTCTTATTGGCTTGCATCTTATTTGTTTTTCAAAAATTATTATATGCCTATGTGCAGCCTATATTGGCTTATTTTCAAAGGAGTGGTTGAGAGTTCCCTTTCTAGTCTATACATGGTGTTTATTTGGTTCTTGTGTGAGATGTATTGGACAAAGAAAGAATTTCCTTGAATTCAGCGTTTCTGGTGGTCATCGTATTATACGATGCTAATCACCGTATCATACGGTGAGTGTTTTTACTCTGAGGTCTCACTGGACAGGAATCTACTGTCACCGTATCATACGGTGCTAGTCACTGTATGATACGGTGACTAGTTAATCAGTGCCCTGTCTGGTGGGATCACCGTATTATACGGTGCTTATCAGCGTATCATACGGTGACCAGGTTGATCGTTGTATCTCCTTTTCAATCTCAGCCTTTGATTCAAACCTTGATTCAATCACGGCCGTTCATCTCAGTTTAACCTAATCTCCAACGTTCACCTCGAGTTACTGTGCATCGTTCTCTTTTCACCGCCGTCGTTTTTCTCCGCGCCTCGCGCTCCCGCCTCCGCATCGCCTTCCCGCGCGCGCCGCCCGTACGCCTCGCCGTCGACCAGCGCCGCCGCCTCGCGCAGCAACGCCGCCACCACAGCACGCCGCCGCAGCTCCCCAGCTCCACCCGCAGCCGCGCTGTGCAAACCCTAGCTCTCGCCCACTCGACGTTGCCGCTACCGCACCACCTCGCGCTCGTCATCACCGTGCAGCGCCCTCGCCGTCGTCGTCCTCTCCTCCGTCATCTCCTGCGCAAGGAAGCACCTTCGGTCGACCTCGTCGTCGTCATCTTCAAGTCCGGTGAGGGTTCCGGCACAAGTTCTTGCAATTCCGGCGAGCTTCTATTGAAATTCATGCTTATTTGATGCACAGTTGCTCGATTGACTGCTTAGGGCGTCGAAATTTCACTCTTTTTCATCTTATCATGCCCTAATTCGATGATTTCCATCTATCCGTAGCAAAATGTGCATGAGTGCTCTTGGTTGCTGCTAGTTTAGATGGTATTCATCCTCTATGTGTTGTAGATGCAGTAAAGTTCATACCTTTGTACAGCACATAGGCACTAGTGTTGATTGTTGTGCGTAAATTTATCATTTGCACATCACACTAGTGTTTGATTCCTCGATTAGTGTCACATTGAGTTGCTTGCTATGCTTGTATGTGCACTAATTGATCTCCACCCATAGTCGACAATGCCGTTGTTCATATTGCTTCCTTTGCCGGCATTGTGTCCTTCACCTCAGCGCTAGGACTTCATATAGATTATTTATACGCTTTCCTACGATTCTTGCTTGTAGATCATATTAGGTTATTCTATACTCATATACCCTGTCAATATTCCTATCGTGCAGTGGCAGTTGACAGTGCAGTGATCAGTGGACGGATTTGGGGCCAAGCCCTTGATCCTATCTTTGGCAGTCAACTTGTTAGTGGACGGGTTGGTGAGCCAAGCTCACTCGCCCTATCTTGTCAGAGGGCAGTTGGACAGCAGCCATGGCTAGAGACAGAGGCAGAGGCAGGGGACAGGACAGAGGGAAGGGCAAGGCAGTGGTGGAGCCCAAGTCTAAGAAGCCTCGTACTCCTACAGTACACACAGGTGATTCTCAGAATGATGCTGCTATACATCGAGCTCTTCGAGGACAGGGACCACCAGCTGGAGGCAGCAGAGGTGGCTTGAGGCTCACTGAGAGTCAGACTCCACTCAGGAGGTCTACTCGAGTGAGGTTCTCTACACAGGAGACTCCGTCCCGAGGAGCGGGTACGTCGAGGGCTCCGGAGGAGATGCCACAGGCTCAGGACACAGACAGCAGCTCCACCTCTAGCTCTGGCAGTGCTGAGGAGGAGGAGGTTGAGCTTGAGGAGGAGGACGAGCTCGAGGAGGCTGAGGCCCGAGTGGACAGTGGGGGTTTCTTTGGTGGTGCCTCTCTACCTCAGGACGAGGAGTCGAGGAAGAGGAGACGTGCTATAGCTGAGAGGGCTATGATGAGAGAGGCTGCTGCACCTGCTACACGCCAGAGGGATTTCCTCAAGGTCGAGACTAGGACCTTGCAGTCTTTGAGAGAGGTTGCAGAGTACGTGTGGGCTCCTCTAGGGAACAGGGATATGATGGCAGGTTCCAGATATTGGACTATCCTTCAGAGGCAGATTGGTGAGGCACTTCGCAGGGCTGAGAGCCAGAAGGGGCCTAAGCTATACACCACCCAGGTGCCAGCTCGTCTATCTCTAGCAGCTGGGAGAAAGATGGAGTCTAGGATGACTTACATGCCTGGCTTGAGGATACTACTGGGAGTTCCCATGAGGTACATGACTCATATCATCAGGGACTTCTATGCTACACTCTGGGTGGCCGAGGACAGGAGTGCTATATGGTTCATGTATGAGGGCCAGTGTAACACCCTACTTTTTTCAATTTCTAAAATTTGCCAACTATAGTGTAAATAGGTTGCATTCACAATTTAGAATAGAGAGAATAAAATTAATTTTTTATAAAATAAATTGCTTAAGGTTGCATTGCATTCATGCATGGCATATTTAATTTCTTGCATAGCTTGCTCTTGTTTTAATTTAAAAGGCCATAGGAAAATCCTAGCGTAGCCTGAAAACCAAATAGGAAAAACCCATAAGCCTTCAGGCTGCTCTCGCATCCCGCACCTGGGCCAAGCCCATTTTCTCTTTCTTTTCTCTCCCTTGTGCGCACAGCCCAGGAGACCGACCCAGTCAAGCCAGCAGCACAGCACCGCTCTTGTCTTCTCCACACGAGCGTACATAGCCGCCGTCGTTCGACACCACGCTGGAAACTGCTGCCGCCGCCTTGATGCCGCACTTCCCCCAAGATTAAAGCTCACCCCGCTGCTCCTCTTCCACTTCCCTTCCATTTCCCTCACTCATTCGCCCTTAATCGCCCAATTGAAACGGCTCCGGCCATCAATGGCCATCATCGCCGGCGCTCCGCGCCCGGCCGTCTTCCCTCGTCCGCGACCTATAAAAAGGCACCCTGAGCCTCACCTTGATCCCCTTCGTCACTCTGGTACCTCGCCGCCACCCATTTCCCCGCTGCTGCGCCGTCGCCGGCGTCTTCTCCCCCGGGTCCGGTGAGAGGCGTCGATGCACGCCACCGCACGCCGTTCTTTTGATTCCAGCCGTCGTCGTCTCGCTGACCCCTCTCCCTTGCGCGCAGGTGCACGAGAAGTGCGCCCGGACCATCCTCGACGAGCTCCGGCCGCTGGAACGTCTTCCCCGCCGAATTCCGACGACCACCGCCACCCACCTCCGTCGCCGACCATCTTCCCGGCCATCCCCGAGACGTGCGACCCCTCTGGTGAGCTCACCGTGCCATCCTCACACTCTTCCGTCCCTTGCAGCAAGCCTCCGGCCACTGGGACCCTGCTGCAACCCCACCCCGGCGACGCGCCACCGTGCCGAGTGGTGGCGCTGCCCTGAACCACAGCTGCTGTCCATGTGCATTTTTGCTGTGTAGCTGCTGTACTTCGTATAACAAACCTGTAGTTCTTCAGCCTCTGTACATGCGCAGATTATTGTTTAACTCCTGTACTCTGTATAATCAACCTGCAAGCAGTTCTTTCAGACTCTGTCGATGCACAATTGTTGCTTAGCTCCTGTCCATGTATAATCGACCTACACTTCTTTCATCCTCTGATATATTGCGTATATGCTCCTATCACTTAATTTCGATCTCAGTTTAGCCATCCTAACAATTAGTTTTGATCTCAGTCCATGCTCTGCTGTTTAGCTCTGTACTTTTGTCTAATCCACCTGCACCTGCCCTGAGACTTAGTTTTAGCACAGTTTAGCTATCAGATGCTTGGTTGTATCATGTCTTTTTACTAGTAGCTCCAATTTCAGTGTTTCTTTTGCTAGAATGATCATAGCAGTAAACACCATGTCATCATTGCATTTTCATACCGTAATCTCTCTGTTTTGTGCACTGTACTGATTGTATTGCATATGCTTTGCTTGTTTGTGCGTTTAGGAGATTACGTTCAAGAGCCGCTGTACGAGGATTTGCAGAACCAAGTGTTTGAGGCAGTGGAAGAATATCAGCAGCAAGGCAAGTGTCCTTGATGCACCTTGTGCCCAGTTTTTAAATTGTTTTGTTTACAAAATTGCATGCTGAGTCAAATATGCTGCGAACCTATGTACAGGGTCTTTACTAGAATTTCCATACTACTGTCCTTGTCGCCTAGTTACTGATTTCAGTTTATGGGTAGTCTGTTGCTTAGCTTTGCTGGTTTGGGTTTGGGTACATGTTAACTTTGACTAACTGAACTATTGCACATGAGGGATAATGGTTAATTATTTTAGCAACACATGGAGATAGGGATTTGGGTGACCGGTATGTGGGCTATGCCGGGGTTACCGGCAAGCTCGGGGGCTGCGCCGGGGTTTGCCAAGAAGTGTGGAAGCCGCCACAAGTTTGCCAAGAAGTGTGGAAGCCGCCACAAGTTTGTACACGGTCTTTGTGCTTCCCGTGTGAAAGAAGCAACAAAAAGAGAGCGCCTTTTGGACCGCATCACGTGCGGATCCTTACCCTCGGCGGAGTATCCCGAGTTGCCGGCGGGACGTACCTGCGTCTTCACTCGGAGGGTGAAGAATGCTCTAGAGGGGATCGCCATCGAGCGGAGGGAGGGGTCGAGACTCCGGCGGGAGTGACCCAACGTGGACTAGGGGGAGGCGCCATCCTCTCGATACCACGGGCTAAAAATCCATGAGCAATCTCTATCTCATCTCTTTACTTACTACATTTACTTTTCCGCATTTATCTCTTGCTAGTAGAATTGATTGATAGGGTTGTTTGCTTTGCTCTTGGTAGAATTGCATGTGTAGGGCTGCTCTTAGCTAGTCTTGTTAGTGTGTGCGCTTTTCTCACTACAAGAAATATCATGCTAGGTGACGTTTTATTTTTGTCACAAAACCTGAAAAAATTGTCACAAGTTATAATCTATGACGATCTTGTGACGAAATCATGTTTGTCACCTATCATGCGTGTTTAAACATGTTCTGTGACAAAAATTTATGTATTCGTCATAAAATTTTTGTGACGATCATTCCTTTGTCATGGCTCAAAACGTCACAAACCAATCACGACCAGCCCATTTGTGACCTGAGCCCAGCTTAAAGCCCATTGTAAATTTCAACCTGAACCACTTTAAAGCCCATTACATGTTTTGTTTTGGCCCATTATATTCTTTGTTATAGCCCATTGTACTTTTGGCAAAGCCCAAATCCACATGCAATGTCATTTCTGGCTCGTCTTAGTTTTTTTTTCTTTGAGAAAATTACCTTGATTGTAATGGATGATGGCCCAGCCCATTTCAAAACCAAGCCCATTATTTAAATCAAATAGTTCAACTCCAGACAAAATTTGATTATTATTACATATTACAATCAAGAGCAAACAATACAAATTGTGTCAATAATGTTCACATCATATCACAATAACATGATCTAATAAACCACAACACATCCAGTCTCCAAATACGCTAGGTTACTAATGAATGTAAAACAACTTAAACTATGCTTCTTGCTCTTGTAGTCAGATCTCCAACTTTTTTCAGAACCACAACAGCAAATACGATTGCTCCTGTCTCCTGAAATCACAAGTGAGATAAAGATGTGAGCAAATAGAACCACAATAGCAGCGCACATTAAAGTGAAAATAGTTAGTTACAGAGAATGCTACAAACTTTTGAAATAGAAGACCAGTGAACAAATCTAATGAAATAGCAGTAGAATAAGATAGCGAACAAATCACATGAAAGAAATGATAAAACAATATGTTCATACAGAAATCAAAGCACACCTAAATAATTTACAACTAAAAGGTGTGTCCACATTAATAGACACACATGCTCTGCTTTTCTTGCTACTAACTCTGATTCCTTCTCAAAGCATGATGCAGGTAAAGAAAAAATAGCGAAAACTATCAGGCTGTTGCAATACCTTCCACTTGGTAGTATATTGGTAAGCTATACTTCCAACATAGTCCTAAAACTGAAGTAAAAAAACAGTTGACGCAAATAAACAGCAGGGCATATGCAGAAAGAATGCATATATCACATACTTGGGACAGAAACACCGAGATGTGGTATATGTTATTGTTACATGTGCACTGGAAATCCAAAATTTATTTCAGAGTCAAGAAAGAACATAGGTCTTTGCTTTATGATAGTTGTCAGCCCAAAGAACGTTCAGAATAATATGTAAAGATTGAAAGGAGGTCAGCACAGGAAATCAAAAAATAATTGGTTCAGAGTAATTTTACAGCAACTGGTTCTTTCAGATTACTTGCTACTGCATATCGATCCAGACCAGGGTTCATTACGCAGATCCACTTGTCACTGCATATTTTAGATTACTTCAATGTCTCACTTTTAAGGAACCCTTGATGTAATACACACAAGAACACGAACAGTACAAGCATCATGTAGCACTGATATACAAATTTCATTCAACTTCGCAGAGTTCTAGAAGGGAACGAAGCCAATCTCACCTTGGTACTCATGGGCTTGTTAAAAACGTCCTGATGCACCATTGTCCTCATGTTGCCAAGCACCACCAGCTCAAGAGCTCCTCAGACAGCAACAGCTACCGGCAGGTCAAGCGCGAGCAGAGGCCTGGAAGGAAACATATCACAGCCTAGAAGATGCAGAGGCAATTCCACGAACACATCAAGTGCATTATGAAATCTAAACGCTGCTAATTGATGACCGAAGCCACGAATACCTTCGAATTTGTCCGTGCACAGCCACCGCTGGAGGGAGGCACTCAGCTACGGAAGAAACACTCATCCTCTCTGTCCCGACGAGCTTGAGATCCTGGCAAGCACGTCGTGGCAGCGCCTGTGCGCCAGCGCCGCCAAGCTCGCCTGCCTCCCGTAGGCGCATCCGAAGCAGCCCGCATTGCCGTTGACCCGGTTGAGAAGCCCCCACTGGAGGAGGCGGCAGTGGGGATGGGACGGGCGAGGCCGAGGAGTACATGAGCGACGCGCCGCTCCCGATGATGCCGCGCCGCGAGCTCGCCAAGCAGCTTTTGGACATGTAGATCTCGGAATAAGGCCACCGAGCCTAGGCTACCGAGCTGCTACGCCGCACCAGCAAGATGCTTCGGGAGCCGAGCAAGAAGTTGCCGCATGATGTAGGAGCAGTACATCGTGGTGTAGGCGGCGGTGGAGAGGAAGGCGCGTGGGAATGGTGGCGGATGTCGAAGCGGCGAGCAGATACGGCGAGGCGGCGATATGATGTCTCCAGACTTAGGGTTTCCGGGGCGGTGCCCAATTTATTCGAGCGAGAGGAGAGGATAACCGTCGATTCGAATCGGACGGTTGCCAGAGAGAGCAGAAAAGGCCTGGGTACAATGGGCCAAACAAAAAAAATGTTTTGCGGCCCAGGCACTGAACCGAGCAGTGGGTCACATCTGTCAGTGGGTCAGACGAATGCGACATCAACAAAATACGTTTTCCCCTCAGGAAGGCGACTTCATATTTTATCTTCTTCTCATTTTCGTATCTTCCAAGATATATGGAGTTGTGAGGTCAAATTTGTTGTGAGCATGATTCATGTCTCATCCAATCTATGTAATTATTTTGGATTTTTTTTGAAACTTTTGAAATTATATGTCTATTGCAACCTTAGTATCTCATAGATCCCATTGTAGTTTAGAATCAAATTCACTGCTAAGTGACTAGTGACACCTTCAGGTGTTTCAAAAAAATTCACAAAAAATACCATGTTTGGAGATATATGGGGTGTACAGGCTCACCAAATTTCATTTCGAAAATCATTTTTTTTTCAAGAATTACAAAAAGATGAAGCAAACAAGTGAATAGTGATCACCGATGATTTGGTAGGTTCGTTCAAAATATATCTCAAAAACATTATGTAGATGACTCTACACGATATATCTCGATTTAGAAACAATTGTAAACATGAATCATTAGATTTGGACAATATATGAAGAGTTTATACATGTTTGAAATTTTAATTGTGAATCAAAAGAAAAAAGATAATAGCATGGTAAGAACTGCAGCATGAACTGCTGGGCCAACAGGCAGATCCACATGTCAACAAGGACACGTGGGCCTCATTTTCTAGTGGTAGCTGCGTCTGTTGTTGATGGAAGATGGGCCTGCTAATTTGGGTAATTTGTTCTTTTTTTTTTGGCGTGGAGTTGGGCCTGCCTGGTTCATCAAGGCCTGCTTGGCGTGGAGCTAGGCCGCCCAGCAGCATTGGCTGAAGTCAGCCCAAATATGATGAGCCAGCCTGGTTCATCAAGGCCTGTTGGCTCAAAAAAAATTTCGAGGCCTTGTCGCCAACAGGGTTATGATCGGTTCATCAGCACATCAAGCATGGGCTATTTCCGGCCTTGGGTCTTCCGAAGTTCATCAGCAAAAATTAGCCTCTTGGTTCATCAGTTCGAGAATAGCCCATGGCTAAAAAGATCAAAGCTATGGACTGGCCGGAACTACCTCTTTGTTTATTTTATTTTTAACACAAAATAATTACGAAACCTATATTTCTACTTTAATTATAAGGAAAAAAACTTGGTGACAGAAATTCAAAGCTCAGACGATTTGCCGCTGTCATAAAATTGTGACACAACTAGTTGACCTCACATGACAAACGAGTGGTTGTCACAATCTTGGTTTGTGACGATTTCTGGCTGGTTTTTATGACGCACATCTGTTTTTTGTCACTAAACTTATTGAAACCCTCAAGATCGTCATAAAACAGAATCTTTTGTGACGTTTTGGTCAATTGTCACTCTGTAATCGTCATAGAAGGCTAGATTTCTTGTAGTGTCTTGCTTCTTGTTATCACCTAGCAAACTAGTAGGATTGTTAAAGTACTTTGCCGGAGAAATTTACAAGAGCTACCGATTCACCCCCCCCCCCCCCTCTTGGTACTCCGTGATCCTTACAGGAGGGCACCGAGTGGTCTTGGTGGTTGCTCGCGTTGCCGTGGAGCTCTGGGACAACGAGTGCATGCGCGGGAAGGGGCAGAGCGGTGGTGGCGAGGTCGCCGGAGTTGGCGGCGCGGCGATGTGGTGGCAGATGCGCGCACGGAGTGCGTTTCGCAGTGTTTGTGCGGGCGCGGGAGATGCACGTGAGGGTGGTGAGTGGGTGCGGCATGGTGGCGAGGCTGGGCTCGCCGCGGCGGCGCCGGACGGCGCACGGGTGCGGCAGCGCAGGGCGGCGCTTGGTGCGCTTGGGGTTGCGAGCCAACACTTGGTAAATGGTGGTGCGCAGGAGGTAGAGGAGGCCTAGGGCTACACTTGAAGCTAGGAGGCAGAGGGAGAGGGGGCTCGCTGGCGGCCAAATTTGGCGGCGACCGAAGTTGGGGAAGAAAGGCGAGATTTGGAAATTGGAGGAGGAGGGAGGGTGATTCTCACCAAAGAGGGGCCTCGGGGGTGCACTGGGTGATTGCGATTCCCTGGGGGGGGGGGGGGGGGGGTTTATAGCTTCGAGGATCGCCGGATTAGGCGGGAAAGCAGAGGCGGCTGTGAGGACACGTGTGTTTGCGAGTTTTTGAAAGGGAGCGGGGGCATGGGCGTGGCGCATTTGCGAGCGCACGTGCGCGGGCGTGCTCGGCGTGGAGCACGTGGGGAAGAGGGCGGCGTGGTGGTGTGGTGGCGCTTGGCGCGGGGTGGTCGGCGACACGCGGCGGCGGACTCCTGCGCCGTGGCGCGGCGTGCGCGTGGGCTCGGGCCAGACTGGGCTGAGCCGGAGGGAAGGGAGACGCGGCGCGAGGCCCAGTTGAGCGGGAGAGAGAAGTGGGCTGGGGAGAGGAAAGGGGAAGCGGGGCAAGCGGCCCAGCGGAGCGGGGAAAGGAGGAGCGGGCCGAGGGAAATTGGCCCAGAGAGCCGGAGGGAGAAGAATTGATTTAAACATTTCCAGAACTCAGCAAATTCAAATAAATAGCAAATGAACTCCAAATCAGTTCAAATAAATTCGAGAAAATTTGTAAATTCAAATCTCAGAACTAGCAATCATGTGGGCAAGTTTAACTTCCTACTAAAAATTCCCATTTTCCTATATTCTTGATCTAGTATAGTTTGGACTTTTATTTTCAAAGATTCTAAATTTGATCCTAAAAATCTATGAAATTTTGAGGGAGTGATTTTATTAATCCGTTGTTATATTTTTGGGATGCGACAGCTGCCGCCCTCTTTGTGGGCTGGGCCAGCTGGTCCTGGCCCATACCATCTCCTCCCCCTTTTCGAGACAGCGCGTCCTCGCGTTGGGCTGCTTTCCTCCATGTTTGCTCGATGTCCTTGAAGCCATTGTCAAGCGAAGGCCAACGATGCCAACCATCCCACCAAACAACATGTCGGTGAGGAGGTAGCGCTTGACGTTGTCGAGGTGGAGCTTGAAGTAGTCGTGGAAGATCCTGATGAAGTCAGTGAAGATGAAGATGTTCAAAGGAAGACATGGATCTTTCTCATGCCCAGTTGTTGCAGCAGGTATTCCAAAGGTGGACATGAAGCCCACAAGGACTCCTTTGTCGGTGTAGAAGTCTCCGAGCAGTAGAGGGGGTCCCACAAATTGGTGATGAGCAAACTCCTTGCTAGGAAGAAGAAAGCTATCAAACTCCTCCATGTTCGGATCACCAGAGAATAAATCCGTTCCAAGAACTGATCTGTTTGCACCTTGAACAGTAGATCCAAAACTGTTTGCAGTGTCGATGGCGGTGTTGATGTTGATGTTGTTATCCAAGTTGATGTCGACATCGGGGAAGGCAGGGGCGATCGGGGCATCCGTGCGGGTGGTGACGACCAAGGCGGTCTCCTCCCTGGCGTCTGGATCAGCCGTGGTGACAAGATCAGCCACATGAATAGTAGCGCAGATACTGTTCATCGGATGAACAGTACCACTGCTGCTGTTGTTGGAGGCGAGGTTGATGTCTAGCTAGCGCCACCATGGCGCCCTTGTTGTCCTCAATGGCGATGGGGGAGTCCTCCGTGACATACACTACATCAGCCATGGCGACGGGATCTGCCGCCTGTGTAATAGATTCCTCCTCCTTGGCTGCCATCTTCTGAAGGAATGCTTCGAGCACGGGGGCGAACGCATCGAACGCCGCCATTATGCTCAAGTGAAGGTCTCTAAGGCCTTCGTTGGTTGCGGCTGTGTTGGTGGCCATTGGAGCGGAAGTGGTGGTGAAGATCGAAACCTTGGCTAGTTGATACCAGATGTTATGATCTATGCTTATGGCTGCTGCGCTAGAGGGAGGGAGAGAGGGTGCGATTACTGTAGAGAGATAGGTTTAGGGTTTCCCCTTCTACTTTATTCTTGATTCAATCCGAATACAATCCTCTCATTATATAGAGAGGGCTAACTTGACTCCCAAGCAACCTATGACTTAACCTCTATAGATGAGATCTTATCAATTGATCTCATCCTTCCTAACTTACAATAACCTTCCCTAATCTAATCTTAGCCACTATGGAAAGGTGGGGCGCAACCCCACCTGGCCGCCCTCTGTGGGCTGGGCCAGCTGGTCCTGGCCCATAACAGGACGGAATTAAGATTAGCTGCTAATCAGCCGGATAATTACATTGCCTGTGGCGCATAAATAATTAAAACAGAGGCTCCCTTGGTGTTGATGACAAGAATTAACCATTCATGTACTGGATGGTGCTAGGAGCTGGTAAACGGAGAGTTAGAGATGACGCTTGGGCTTTGTGTAACGTATATGCAGGCACTGATGCTCCATTGATGATGAATACATGCGGGCGTTGTGTAAGTTTCTACCAAGGCCAAGGAAAAATTACACGTACGGAAGCGACATGCATGAAGAGAACAATACAGTGACGGTTGATGATCAAATGAGATAATTATAACGGGTAATGATAATCAAGAGCAAGTTTGCTAGTCCTTGACGGAGAGAATAATTCTTGGCATCTGTAGGCTTTTGGAATTACAAAGAAAATTAGCTTAGTAAATTCCTTTGAATCGGATACAAATTCAAATCAATCCACATGAATTTAAGATGATTGTTTTGGTTGACTCGGATATCAGCTGAAGCTGAGTTTGGGGCCTGGTAGTGTTCGGCCGGGGTACGACAACAACAATGTCATTTGCCCGCTGTGCTTGGACGAGGCCGAAACCCTGCCACACTTGCTAATAACTTGTCGATTTGCCGTGCAGGTAATGAACTTGATAGGGGATTGGTTTCAGTTGCAGGAACTTCGAACAGGAATGGATCATGGTGAGGTAGCAAGCTGGTTCCACAATGTCACAAGCGACTTGGAAATGTGAAGACGAAGAAGGGGAGCCGGAGTCATTTTATACACATGGTGGAACTTCAGGTGGCATTCATGGCCAAGGAAGAAATTGATCAATATCACTTGGCGATGGGAACTAGCTTGTCGCCTGTTACCATAACAGAAGTAACCTAACCAGATACAGTCCTCTCTTTTTAGCTTTTTGCTGTTAGTTTTTCCCTTCATGAAGGCATGCAGGGCCCTCCGCTGTTTCTAGTTTGTTTTTAAGATCTTTTCTACTTGTTTAGACATGGAGGCAGACTGGGCTGCCTTCTAGTTTTTCAAAGACTTGGCAGCAGATTGTGAAATTTTCTTAGTTTCCTGTATTTTGCTCCTACTTTAATGAAAGGGCAGAGCACCTGCCATATTTCCATTAAAAAAAATGCATGGAGGCATGCTGGGGGTCATATATGCAATTAAAATTTACTTTACTGGATCGTTTTCTGGGGAAGCCACAAATCCCTCTGTTGGTTTTAACCAAAAGGAAACAAGAGAAACAGCAAAATGTGAAAGCATAAGGGCCGCACAACAACACATTCGGTAAAGTCACGTAATGGTAAATAAAGACAAATGTCAAGCAAGTCATGGAGATGATTCAGCAGTGATGTGCAGCAGGAATACAAAGTTAAATGGAGCTACAAACTGTAAATTAAAAAAAAAATCAAAGTTGTCAAAATCTTTAAGGGAATCGGAAACTTAATACCTTATTAAAATGGCTAAATGGTACAGAAAAAAAAAAGTGAAGGGCGTACTTGTTTCAGGAGAGCTCTGCCATTTTAAATTTTATGAAACAAACCAACAATTGGTTATGGAGCAAGATTATCATCCTCGGACAAGAATATAAGTATTGGACCAGCATGCTGCATTTATAGAGAACAATGTTAAAGATATATCCATATGATATCAGTGTCACTTTGGTCACTTAATTCTAAACTGCTAATCAAAAGTGCTAATAAACAATGTGTCTAGACCCGAAGGCAACACCCTTGGTAATCCATGGTTGAACATGAGAATGTTCAGACATCTTTAGGACACTTAGGTGAAGGAGAAAGCCAAGTGCCAGATCACCAATCAAATCTAGAGGGATAGAGCTGTACATTTGCCGAAACAATCAACTCAAGCATGGTGTGCACATCCTGTAGGAAGCAAAACCATAATCTTTCTTCAAGACGATGAATAACAAAACACCCGTCATCTGGCTATAACTAAAACTACTCTGAACAAATGTACGAGGCTCCTTGAAATTTTAGGACACTACTAACAGACACGGCATACTATTTTTTTTTTTGGAGAACGTGCAATAGACATGGCATACCTGAACCTCCTTTCGATAGCTGCAGATTATTTTGCATTTCTGAATAGTATAACAGAACATATTTGGGAGAACTTATAGAACGTTAACATCTTGGCAATCTCATGCATATCATTCGGTTACTGACGAAATCGAGCCCTGGACCTCCAGAGGCTAGGCATTTCATCGAACACGTCCAGGGCGGTTGTCAAGCTCGAACAACCACCAAGTTACATGTGGTGGTGGCATGCACGGGTGTGCGGCCAACGCGCCAGGACGGCGACCACCAGGCCGTCTCCTCTCCTCGCTCTCAACTCCATCATTTGCTTCCCCTCCTATCGCCCCCGGCATGGTGTCCTCGCCGTCGCCCGCCTTGCCGGACCCCGCCCAACGGAACTTGTCGCCGCCGCATGGACCGAGTGGAACGCTCGCTACCACACACACCCGGAATCGGAACCCGCCACCGCCAAGCCGCGGCGACGCCATTCGCTTCACAATCCACGACCACGTCGAACCATCGAAGCAGCACCTGCCACTGCCGTGAAGAGTCCGGGATGCCGTGCGCCGCAGCAAAGAGGGGACGCCCTATGCGCGGGGCGTCCGACGGGATCCGAACGCTAGGTCAGGCCCATGGCCTACTCGGCGTCGGCCCACGGCCCTTACCACCTTCGTCTTCCTCGAGCCGCCACCACGCCGCCGACCTCGACCGCCGTCGTCGTGCTCGCCCCCGCTGCCTCCGCCTCCCGCCCAGCTCCAGCGGCGTCCCCGCCGCCTCCGCCGCCGCCCTCCACCGCCGCCGCGCTAATCTGGCGAGAAGTGACGCCCCCGCCCTTACCCCGCCCACCGCCGGCAGCCACCACCGCGGCCGGCGACGTCCCCGTCGCCTCGCCGCCCGCCCGCATCACGCCGCCCACCGCCGGTCCGGCCCGCCGCCGCCTTTCTATCGCCGGAGGGAGAAGGAGGTGATTTTGGGGGGTACAAACCCCCCGCACTAAGGGATTCTCTGGCGAGACGCCCCCGCCCCGCCCTCCTCCACCGTCTCCGGCGGCTCCCGCCGCCGGATCCGCGGCCGCCGCCCTCCGCCGCGCTAACCCGGCTGCGCCGGGCTCGTCGGGGGGTCGAGAGGTGGAAGAAAGAAGCTTGGCCGTCGGATGTTAAAGTTGCACGAATCTCAAAGTGGCCTATCGAAACAATCCCCTCGGGCGGGCTATGTATATGATCCACCGCAAAGAGGCCGGCGTGGTGAAGAAGGCCCAGGAGTCCAGGACTATAATCCACTCCAGTCTGGGCCTTGCTGAAAGGGGTCTCTAACTTATTCCGTTTGAGAATGCACGGCCCACATTTGGACAGGGATTCAAAATTTATAGCATTCCCAAGTTGAAGACAAGTCCTCTCTGAAATCAAAATTCCCAAAGAAAGGGTATCACCCTCGCTCATCACTCGAGTTTGTATCCTTGCTAATTAGTCCCATATTACACTCTCTGTTACCCTGTGGTTCATTTGTTTGATGCAAACTGACTCATCCTTGGTGCCATGTGACGGTTTAACATATTATTAGAAGTTGCACATCAATAAAAAAAGCAGGACGTCGTGAGAAATTAAGACAATCCTGTCGATTAGAAGTTGCACATCAATACTAGAGCCGAAAAGGGGCAAACAATCTATTTCTTTATCTAAAAAAGTATATCTATTTATTTTTGATCAACTTTCGTGTGTCTCCGTAACCTAATCTTGTATTGTCGCCACTGTCTATAACAGAATCAGCCGTCAAATAATCTAGCGTGAACAATGTTTCTGATTGAGTTCTTAATATTGTTCAAAAAAAGAGATTGAGTTCTTAATGTTGTTTCAGTGATAGGTATTTTTAGATAATGGAAAAAAGGTTTTGGCCATGACCTTAAAAGAGGCTCTAAGTGATGACGTTATAGCGTTTAGGAGATGATGTAGGATTTCTCTTTCCAGACCAAAATATAAGCATTCTTAGGGTTCAACACTTCAACCAATACTAGGTAGAAGGGGGTCTCATAGTTAAAAAATTAAAAACAGATAGAGCGGAGATGGCGTCCCAACGGCTCTCTAGCGGAACAGGCGGCTCGCAAGGCGACTGCCCAAACCGCCCCAATTCCACCACCAAATCCTCTTCAATCTCATCCACCTATGCCCAAATCCTCCAAAATCCAGGAAATCTCTACTCAATTAACCAAGTCCCAACTCCAGGAAGAAGATCTATCCATTATGATAGTTCCCAAGCAAGCTATGGAGAAGGCAGAGGAGAAGGCTTTCGCCGTTGGGAAGGACCCAACCAGGCGGAATATGGATACACCGGCAGATCCGGAGCCACCACCACGATCCTCTCCAGATTCGCTCGTGAGCACCAGAGAAGAAGCGTTGAAGAGCTGGTGAATCCATCGATTCCCTGCGGTGCAGAGGAAATGTGCATCTGGCGTGATCCAGACGAGAAAGGGATTCGGAAGTCGGCGGAAGTGATGAAGATCATCCTCCAGAAGAAGCGGAAGCCCGGATATCAGCCACCACCTGGTGGACCTTCAAGCTCGGCGGCGCTGATGGCTTCGCGGCCGGCGGCGGCGGCGGAATCGTCAAGGAAGGTACGGTTCCTCACCCTAGACCCGCTAGAAGTCTCGACCCGCTACTACGATCCTAGCGGGTTTTCGGATCTCATCCCCACTCCTCCTAACCTGGCCCGTCATCTATGCGGGCTGGGTCAGCCCAAGTACAGCCCACTAGCCATCCATCCGCCTTCCAGACCAGCACTGCGTCGACGCACCGAACCGACCAATGCTTCCCCCACCGACCATCTGGTAGTTGAAACAGGAGGAGACCATAACTCTCCCGCGTCAACGAGTTCACACGAAGGATGGACCCTGGTCCGTCGAAGGCGGTGGTGGCATAGTAAATCCCCCAATGCCCAGCTCCCCCACCATTATTCACCACACACTTCACCATCACCCGCCCTTTCCACTCGAGGTAAACCTCTCCGCCGCAACCCGCACACTGTTGGCCGTTGCTTTAACTGCCTTGCCCGCGACCACCGTGCAGCTCAATGTCGCGACCCACCGCGATGCTGGATCTGTAAGCGAAGCAGACTTACGTCGTCCACGTGCAAAGATCGCCACCACCACATGTCGGCCTCCAGATCCAGAACCCACTCATCGGTCCGCTTCGCCCCCCAACAACCCGCCACCACCTCCCTCACTCATGCCAGCAATGATCTTCGCTCGCCTAGTCGCTCCACCTCCAAGGGTCGTTACACCAGAAGAAATGAGGGGAGAAGATTCTTCAATCACCGACTCAGACCTAGATGCTGCTACAAGGTAGTCGAGACAAGCCCGACCATCCACAACCAGCATGAGCTGCTAAAGGCAAGAGCTGTCAGAGTGGATGACAAAGGATCCATCAAGTTCAGGTCATGCGACGAAGTTGCTGAGGTAATAACTAAAGTGCTTGGCATTACTGGATTCAAGGTTTACTTTGATCACCCTTTTGAGTTCATATTGATCTGTGACACACCTGAGATTAAGGAACAGTTTCTATGGGCAGAGGATCTTAGACAAGGGGGGAATAGACTAGTCTTTTTTCCTTATGAAATAGAAATGCAGGCTGAGCACTCCCACTTTGAGCACTACATTAGATTCAGTCTTGAAGGTCTTCCTCATCATGCTTGGAACATTGATGTAGTCAAAACAATCATGAATGATTTCTGTATCATACACCATGTTGATTATGCTTCAGCAAAAGGGCTAGATTATAGATCTTTCAGATTCTGGGCATTTGCTAGGAACCCTATCCAGATACCAGTCAAATGTTATCTAACTATTGGCTCAGCAACACAACCCGGCAAGCCTGAGATTCAGGTTGACTATGTCAAGCCATCAAAAAGGAAGAGAGGATATCAGTTCACAGTGTACATCCATATGGAGGAGATGGAGGACCTCACCTTTCTTCATTATCCAGATGAAGCATTGGAAATGGAAGGCAGAGTAAGGGAACGAAGGTTCACATGGAGTCACGGGGTCTCTGATGGCGAGGAGGATGAGCAAGTGAGAAGGCAACCAAAACCATACAACCCTGAACCACCAGCGTCAAGAAGAAGACGTGATGAACATGATGACGATGGTCTATGGGTATACACATCTCGTGGTTGCCGAGAGTCTACCCCTATTAGACCCCTAAGGAGGGATGACAGTGATGATGATAGGGGCAGTCGTGGCCCAAGAGGTAAATCTTGGAGGGATAGGAACCAGTATGGGAAAATCCCACCCTATAGATACAAGGAAGGCAGTCAAGACAGTCGAGACAGGGGAAGGTCACCAAGGTACCAAGGGGGAGGACATAGATACAGAGAAAGAAGCTTGGGCCAGCAGAATCATGATGATACCTGGGCTTCTGATGAAGAAAAAAGAGAGCTCCACAAGTTATGGAAGGAAAAGGGGAAGGAAGAAAAACCAACATCATCAACTGAAACAAAAGGAAAGACAAGGCCAGTATCCTCTGACTCCAGTCAATCTGTGGCCAGCAAACAGATACCTGACAACTTGCCTAGATTCATCTCCAACAGAAAGAAGGATGCTGCAGGTAGTACACACACCCCATCACTCACCTCTGAGGAATGGAACAAGATGTTTATGTCTAGGCCATCAGGTAACAGTGGCATTGACCCACTCGGCTTCCTACCACTAATTGAAGATGCTGTTTTCCTTAACAATGGGGTTAAGCAGGAAGACCTCCAGTCAGTCAAGCTAGCTACCACAAAGATCCTCCATTCATATCTAGTTGGTGACATACATAAGCACTTTCAGTCAGGGTTCCAGCACTTGAAGGAAGGGCAGTTGCAACCGATGGTCAACTCTGAAAGTATCAACACCCCATCCCCTATCCACAAAACTCCATCCTCAGCAGTAAAACCTTTTAACTGCAGCCCGTGGGTGGGGAACTCACCAAGGCCAACAAAGGCAATCCTAATTAGACCACAGATAAATGCAGCTGCAATATCCGAGCTGCAACACACCCCTGCGCACCCACATACTCCTGCTCTTCCAACACCTACCCCTGTAAGCCCTGAAGTTAGAAAATATGCTGACGATCTAATTAGAGCTAGAATGCTGCAGAATCAATGTCTTTATGAACCATCTAACATGCAGGAAACCATGGACCTTCCCTCACAGGTGCAGCCGTCACCTGAAGATCATGATGAAGTTGAGAGGGAGCATCCACATGAAGCGCAGGTGGTAGTTGGAGTTACAGACAATGTGGCTATCCAGCAGGAGAACCCAATTGTTGAAGAATTGAACCAACCCCCGGCCACCCAGGAAGAAGGCAACAACCAGGAGGCTGAAGTGAGCATTCAGGAAAGAGTTACATAAGCTGAAGAAAGTGGAGCTAATCAACAGGAGAGTGAGACAAACGTCGATGATCAACCTGACCAGGATAAGGTAATGAGTAACATACAAACATTCATTAATGAAATTGCCACACCGCTATGCCTTGCACTGTTAACACATCCACGGCAAGTGCAGGAGATCCAGTTGGAAGCCACAAACCCACCAAGCACCCAGAAGAAAAGCAAAAGGCTTCAGCAGATGAACAAAACTGACAAACCAGTGATGAGGATGGCACAAGAGAGGATTGCGAAGATGCTTGGGGAGCTGGAGGAGGGCAAGGAATTTGATGACGAAGTTAAAGGCAAGTACACTGAAAGTTACAAGAGGCCACTTTCCAAGGAGGCGATTGCAAGGGTGGAAAAGGAGATTGACGAGTACGCCCCCAAAAAGAGCAAGAAGACCACGAAGGGCAACTCGTCTACCACCTCTTAATCTCGTTACCTTGCGATTCAGTTGTAATAATTAGTTATAATCATGTTAGACACTGGAACCCTGCCATGTGTGCCTAACCTCCTTATATGGAGGGTAAGTAGATTTGGTATTGTAGTAACTATCTCCCTTCGCCACTGGAACCCCATGACTGCTACCAAGCCATAATATGTCAAGTTGCTGCTACTTTCGTTTATGGATTATCGCCACTATAAAATCATTTCCTGGAATGTTCGTGGCTTAAATGCTCTGGTCAGAAGAGATAATGTTAGGAAAATTGTTGACCTTCACTCTCCAAATATTATTTGCCTGCAGGAAACCAAGCTCTCGGACATCAACCAGTCAATTGTCACCAGAATGCTAGGTGCCCAATTTCAGAGCAACTACTGCTTCCTACCAGCTAATGACACAAGAGGAGGAATCATCATTGCGGCCTCTGAGGATTACTTCACTATCCAGCAATACCACCGTGGAGATCATTGCATCACGGCGGTCCTATTAGATACCATAAACAACATTCAATGGAGCTTCACTGGAGTCTATGGTCCACAATTGAACATTGACAAGAAGCTGTTCATCCAAGAAATGCGACAGATGAAAGGTAAGAGCTACATACTGGACGACTGGATAATCTTAGGAGATTTCAATTTAATATGCAGAAGCGAAGATAAAAGCAATGGGAGATTGCAACACAAGATGATGGACAGATTTCGTAGGGCAATTAATCACCTGTCAATTAAGGAAGTAGATCTACAAGGAAGGAAATTCACTTGGTCCAATGAGCAGAAAAAGGCCACCCTATCTAGAATTGATAGAGTTTTCACCTCTCCATCGATGGATGCTAAAATGCCTTGGACCAAATTAATCCCACTGTCCTCTTCCATGTCTGACCATTGTCCCCTTATGCTAACGCCAATGGAGCAACCGAAGACCTACAAAGGTTTCAGATTTGAGAACTACTGGACATCAATGTTAGGATTCTATGAGTGTGTGCAAAAGGCATGGTCTCTGCAGGACAGTGGCAATGCTCTGCAAGTACTCCACGCAAAAATGGACATAACATCCAAAGCTCTTAGGCAATGGTCCACCGAGATGGTTAATAGAGGGAAGCTTGCCTATGCAATGGCGTCAGAAGTCATACTAAGGCTGGACCTGGCACAGGAGATCAGGGAACTATCTGAGGATGAAATTGAACTTAGGAAGAGGTTGAAGGGAAGGATCCTCGGAATGCTAGCCATTGAAAAATCAAGGAAGAGACAGCATTCGTGAATGACATGGATCAAGAAAGGTGATGTCAACACTCGTTTCTTTCAAGCAATGGCCACAGTAAGGAAAAAAAGGAAATTCATTCACGCTATAAATCACCAGGGTACAACGTATACAACACAACAGGACAAAATTCAGGCAATCCATTCACACTTCCAGCGGATCATGGGAACACACACTGTTAGGGAGTGCCAACTGAACCTAGAATCACTAGGTATTCAGAGACACAACCTCGATTCACTTCAAGATCCCTTCTCAGAGGACGAAATTAAACTAGCAATCTCTCGAATGCCGAAGAATAAAGCCCCTGGGCCTGATAGATTTACAGGTAAATTCTACCGAACTTGTTGGGAAACAATTAAACATGACGTAGTAAGGGCGGTTAACCAGCTATACAACATGAACTCCCAAGGTTTGCAGACCCTAAACACATCCCATGTCGTGCTCATCCCAAAGGTGGACAATCCAGAGAAACCAAAAGACTACAGACCTATAAGCTTAATTCATAGCTTCATGAAGCTCTTCTCCAAGCTGCTAGCGCTCAGACTAACCAGCAAGATCAGTGATTTAATAGAAATGAACCAAAATGCCTTCATCAAGAAAAGATGCATCCATGATAACTTCATATATGTCCAGAAAACTTTAGAGAAAATGCACAAGACGAAACAACAAGTGGTTTTCGTTAAGTTAGACATCTCAAAGGCTTTTGACTCTGTAAACTGGAGTTACCTTCTACAAGTTATGCAGGCATATGGTTTCCCATCCAGGTGGAACACTTGGATTTCGATGATGTTCAGTACAGCTTCCTCGAGATTCCTTGTTAATGGAGAGCTAACACAAACAATCATCCATCAGAAAGGTGTCAGGCAAGGTGACCCCCTCTCACCCTTGCTCTTCCAACGAGCTATCAACCCGCTGCACCTACTGTTTCAAAAGGCCCATGAAGAGAAAATTCTAACCCCTCTTCCCAGGAACAGAGCTCAGTACAGAGTCTCATTATATGCTGATGATGCTGCAATTTTCCTAAAGCCAAACGTTGAGGATATTACCAATATGAAGAAACTGTTAGACACATTTGGGAAAGCGTCGGGACTTTTCACTAATATGGACAAAACTGAAGTGTTCTCAATAAGGGGTCCAAGTCACAAAATGGAATTGTTGGCAGTCCAATCAGGTTGCAGGCTAAGTAATTTCCCCACAAAATACCTAGGACTACCTCTACACTATAAGAAAGTTGGGAGAAATCTCATTAGACCTATCATACAAAAAATAGCTGATAGACTCCCTGGTTGGAAAAGAGATCTTCTAAATGCATCTGCGAGAGAGAGGATGATCAAATCAGTACTTACATCCATACCAACTTACTTCCTAACAATTTATGGCTTGCCAAAATGGGCCATAAGTGCAATTGATAAATATAGAAGAGGATTCCTTTAGAAAGGACATGATTTAGAAAACATAAAGGGAGGACACTGCCTGGTTAACTGGAAACAAGTTCAAAGACCTAAAAAGCTGGGTGGACTTGGAATTAAGGACCTTGAGAAATTTGGGAGAGCACTTAGACTAAGGTGGTTATGGCATCAATGGGATACATCACCTAGGCCATGGAAAGGGATGGACATCATACAAAATAAAACAGACAGAGATCTTTTCTTTGCATCAACCTACATTCAAGTTGGCAATGGTCACAACACACCATTCTGGGAAGGTGCATGGCTCGATGGAATGTCACCAAGGACCTTGGCACCAAACCAATATAAGGCATCAAGATTCAAGCGACGAAGTGTCCATCATGAACTCAAAAACCACAACTGGGTTAAGAACCTACGAACAATGAATGATCAGACCTTAATTGATGAATTCCTACTGCTGCAGATGACCCTCACCAATGACCAGGACAAAATTTACTGGAAATGGACAACTAATGGACAATACTCTTCAAAATCCGCATATGAGGTTCAGTTCACTCCGTATATATCGCTGCCATGGACTGACACAATCTGGAAGGCTTATTCAGAATCGAAATGCAAGTTTTTTGCCTGGTTAGTCTGCCTCAATAGGCTCAACACGGCTGATGTTATGCATAAGAAGAACTGGAACGCACAACCAGACTGTCCACTTTGCTATTGTATGCCGGAAACTGCGCACCACATGTTGATGGCCTGCAACTACACGGAGGCAGCGTGGAAGTTTCTCACGCAAAAGACTGGAAAACAACACCTGCAAAATCTACTAAATAACTCGCCCTCCATTTGTCAGATGATCTCTGGAGTATCGAAGAAAGGAAAAGACAAAAAAGAAAAAAGAATGAACGCTGGCTTCACACTTTACTTCTGGTGGGGAATTTGGAAAGAAAGGAATCGAAGGATCTTCCAACAGATGGAACAATCTTATAGCAAAACGGTAGAGCTAATCATTCAAGAGATCAACCTCTACTCACTAGCTACATCTATGTAATTTTTGGTTTCTTTCTTTTCTTTATTTGTTTCGGTATCATTACACTCCTTGTTAATTTTGTACTGTTTTTCTCCTATTTCTTAATATACAGGCAGCTCTCCTGCCTTCTTTCAAAAATAGTTAAAAAATTAACCAATTCGTACAACACCTCTCTCCTCTCCCACAGTCTACCACAACGCCTTTTCTCAACAGGCAGTTCGATCGATCACTTCTGCTGCAACAATCAAGATCTAGTAGAAACACTGCTGCATGCTGCGTGCACTGCCCCAGCTTTCCTTCTCCCAGTAGCAACAAGAACCTTTACCAAGGCGTGAGAAAGCACTGCCTGCATGCATCGCCTGTTCATCCTTCCGATCGACCGGCCTGATCTCGCTTGTGATCCACCAATGATCGACGGCGATCGCGATCGGCTCGACCGCACGGCCCGGGGACCAGTGGGAAGGGGAGGAATGGTCAGCACCCGCAACAAGCAATGATTAAAAGCAGGGGAGAGCCAAGGAAAATCGCTGATGAGATGAGACGCGCGCAGGTCGTCGCTGAGCAAAGCGGCGGTAAATCAAATGAAAGGAGACGACACGGTGATTATCACGTACTTACAGGTGCCAAAGAGAAAGAGGCTGTTAATACGTTGAGCTAATTACTACGTTGTACTAACGCAGCTAGCTTTGGGAGGAAAAAGGCTGCTGCCTGGGGAATGTGAGCAGAACCAAAGCTAGTTTGGGGGTGCGAATGAAAGTGCATTTCGCAACTGATCAGCAGTTCGCTGTGTTAGAGCGTCTCCAAAGACTGACTCTTAGCTGCCTCTTAGAATTGTTTATTGAAAAGAAAATGAATGAGAGAAAAAGCTGTTAACTCTTGCTCAAGAGTTAGTTTCTAAGGAAAATGAGAGACTTAAATATGGACCCCACTCATCATCAATCTTTTTTAAAAATTAGCTGCTGACTCTTAGCTAACTCTAACATTAGGAACGCTCTTACGTTTCGATCTAAGTCGGAACAGAGACGGAACTACATTGGTGCTGCAGGCTTTCCGGACGGTCTTGGACGTGCTGCGTCGCATCGTCAGCAACCGCTGATGGATGGATCGTCCCAGGATCTGACACCGACTGGGGTCCAGGCGCGTGTGTCTTGCTGCAGCGTCCCTGGATGCTGATGAAGATCAACTTTTTTTTTTAGAAATAAAGGCCGCAGCCCCGCCCCATTTTATTCATGAGACTGTTTGATCAAGTTTACAGCTCAAAAGTGTTCTTGCATCTAGCTAGCTAACAGGCTACAACCTACAGTTCTAACTCTGTTTCTAGCCAAAGCTTAAAGTGATCGTTCACAGTACTCATTGCATCAAACTCTGTTTCTAGCCAAAGCTTAAAGTGATCGTTCACAGTACTCATTGCATCCATTCAGTGGCGGACCACACACAAAATTTTAGGTGGGGCAGAGATGGATCGCGCCATGTGTCCACCCGCCGCCCGCCAATGGCTGCAGCGGTCTTGAGCCTCTGTCTCTAGGTGTTATCCCTCCATGGATGTGGCCGCACGATTAGCATTGACACTAGTACAAAAGCAACCTTTGGTTGCGGTCGAAATGACCCTGCAGTGGCGGGTGACGCACCCGCCACTCCGGCTACGCCACTGCTATGCAAGTTTTCCAGTGCCGGGCGAGACGTCCGCCACCGCTGGCGAACCAGAAAAAAAATAAAAAAAATAAAACGGTGGATCCGCGAGCCAGGCCTGGACGGGCCCAGCCCAGACCGCCGCCACCCCTAGCGGCCGCGTGCAGGTCGTCGCCGCAGCCGCCGCCTCCTCGTCGTGAGCCGACCCTACAGCCTCTTCGTCGTCGTCGATCCGCGCCGCCCATCGTCGATTCCGTCGAGCCTGCGACCAGATCCGCGCCGCCCGCCGTGGTCGCCGTGGTCACCGTGCTCGTCGGATCCGGCCCCGCGCTGCCCCGTCCCCGCGGGGTGAAGGGAGAGCGTTGTCGCGCCGCCACCTCCAGATCCGCCTGGACCCGAAGCACGAGGTAGGGGAGAAGGGGATGGAGGCCGCCGCCGCCGCCACCTCCAGATCCGCTCGGAGCTCGAGGTAGGGGAGAAGGGGAGGGAGGCCGCCGTCGCCGGATCTCGCCGTGCTCGGATCTGACACAGAGGACGGAGACGTCGCTCGTGGAGGCGCGGGGCGGAAGAGCTCGTGGAGGCGCCGTCGCCCACCCTTCGCTGAGCTCGGGGAGAGGGGAAGGGTGGGGGGAGGAGAAGCGGCGGTGTTGGAGAGAGGGAGGGAGGGGCAGAGGGCGGCGCCGGTGAGACGGAGGGCAGCGGGTGGGGAAGAGAAGTGGAGAAGTGGATGAGAATGGGGCGGCGAGGAAGGGAGCGATTGAGAGAGTAGGAAATTAGGGTTCTTCTTTTATAGTAGACGCGTGATTTGGGCTCAAATGGGCCAAATGGGCTCGTCCGCCGCTGCAATTTAGTTGACATCAACCGGTCCGCCACTGGTCTTTGTTTATCAGTGGCGGCCTGTGCTGACATCAGATTTGTCAGTCACTACTAGTAACCTTCTCGATGACATCATCAGTGTCCGCCACTATTGTTGCTAGTAGTGACGTATCTTGTATATCCGCCACTGTTATTTCCGACCCTGCATCACTAAAGGCTTAATTTGAACTTAGTGTGAGTTAGGGTTCGAAATCCAATTTCTATCGACGCTACGCTGACGCGAACCACGTTCATTGTTGCCGCGTCCGTTACGTTTGTCCGTTGGTTGCTGGCTTGGGCAAAATGACCCTAATTTCCTTTTTTTTTTGAGCCCCAATGACCCTAATTTCCTATAAGGCTTTAACTTCTTATTGGGCCTCAGCATTGCTAGCATGTGCCATCAGAAATTTATTGGGCCCAAATGGCCCATACACAGACCCCTTCAGCCTTCTTCCTCATTATTTCTGACCAGAAGGCAGCACGCCCATGGCGCAGCTCACGGACAGCAGAGAAATCAGGGCAGGGGAAGGGAAAGGGCGGGGGGGCGGGGGTTCCTCTGCCGGTGGGTAGCTGGGGCAGCCGCCCCACCCTGCCGTATGGGCGGTACGCCCCTGCATCCATTGTTCCATTACAGACCATAGAGAAATAAGAAGGGACTTTGATCAACGTAGATCCAGCATGATTGCTACTTCATCGTCATTTCCTCCCGGCCACCAGTACCTCAGCCGCTGTGGATTTGCAGCGGGGCCTTCCACCATGTTTCCAGCGTATGGATCCATTGGTCCATCTTTTCCGCCATCTCCTCCTTTAGCATAGGCTTCCAGCCTTTTGCAATGTGCCAGGTGCGCTTCACCACCACCAAGATGTGACATGTCCTTCCAGTTTTGCCTCTGAAACACATGATCATTTCTTGTGAGCCAAATAGCCCTCAGCACACTAGCAGTCACAATGTTTAAGAAACCATATCTCTTTTGGCTTAGCCAAAGTGAAGCTATGCTCTCAAAATTATCTCCTATTGTTCTATTCATAAAAACAGAGACATAACTCCACATACACCTTGCCACTATGCAGTCAAAGAACAAGTGGTTAACCGACTCATCTTCTTTGCAATGAAGATCAACCTCGCCTTTCCTTTCCTTTGTGGTTCGAGTATGGTACTACAGTAGTAACGTACAAGAGATAGGGAACTGGAGATGGATGCGGTGGGGACGGAGATCGCAGTAGCTTGGGTGTCTGGGAAAGGCCTATGTCCGAAAGTTCCATGTCGTCGACCTCAGTAGCTAGTGCCATGTCTGAATTTCAGCCAGAATCGGAGGTGGCTCGTCTGTTCTTGTGATAGTGCGATCGTGACCGCCATCTGCATGGAGGAAAGTGCCACGGCTGTGTGCCTGTCTATACACCAAGTCAGGAAGGAACACACGTTCAGGGCATCACTAGGTTGGAACAGTGTTTGGTCTGATGAATCGTCACACCTTTTTTTTTTTTTTCCTGAGGGGATGATGAATCTTCACTGGTGTGAGAAGCGGTAGCAGTGGACGAGCCCAGTCTGCCCGACGCGGCCGGCCCATGGATGCTCGCTTCCGTACTTGAAGCGCTGAAACTGAGGCCCATACACTAGCCTCAGCGGTGAAACACGGCTGCTGCTGGGCTTCAGTTTTCCTGGGCCTCTCTTGTTTGCGATCCGGAATTTTTTTTATTTTTAATCGAATTTTTTATTATATTTTTATTAATAACCGCACGTTTTTGAAAATTGCAAAACTAGTCGACCAGTCGCCCGAGGTTCGGGCGATTTATTCCTGTCGCCCGACGTACGGGCGATAAAGTGGCAGATCTGCCTGGGTGGGGCCCAGTCGCCCATCCGAAGGGCGACAGACAAGAAAATCTCCCGCCCGTTGGGCGACAAGGGCGAGGCGCGGCTTTGTGGGGCCCAGTCGCCCGACGACGGGGCGACAACGGTTGAAATCTCCCGCCCGTTGGGCGACAACGGCGAGGCGCGGTTCTGTGGGACCCAGTCGCCCGACAACGGGGCGACAAGGGTTCAAATAACCCGCTCAACGGGCGACAAGGCGGGGGACGTGCGGGTGGTGGGCCCAGTCGCCCAACGGTCGGGCGACAGGAGCCGAGCCCTATAAATGGGCGAATTTCGGCCTAAATTGCAGGAAAATTCGAAAAAAAAGAAAAGAGAGAAGGAGGGGAGAAGAGAAGAGAGAGGGAGGGGAGAAGAGAAGAGAAGAGAGGGGGAGGTGGTTGCGGCGTGCTGCTCGACGTGTCGTCATTTCGGTAAGTTTTTCGACAGTAGTTAGAAATGTAGTTTTAGATGTACTATTCTATTTTAGAAATAATGTAGTTTTAATAGAAGTAATATCTTCTAAGCTAGATCTAGATTTACTAGTATGTAAAAAAATAATGTAGCATACTATAGTTGTATTTATATTTACGATACACATGGTTGTAGGTATAGATGTAGCATACTATAGTTGTAATTATATTTAAATACGACTGTTGTAGGTATAGATTTACTAGTATTTGAATAAAAAGTTTTTCTGATTATGTAAATAAATATTTAGATATAATAGATAGTTCAGATTTATATAATTGTAGATTATGTTGCATTTAAATAAATAGTTCAGATATAATAGAAACAATTGTCATATAATACTATGTAAGATAGTTATAATAATTTTAAAAAATTAGTAGTTAATAGATATAGATGTATTATAAGGCTGTAAGCAATTTCAATTAAAAAATGTAGTTAATTTGAATCTCGGTGGTTGACAGGTATGTCAGATAAGATAGTGTTCCAAATTTTTTATGGAGAAGGGGATATTGTTCATGGGGTAGAGGGGGTTGATCTGTCAGGGTTTTCATCAGTTTATAGAGGAATCACAAGGCCAAATGAGAGGACAATTACTGGTGTGCACAATTGGTTGATGCGGCTGTTTCAGCTTGATACAGACCAACACGGACTGAACCTGATGGGTATGGTCAGTCGTGCACGTGAGGGATTTTACTGGGAGTTAGTGCCTTTGAATGCAACATCGACATGGAGGAAATATGTGCAAAAGGCTGTAGAACGTGGGTGGCCTCTTATACTCCTTGCTCGGGCATATCTGAAGGAGGTGGTCGAGGTAGATGCTGTCGACGAGATAGGTGGTGCAGACATGGCGGATGAAGGGGAAGGCGAGGAGGAAGAGGAAGGCGAGACACAAATTGAGGAGGGTGAGCAAAATGCGGCATCTGCGGAACCGACCGGTGAAGCAGACGATCGACAGCGACAGCGAGTACTGGCTTACGCGGAAAGCGAGTACTGGCTTACGCGGAAAGCCCACGTCTTCGACATCTTCGTCGAGGAGTACTCACCTCACCGGGTGATGCGTCAGTTCGGTCGTCACCAAGAGTTCCCGTTGACGGTTCCTCGTGTTGTTACGCCGTCAGTTCACTCGTAAGTTATTCAACTACATCTACTAAATCTATAAAATATTTGGTTTTTTCTGTCTAATTCCACTATTTATGTAGTTACACGCGGAAGGGGCAGGCGGCAGGCACCAGTTGGTGGACACGTTTGGAGCCGTGGGTGGTACAGTGGGGCCAGGCGTTGGAGGATGTCATACAGTAGACGAGGCCGTTCACCTCCGAGGCCTACGAGGACTACCTACGTTGGTACATTCCTCGCACACGGACCAGGGTCACGCACACACCCACGGTGCGACAAAGCCACACCCCGACCCTGAGAGACACGTACCCGAGCCACAGGGACCAGGCCTCGTCGCTGGCGGTACGATCTTTACTAACTTATGTATTTGCAATCATTTTCTGTTATATGTCAATACTCATTTTAAACTCGATGTCCTCTTAATAGATTGATCTAGCACAGCGGATCGCCGTGGAGTCCGGATCAGTTCTACAGCGCATGAGGCAGGGCATTCAGTTTACCGGACACGAGATCTCTCTTGCGATGAAGAGGATTTACGACTCCGCCACAGACATCGTCAAGCTCAACTCTTGCACTTCCTGTTGTCGGCATACCGATGCCGTGCCGCACCCCTCTCAGTCAGCACTCAGGGCGGAGCGACCTATGTTTCAGCATCCGACCTACACTCCTAGGACTGCAGCATCACCTCCTCCTCCTCCTCCGGTGTTCACAACAGGTCAAACCCTATACTATTTTGTTCAAATGATTATTGACATGTTTTCCTTACTGACATGTCTTATTTATTATGCGCAGGTCCAAGCTATAGTGGTTGGCGACCAACTGGCGACGTTGCTGGCTCGTCTTCGCAGGTGCCACGCATGGCTCCAGGTAAGATCTACTACTAATTTCTCCTCATAGTATAAATTATTGTTAGCTTTTGCATAACAACTTTCTTCTTATAGGGTCTCAGATGGATGACTACGACTACGACGACGAGGAGGTCTCCGGACACTCCGAGCGTTATGGCCGACGATCTCCGACGCCTTTCGACCTGAACGCGTACATGGCTGAGGGGCAGCACGACACACTTCGTCCTTCGCAGTTGAGTGGCGCACCACCAATGACACAGCCTTCGCAGCAGTACGACGACACACCAGCGCCTGCTGGAGGTCGACCCACACGTCAGGTGGTTCCTCCTTCGCCGTTGACGTACTCAGCCGGTCACGTCAGAGCGGGTCGCAAGGCACCCAAGCCTCGCACTGTTAGGGGTGTGCCCCCTAAGCGTGGGAGACACTAGCTATCTCTTGTATCATTTGTGTGTGACATGGCTTTTATTTTGTATGATATGTACTCATGTGCACATGGTTTTTATTTTGTACGATGTTTTATCAGTTTTCATGTTTCCTATTTTATTAAGTTATGCCACAACAATCAAAAAAAAATTATGAAAAACAAAAACGAAATATGTTTTGTTTCATGTCCCCTCAATTAATGCTCTCGGTGCATGCATCACAGCCCCGTCAAACTCCCATCAAAGGTCCCCGCTTTGCAAAACAGCCAAAGAATCCCAGAGCATCCAATGTCCCCATGCATGTATGTCTGCTCAATGTCACGCTTTTGATGCATGCATCCGAGTCCCATCAAAATAATTAAGCTACATTATAGCCGGAATCTCTAGTACGGCCTCCCACTCGTGCTTTCAATTTCAGGAACCACTCCTACAAAACCTTATTCTCTACTCACTCTTTCATTCACAGCAACCTCTCTTGCATCACAGCGGCATCTACTCTTCTTCCACGCTTCAACAACACCATCCATGGCAGGACCATCTAGTGGAGGCTTTCCATGGACACCACAATACATCGAGAGAGCACTGAACGCAATCTGGCGTGTCGTGCGTGAACACCGGGATGATCCTTTCAGGGAGAACAATCTCGCACAAGCTGTCTCGAGGTTAAATGCAACAATCCCTACGACCTCACACACTATGGCGCCGCAACATCTCACCACAAATGACCTTAGGGCTCTCTTAGAAGATCAAAGTCAGTTGTATCATAGGGTTTGCGAGCTGGCAAACCACCCGTCAGTGTTAGGTTTCTCTAGCACTACATTCAAGATAATGATGCTCCCCGATCAATATGCCTCCCACGTTCAGGTACACTCAATTTTTTTTATTTTTATATTATCGGTTTCTATTTCTTTTGCTCATTCGACTGCTTCTCTTTTATTAGGCATTTCCGGAAGACAAATAATTGATCGACAACCCTATCCCAAACTTCTTCTATCTATTTATGTTCTTCGGTGGAGGTTGCATGCCAGGTTCACGTAGAAGGCGACATACCTCATCCAACCGTAGTGTTTCAGAGCCATCTAACACAGCAACATCCCATCGAAGAAACACTGCAAGAAGACGCGCTCCGGCAACGCGCGTGCAACCAAACGCCAACGACGATGAAGACGACGATTTCATGCCCATGCCACCCGCAAGACCTCCGCCTCCACTCGAAGACCCTGACGACGAGGCATTTAGTGAATCTGTTTTGCGAGAACGACCCTCCAACAGCGACTTCTCAGCGCCACCTCGCCCACAGCCATCATCCAACCCCTACAGTATGGACATTAACTTCAGTAATATGTCTCGGCGGTGGGATCGAACATTTCCGTAAGATTAGGTGGCATAGCATACCATGTGTAGAAGCTTTTATGTGTGTGACATAGCTTTTATTTTGTATGATATGTACTCATGTGCACATGGTTTTTATTTTGTACGATGTTTTATCAGTTTCCATGTTTCCTATTTTATTAAGTTATGCCACAACAATCGAAAAAAAAATTACGATAAACAAAAACGAAATATGTTTTTTTTTCTTTCTGTCGCCTTTTGGGTAGGCGACTTTTCCTTGTCGCCCTTTTAGTGGGCGACTGGTTCCTGTCGCCCTTTAGGTGGGCGACTGGTCTGTCGCCCTTCAGGTGGGCGACTTTCCCCTTGTCGCCCTCGCGTGGGGCGACTAGGCCCCACCATACCGGGGCGTGGGGAATTTTAGTCCTTGTCGCCCACCTGAAGGGCGACTTTCTCCTTGTCGTCCATGCATGGGGCGACTAGCCGCAATCGCCCGTCCTTCGGGCGACTGATCGACTAGTTTTACAATTTTCGAAAACGTGCGGTTATTAATAAAAATATAATGAAAAATTCGATTAAAAATAAAAAAATTCTTGCGATCCGTCGATTATGCGCCAGCGTCGCTGAAGAACTCTCTTCTCACTTGCCCTCAAAAAAAAAAAAAAAAAAAAAAAAAAAAAAAAAAAAAAAAAAACCCTCTCTTCTCACTTACTGGGCCAAATCGGAGGAGACACAAGAGACGGCGACAGAGGCCCAACCCACTTACCAGCCAGAGTCCCGGCCGCCGGCCCTGCCCGGCGCCGCGCCGCGCCCATCGGAATCGGGTCGCCTCGTCATGTCTACGGCGCCGGCTTCTTCTCTGCCTCCGCCGTGCCAGCCGTCCTGTCCGTCCCGTCATCCGGCGGCCTTCCTTCCTCTGGCCGAGCTTCGTCCCTTGTTAGGTAAGTTGTTTTTCCTGCCCAAAATTACTTTTTTTTTTTCCTGAATCAACCAAAAGCGAATTGAATCGATCTGGCTCTCCTTTTGTTGAGGAGCTTGCTCGCACCCTAGTGAAACTGCAACTCTTCGTCACATGATTCTTCCCGTACTTGACAAGCACCGCCACTGATTCGTTCCAGGTTGCTGAGTTCAGTCCCTGAATAATGCCGGTCTGCTCAGTTAATTTTTTCCTTAATAAAAAAAAGGAGGGGCATGCCATATACTGGTTATAGTGTTGATGTTAAAGTACGTTTACAAAACGAATAATAACAAAGTAAAAGGAAAGTCACAAAGTTACAATGGAGAAAGCTATTCTAAGATTTTGAGAAGGGCTGTATTTCCTTTTAGTTTTGTGGGTAGCGAAGGTGAATTCAGGCTTGTGTTTGGCTTTTCAGTGATCACTGTAGAATCAGTATCGTTGAAAACCAGTCTTTCCTGGTTGACCAAATGCTCCGGGCCACGACAACTATATAGTCAGGATGGTTTGCTACAGATTGTATCGCACCTTTTGTTATTGCTGGAATGCTTCTATGTCGTTCAGTTCATTGTTCGTGCCATAACTGAATGAGATGGCTATGATCTGATAGCGGTGAGCAAGTGAAAGTCCACATGTTCTTATATTTTTGCTCCATTTGTTTGTTTCAGTTACAGTGGAAGAACCTTCTCAGGCTATCTAGATTCCACCTGTCGCAATGAAAGCCAATTTGTTGCGCACATTCTTCATTTCTGAAGAAGAATCAAAAACATGCTCTAAGCTCCTGGATTACTTCAAGGGGGAAGACTCGATGATCAATGTTCATGTACCAGGTTGTGATCCACATGAGAGACACTCGAAACCTGCTGATCTGGCAAGGCATTTGGTAGCTGTTGCTGTAAAGTGGATCACCACGATTCACCATTTTGGGTGGTCACTCAACGGTGAGGTCTCATTGGATGATATTTTCATCACACCTTCTGGCTCTCTCAAGGTGAAGATCAGTAAAATGAAGCGTCTAAAGAGGTGCAAAGACAAGCGGGAAAGGAAAGACATGGCATCTATCGCTTGGGTGGTTCGCAGTGGCATCTTCAAACGAGCAAGTCACATCCCTCGTGACATTCAGCATCTCCTCTGGCTGTTACGACACTACCGGAGTTGGTATGCTAATCTCGTGTGCAACCATCCATCGCTGAAGAAAGAGGGTGCAAACCTTTTTATGTTTGATTACCTACATGCATGGCTTCAACATCTTTTTGTGATGGAACATACAAAATACGACAAGATTGTTTCCAAAATTCCCTACTGCAAGATGGACCAAGACCATTGGAAGTTGAGAGCTCAACAGAACAAATACTTGATGAAGATCCTTCAACCTGATAGCACTCTATCAAGTCCAGCTATCTATTGCTACAAATGGTGGTGCACAACCTCCTATTGACCAGCATATAAACTCTATTGGTCCTGAATACAGCAACAGCGGGGATGGGTTACTGAACCTTATGTCAAACTTGCAACAGAATCTGAATGAGATCCGTTTCAGAGAGGTGAAGCCGAACGAAGAGCAAGACAGCAGTGAAAAGGGGAAAGAAAGAGTTGTACTGTTTGAACACTCTCAGGTGCAGCACATGTTCGATGCAGCTTTCCCACAGGCCATATGCAGGTTTCTGAAGGCTATGCACGCCGAGAATGCTCTGCCACCCCAAATATTTGGCGATGCCACATTGAGTGACATGGTATACTTACGGGAGTAAACCGATGGTTTGGCACTCTTCTGAAATGATTTTTTTTATGTTTTCATGTCATTAACAGCAAGGACCAGGTTCTGAGTAGATAGATCTATTGTAGAGGGGTCTTTCTGATTGCCTTACCCATTTGGTTTGTAAAGAGCAGAATCAATGCTTTATCTTATTTAGATATCCTTAAGTCATGTCATTGTTTTGACCTTTGGGTGCTGACAGCTGATTTAGAGCACATATATATATATACGGTTTTGTGCATATATAAGTGCATCGGTTGCTGAAGGATTAATATACAATCCATTGTTCAGGGCAGGGAGACCCGACAGCGGCTGTTCTTCTATGGTAACTTATTGCTTACATTAAGTGCAGATATTTTCAGTTTTCCTTTTTACCCCACCCGATATGTTCAAAGAAGATGCAGTTGGTGTGTTCGTACCAGAATCCAGGCCGAGCATAGAAACAGAGTAACGTTTATATTTTTGAGCTCTGTATGTTATGTTGCAAGTCTTGCTCTTTTGGAGTTCTGAATCTGCAGGTTTAGTTCAACAACTGCATTTTAGTAACAAGGCACAGAGGCTCACAATAACTGGCTTCTTTTCGTCATGGCGACGGACTGGTGAGTACTAGAATAGGCAGACGGGAATGACATTACTACATTCATCCTCAACAGTAATTCCACATCATTTCACAACACATCCCTTTTTTTTTTTTTTTGGTTGAGGAAATACAACACATGCTTTCGAAAGCTACAGGTCAAATTTTGGCGGTGGACAGTGGAGGCCACAGCAGTATTATTGGGACACCAGGCAAGGCACATCACCCTCTGCATTGCTCGATTTTATTAGCTAGCGTTTAACAGACCACTATCTAGTAGGAGTTGTAGTTCTTCTTGCGTAGCCTGAGCTCGTCGGAGAGCATCTTGGCGAAGCGGCCGAGAGCATCCTCGTTGGAGCCCTCTCCGGCGACGGGCTCGTACATGCCCGTGTCGATGTTCACCCTTGCAACCGGCTTCTTGAGAAGCTCCTTGCCGATGTCGATCAGCTTCTCCATGTTCTCCTTCGTCGCGATGTCCACCGACGACGTGTCTCCCGTCAGTGAATCATCCTACATATTGACATATGCACACATGATTGGTAAAGCTTAGCAGGCTTTCCTGTCGTGAGTCGTTGATTGTTAGTGGATTGTAGTACCTGGATGCGGAGGTAGTTTTCCTTGCATTTGAGGGACGCAAACAGCACTTCGGCATGGATGTCAACCATATCGGAGCTGGCATGCGAGAAGATGTCAATGATCGGCGTGAAGCCGCCGTTGTAGATCCACTGAATCAATCCCCATTTTGCGCAGTCCGGCGCGGTGTACTGCTTCGCCTGCTTAGGCGAGCCTGTCCCAATGGAGATGATGAGGTAGTTCCTGTACTCCGTTGGCTTGCCGGGGGTGAAGTCCGGGTTGCGGCGGAGCACTTCCCTGGTGAGCATGGACATGGCGACCATGGTGGGGTTGTTGGCCGCAACGCCGCCGTCGACGAGGTGGTACTCCCGTGGCGGCTTCTTGTTGTTGTTGTTGTTGTCGTGCACCGTGAAGTGGTGCGCTGGGAAGTAGGTCGGCGCCGCCGCCGTGCTGATGCAGATGTCGGCGAGCTTCGCGTTCTTGAGCGGGTCGCTCTTGGCCTCGTACGTGGAGAAGATGACCGGTTGCAGGTTCTTGACGTCGAACGCCGGCACGACGACGTTTGTCACCGTGTCCGCGACCTTCACGTCGTGGGTGAGGCTCTTGATCTTGTCGCGAAGGAAGGAGCCGTCGTACTTGGGCCCCATCACCGCGCTGGCCATGCTCGTTATCTTTTTCAGGAACCAAATCCCACTGCAACAAAAACATCGAAATGCGGCAATATCAGCCAGTGTCATTTTAGAATCACTATATGTTGTTCATGTGCCGCAGTAGCTAGGAGAATACGAAGAACGGAAGAAGCAGGGAATACTTCCTCTGCGGGAAGATCTTTGGGCCGTTCTCGAGGTAGAACGTGCTGAGGTCCTTGGCCGCGAAGAGCGGCCGCTTGTTCTCATCTGGCGCCGCCAGCATCGCCGTGATCAGCGCACCGGTGCTTGTCCCGGCGATCACGTCGAAGTAGTCGGCGATCCGCGCGTCGGGCCCGTCCAGCTCCTGCAATTAATCAAACCGACAAGAAATGGAGAGTGAAAACAGAGGTCAACTTAAAGAAACGGTTATCTCTGCTTTATGGTCACGGTACCTGTAGTTTGGCCTCAAGGCAGGCAATGATGGTGGCAGGGATGAGTCCCCGAATGCCGCCGCCATCGATGCTTAGAACCGTGATCAGCCTCCCCTCAGACGGCGGCGGGGCAAGCGCCGTCGGGTCAACGGCGGTGGCCGTGCCGTTGCTGCCCATGGTTAACCGATCTGTGTACCAGAGCTGCAACCCCTTGGATGTGAACTAAACCAGAACCTGGACTGCTTACTACTCTCGATCTACTTTGGGAAGGAAGGAGGGGTACAATCTTCAGCCAACTATTTATGAAACTTAGTGGTTCCCAGCACTCTTAACCATCAAAACTAGCTATATGCGATACCTAATCACGAAAGCTTGACTTTTCATTGGCGTCGTCGTGCTACTTTCCTGTGGGAGATTCTTCTCTCTCTTTCCCATTACCATGCCTTCAAGAGTCTTCTATTACTGGGTCCTGGAGTGGGGTTGAATCTGGTACAAAAAGTTGAGACCACGCGATTATTTCTGCCTTGTCATGTGGAGGTTAGCCAGTGGTAATGGTCCTTGCATTTTGCCATTTGTATTACGGTTCTATTACTGTCCAAGTGCTAGAAGCTTTAACTCTTATGGGTCCATCAGTTCGCTGGCATATATTGGGTTAATTTTTTTTTGATCCAATAACCGGGTTAAAGTTGTGTAGTACTGTACTAGGATATAATGGCTAGTGAGTACGTAGGGGTTATACTTTCACCACTCATCATAAACCACGAAATGGGCTCCTATGGGGTCTGGAGATTGATCGAGTTGAGCAACTGCAATTATTTCTCAAAGTTTACTATCACTACAACACAAGCCTCCTTTAGCGACAGTGCCAAAATCCCGTAGCGGCGGTTTCGAAAGCCGACCGTCGTTACAGTGGATGGCGGGGCGCTGTACAAGTGGCCCGCCACTACAAATCATTTGTAGTGACAGTTGATTTCACCAACCATTTGTAGCGGCGGTTGACGTCACTAACCACCGCTACTAATCGATTTCTAGCGACGGTTGATGACGTCAACCGCCGCTACAAAGTGGAGGAACATGGGACGAGCTTGTCGTCTCTGGCACGAACTGAAGATATATACTACTACTAGTAGTTCACTCCCTTTGAAGGTATGTTTTTTTTAGAAAAGTAAAAGATCATACCAATAATGTTATACCAATAATATTTTTACATGCTTATAGAAGCTTGCATGTCGTCATCCAAAAAAAAAGGTGCGTCCTATATAGCTTCAAGGCGCACGTGTTACACATGTCAATTTGCATGAGTAGAAGAGCATTATTTGAAAGATCGAAAAAGTTCTCACCTGATGATCATATTTGAAAGATCGAAAAAGTTCAACTTTGAAGTCTTTTCTTATTATATTTTTTGAACTTTTCAAGTTTTGCAGATGTTAAGCTTTGTGGCACCAAGGGGTCTGTTCGGATAAAGAAGGTAATTTGTGTAGGAGTCCGTGAAAATTTGTCCCAATTTGACTGAAAATTGAAGAATTGATTTCCAGTGGAATCAATATGACAGGCCTTGAAAATTATCAAGTTTATTTCGAGCTGAATTTCTATTCTGAGATGCAAATAAAAGCTGGAGCTGAAATCCAGGCCCTAGCTGGAGCTAGACCAAATAAGAGCATAATCTCCTTATTAAAAAATAATACTTACTTAACAATATGTATATATACATTTGATCACCTATCTGTATTCATGTAATAATCAACTTGTTACAACAAAAATGATGTGTGCAGGACTACAGGTTAAACTTTGTGTCTGAACGAACTAAGTTTTGTTCCTAGTACAATCATTTCGCTCAAGAGAAATCTCTTACTTGGTGAAATGTTTTGTTTCCAACATTTTCCAGAATGAAAGCACTGATCACAATCGGGCGATTTTGTCCGCACTGTTGTTAGCATCTTGTTGTCCTTCCAAGACGATTTTGTGTGCCGCTAGCATCAAACTATCTGTTTTGTCTCCAGATTTTCGCCTGGAACATGAACAATGCAGTGGTCGCACTGATACCACAAGCCTAAAAACATTGGCATGTATGGCAGGCATACACCGTAGCATGCAGGCATGATACATCAACTTTTTATTGCGGCCTGATAAGCTACGAATTGTTCCCTAGTACAACTATTGCGGAGGGATCTTTCATTTTTCACCAACTTTTTCCGGCTGAGTGGAAGCGCTTGATTGCAAACTGGGCGATATTGAGATATCCCTTGACGTGATGGAGAAACGTCGACATCATACTAGAATGATGATAGTACAGACTTCATAAAGCTCATAGCCCACAAACCTCAACACTAATTATTAGAAAGAATAAAAGGCCCACAAAACCAACTAATAAAATATATGGTCACGTGGGAGTGGATTGGTCTTCGAACAGCGAAACAAGATGCCACAATCATAGAGTTGTGAAAGTCAGGCTAATTTGGTGCGGAGTTGTTTGAATCAGCTACTTTGTCGAAAGCTTGAAAACTACTACTCCCTCTGTCCACAAATGTTAGCATTTGTTGACTTTCAGTTATCATGTTTGACTATTCGTCTTCTTCAAAATATTTATAATAATATAATTTATTTTATTATAACTTGTTTTACCACTAGACATGCTTTAAGTATAACTTATTTATTTTTATATTTTTATAAATATTTTGAATAAGACGAGTGGTCAAATGTGATGGCTGGAAGTCAACAAATGCTAACATTTGTGGACGGAGGGAGTACTACTGTAGGAGGTGGACATGCTTCCCTGGCAACATTCAGAAGGAACATGATTGATTCAATCGATGACACTAGTAACTAGCCTACCCGACATTGTTGGTTGGTTCCTGATCATTGTTCTCATGCTCCGTTCACTGGCACGTTCAAAGGCCAAAAAATCAACCATGGCGGTGAGAGTTCCGGTTTCACAGTTTGTGAAGGCAAACACGAAATCTTGTCGGTTTTTCACCATCAGAAGTTTCCAGATTAAAGTGTGCATTTATTGATCAAATTCCTAGAAACTATGTAGATATATTTTATGAAGTTGTTCGTATTTTTTTTTTAAAACAAGATTTGTATGAAAGTTTGAGATTTTGTTTCTGGTACGGGATCCTACCAAAAAAGCTTCGTTGTGTTTTTTTTAGGAAACAAAAAGCTTCCGTTGTTGGAGTAACATGCTGAAAAATAGGACCTCAGCCTGGCTTACAAGGCCCATAATATCTTGTGCACCGGTGGTTATGGATATCAATGCCCAGCCCAAAACGTACGCTTATAAATTGATGAATATTTTGTTCCCGCTAATCAATCTTGGAAATGCCACCATCCAAATAAAAATCTTGGAAATGCCAACTACCACACAACTGGATTTTCGTATCACTCCAGCCTTGCAGGTGCGCATGCTGCTTTTTTTTTTTTTTTTGAGGGAAATGGTGCGCATGCTGCTTGCTTCATTGTTTTGAGGAAGTGTTAATGATCATCTTCCAAACCTTACTCGACCTTGGCCCATACTGATGCCCTCTTTAGTACATCCACATGAAAATATAATAGTTCATAAAGAAGGTAGTACATGCAGATATCATTACATAAACAATCATAAGACGCATTGACCATATCAGAGTGACGTGGACTGGATTCACTTCTACAACTCCAAGAACATACTCTCTCATCCTTCACGCTTCGATCTGTACACTAAACTTTATTTGCATGTAGGAGCTAGTAGGAGTTGAGGTTGGTGTGGCGCAGCCTGCGCTCATCGGAGAGCATCTTTGCGAAGCGTGCAAGGGCGTCCTCGTTGGTGCCTTCACCCTCAACCGGCTCGTACATCCCCGTGTCGATGTTCACTCTCGCAACCGGTTTCTGGAGAAGCTCCTTCCCGATTCCGATCAGCGCCTCCATGTTCTCCTTGGTTGCGATGTCCACCGACGATGTGTGCCCGGTCAGAGAATCATCCTACATTTTCACACAAAAACACACCGGTGATGTACGTTCCGAGCAAGAAGATGATAGAAACTAAGTATTTTAATTTCTGAGCAAACTGTTTGGTACGTTTCAATGTAATTAGTACTGTTAAACACCGTAAAAATGGTTACTACCTTTTTTTTTTTGTGTGAGGAGCGTAAAAATGGTTATTAGTAGTGCACATACCTGGATACGAAGATAGTTCTTCTGGCAATGGAGGGACTCAAAGAGCACGGCTGCGTGGATGTCAACCATATCAGCGCTAGCATGAGAAAATATGTCGATGATTGGGGTGAATCCCCCTTCATACAACCACTGTATCAGACCCCACTTTGCGCACTGCGGCGCGGTGTACTTCTCGGCCAGCTTGGCCGACCCGGTGCCAATGGAGATGATGAGGTAGTGCCGGTACTCCGTCGGCTTCCCGGGGTTGAAATCCGGGTTGCGGCGGAGAATCTCTTTGGTGAGCATGGACATGGCGATCATTGTCGGGTTGTTGGCCGCGACGCCGCCATCGACGAGGTGGTACTCACGGGATTTACCCTCGGGTCCGTAGGTGGTGAAGAAGTGCGCCGGGAAGTAGGTGGGCGCCGCCGACGTGCTGATGCAGATGTCGGAGAGGTGCGCGTTCTTCAGCGGGTCGGCCCTGGCCTCGTAGGTGGAGAAGATGACGGGTTGCAGGTACTTGATGTCGAACGCCGGCACGACGATGTTGGTCACCGTGTCAGCGATCTTTACATCGTGGGTGAGGCCCTTGATCTTGTCGTGAAGGAACACGCCGTCGTACTTTGGGCCCCGGACCACGCCGAGCAGGTTCGCCACCGGCGTCAGGAACCCCGCCCTGTGGCAGCAGGAAAAACAATTTTACTGTGAAGCCAAGTTACAAGAAAGATGATTGGCTGGTGAGGAATGAAGGGTGGTGCATCATATCGTCAGTTGGGAGGTGGTAGGTCCAAAATGACTAGTAAATGATTGTACTTTTTCTGTGGGAAGATGTTTGGGCCATTCTCGAGGTAGAACGTGGTGAGGTCCTTGGCGGCGAACAGCGGCCGTTTTTTCTCGTCCGGCGCTGCCAGCATCGACGTGAGCAGCGCACCGGTGCTCGTCCCGGCGATCACGTCGAAGTAGTCCGCGATCCGTGCGTCCGGCCCGTCAAGCTCCTGCTTCCAACAGTCCAACTTACGTTCACCGGTGTTCTAAACGCTAGTCTGAAACAAAATAAAGTGAGCATTTGGACGCACCTGGAGCTTGGCCTCAAGGCAGGTGATGATGGTGGCTGGGATGAGGCCACGGATGCCGCCGCCGTCGATGCTCAGCACCGTGATGAGCCTCCCCTGCGACGGAGGTGCCTGTGGCATCGTCATGTCCGCCGTGCCACAGGTGGCCATGATGAGTTCTTTTGTGCCACTTTCGAGTGAGGTGAACAAGTACTTCGGGATCAGAAGTCAGATGAGCAACGAAAAGGCACTTCTATTAATGTGATTTTTGGATCTTGTGCTTCTGATCTGAGTGAAGTGTCTGGCAAGCTATTTATAAGCCAGCAGGGCTAGCAGCTTGCAGCATTGAGGCCAGCCGTGCCAGATGCTGGCAAGTGATACACGAATCTCAGATTCCCTATCTCTTGCGCATTATTTATGTGTTGCATGTTGCATGCGTCGGAGTTCCGGTTTTCAGTGGACCAGGGAAAGATTTGGAAAATGGATAAAGAAGTTGGCAAAATCAGATTTTGATTCTTACATGGAGGACGATAGCCAACACTCAGCGGAGGCGGAACAGCATTTGTACTTTGATTTTCTCACAAATATTTTATCTCGAAAATCCAAACTTCCGCATACGGCCCAGATCAATTATAAGATCCACATGTACGTATCACTCCACTCATATATTGGTGCTAATTTTGCGTGAAATTGTAATTCCAAGTGCATCCTATTCAGAGCGCAAGAGACATTAACACACTGCTCAGTATAAACTTCCATATGTGCAAGAGGAACCCCACATTATTAACACATTACAAGCTGGCTTGACTAAACTGTCACACCGTACAGATCAGACAGAGATATGTTATCATATCTCAGTACAAGTTGGTTAACACTACAAGAAAAACACCCCTGTAGATACGTTTTATTTACACGGTAGATACGTTTTTTTCATATCTATTGGAATATAGAGACGTTTTCATAAAGCGTGTCGGGGGCGTATCCGCACGGGCCGTGTCATATGCTTGTAGTGATGTATTTTAAAAGCGTGTCTCGCACATATAACGCGATTTATAGCGACGCTACATACGTATCTACAAACCTATACACGCTTTTATAGTTACGCTCAATCACGTGTCTATGAATTTAGCAACGCTTTAAAGTGTTGCTATTTAGAACGTTGCAAAAAAATATATTTTGTTACCTCATGCTCTTAGCAAGTATTATTCGTGCAATTTGTAGGAGTTGAACCCATGACCTCTTCATTTCATACAAACTCCCTTAACCAACTCATCTCACGTGCAACTTTGACTAGAGTAAGGTATGTATATTTTTAACTCATGCTATCCAAATGCATTGACGTCTCTAGCATTCCAAATAGCGTGTCAAGAAGCGTCTTTTAGATGAGATTACATACGTTTAAAGCAAGGCTAATATCGTATCACTTTGATGCGTTCTTAATATCGCGTCATAAACGTATTTACGTGGGATACCAACGGAATAAAAGCGCGTCTAGTATCATATAATTTCTCAATGCGTGTTAAGAAGCATCTTTACAGGGCTACTAACGTCAAAAGCATGTCAAAAACATGTTTATTCGGCTATTGACGATCAAAGCGTATCTAATAACGTGTTAAATTGACACGATCTCGATACCGTGGCAAAAAGCATCTTTAGATGCTGATGTATTGACGTTTATAAAAGCGCATCTATAAAAACGTCCTTAGAAAGCATTTTTTTCTTGTAGTGTAATCCATAGTGTCGCTGTAGTTTGTGCGGTTGCAATCTAGCATTCATTTCATTTGAAAGTGGTGATCACATTGGAGATCCTACGCATGTCATCAAGTAATGTGTTTACTTTGCTCATGTACAAGAGAATCTCTATCAATGAATTTGCCTTTCAGTTCAGAGAGTTAGATGCACTTGAATATATCCTACACTGCATTTGTTATACTTCTGGACTAGAGGGTCGACAGATCAACATTTCTAGTGCTTACAACTTTGCATTCTTAAGTTTAATGAGGATTCCAATAAGCTGTGCTTAGTTACCAGCATGATATTGTCCCAATGGAATTACTCAGGCTTCTTAGTACGTGGTGATTTAGGTGATCAAGAAGCTAGGGATAAATTATGTAACTCTTGTGGTCCAGTGCACATGCATTGCATGTGGCGAAATAACAGTTACCTTGCTGGGTAGCAATAAATCAACTAACACCTATGTCCTACACGGGTTGACCACTCTTTCTGACCTGGAGATCATGTGGCTGGTATGTATATCAAGTACACACATCAGATGGAAAATATCACGTCTTCATGATGGGAGAGGAATAGATCTTTGTACGTAGCTCCATGCTGTTTGGTTGGGTAGCTGGTTTGATACTGGCAAAGTAAATCAGAGTTTCCAACTAACCAACTTCACATAAATTTAACTGAAGCCCATGTACATTAATTTTCTGAAAGAAGACTTTTACAGTATATCTAAATAAAACACACATGAGGGAGAAATAAGTATATATCTATTTATATTATATGGGAAAATCCATTCTACTCCTCGGTATAGCTACTCCCACATTCAAAAAACCACCATGGGTATGTGTACATACCAATTTATCATTTTGGCTATGTACACATACCCAAAATAAGATTTTTCAAAGGATATCCATGAATTATTTTTGAGTGGAACTCATATTTTTTTGCATCTTGTTATATATCGTGTTTCCTGCATAGAAAAAGGAGTATGTCCACATACTTGATGTATCCTCATATAGAAAAAGGAGGATGTCTACATACCACTTTTAAAAATCATGTACGTTAAAAATCATGTACGTGTACATAATTTTTTAGAAGCCCCAAGTATCAACAGATACCCCTTAGATTATGAGATACAATTGTGGGAGTAGCTATATTATATTATTAATATAAAAGGAGATGGCCTTACCACCACGATGTCTAAAAAAAAAAGAAAAAAATGCTAAAAACTCCCACAAAAATGAAAAACATTTGATCTTTAAATCCGTGCCTATACTTTTATAATCCCACCCCTTGAAACTGTAGGGTAGATCTTGTGCCCCCTCCCGAATGTATCCTAAGCCCTTCTATGTCTCCTACCCCAACCAGCCACCGCAACGGCACCACCTCCATCGACTGCAACCCATAATGCTGCGGAGTGGTACAACCTAGCGATCCCTCCTCATTTTTTGATTACGGCTGCAGGCGTTGAAAAAGATTTGTGTCCGCTCGTCTGCCTTCACGCTGGTGACGTTCTTATCTACTCAGCTTCCTTGAGATTGATCGACGGCATGACAGGGACAAAAGATAGTGTGGCAGTACCATGGTGGCCGCCAGCGTTGAAAAAATTTGTGGCCGCTCGTATCTACTTGCCTTCCTTGAGATTGATCGACAGCACAACAGGCAGTTTAATGGAGTTGCTTCACTCATGTACCACCCAAACGTAGAGACTACTCCCTCCGTTCCAGAATATAAGCATTTCTGGGTTTGGTCAAAGTCAAAATGCTTTAACTTTGACTGTCAATAATAAAAAAAATTAATAGCACTTTATATATAAATGGTGTTGTTAGATTCGTCACGAAAGCAACTATGTTAATATGAGTATCTTTTTATATTTAAAATATTTTATTTTTATAGATATTGTTAGTCAAAATTGATGATGTTTGACAGTCGAGAAACCTAGAAATGCTTATATTCTGGAACGGAAGTAGTACAATCAGATCCAACAGGTGGCCGTCCGGATCGACACACAGCCGGGCATATATCGGAGACTTGTGCCCCACACTCATCAATCTCAATCGCTGATGTATGTCGTTCAAGAACTAATGAAGCGGGTTAGTGAAGATGAGATTGTTAAACATCAGTGAAGGGAGAAGGTACGAAGCTACTTTTTGGATGAGACTATCGAAGCTATTGTGCTACACACACACACCCGTCCGTGAAGGCAAAAAGTATTTTGGCATTAGCCTCAGGGTAGAAATCACAAACAAAAAAAAACTATTTTGCTATTTGGCATGTCCATAGTATCAAAGTTGCGAGCCGGGCGTAAGTCACGAGGCCTATGCAATTGTCTCATGAAGACTAGCTCATAGTCTGTACTACAGAATGAAGCAGATGTGCATGGCATTGTGCAGACTGCATGGGCGCTGAATACAGGTAGAAATGGCTCTTGAAGCAGGCTTCTCCATTTTGCAAGCAACTGAACAGACAAGCAAAAGCGATAGTACAATATTGTTCGACCATAACTGTGACACATAGTGCCCATTATTTAATTGTGCTAATCAGAATGACAAAGAAAATTAAAGCTGATACTCAGATATTTGATAATCTCGAATCTTGATTTTTTTTTTATTTCCAGTATGAACTTTGTTCACATGAGACGAGCATTGCATGTTTGCCGTGCATATATATGTGGCCAATTAAACTATCAGCGATGGGCGCTGACTACAGGGGCTCTTGAAGCAGGCTACTCCATCTTGGAGGTAACTGAATAGGCAAGCATAAGAGGCAGTACAGCATTGTTCTGCCAAAAGCTGGTTCTCAGGTATTTGATAATCTTAAATCTTGATTTTTTTCCAGTTTAAACTTGGTTAACAAGATATGAGCATTGTAGATTGGCCATATATGTGGCCAATTATATTTTTTACGAAGCAAGTTATTTGATTATTCGTCGCTTCTATTATTTGATCATCCAGAAACCTAGCTGGTCTCAGTACCCGATCCTAATAATTAGATCACAGAGGATGTCATCGGCACACTCTGCAGCAAGTCATCATAATGATTGATATGTTATCTCCATTTCCAAAGTTGATCGTGGGAAGTATTTTCAAATTGGATGGATTTATCAGGTTTGGCCATTAAAATGTGTATATATTTTTTAAGTCTATGATCAAGATGTAGAGTATATTAATTTTATCCACTCTTGAAATTTATTCCACCAATTGTTTCAGTGCATACCAGTACACTTCGTACTATGCTTAGAAAGTCATATGATGAGCCCGGTAAAACACCATGGAACCTTCAGAGAATCTGAAACATTAGAGATGTTGTATCATGGAAAAAGAGAAAGTCGCACCTTATTGGAAAATTAACAAGATATATGTGCTGCCATAAACAAATATTTCTGTATATTAGCTAGGTGAAAGATGTTAAGCTGAATCTGTTATATACATCGATATATTAATTTCATAATAAGATACAATAGCAAGGATAAGGAAAATGCAGAAAAGATGTCGCACCGTTGTTAATGGGAAGTGGAACCTTATGTACATCAATTTATTCTTGAATGAAAGAAAGTTTTGTTTTAGGAAATTTATGATATTTATATAAAGGAAAAAGTTGGAGATTAAAAAGTTACAGCACTAGCCTGCTCAATTGCGCGGGCACACGTGCTAGTTAATGACAAGGAAAATATTTCTAAAAATAATCCTTGCTACATAAGCGATCATAATTTTTTTGGGAACCCATAAGCGGCCATATTTGATACATACTACTATCCATATAATTAGGTGTCATCAAATGATATCATCTTTTATTTTAAAAGGTGCTCCCTCTGGTTCGCTATATCATTCTGTGGCATTGTAGTATTTATCACAATATTTGTCCACATAACGATTGCTCTTTTGTTCCAAAGAGAGTTCAATTGCAAAAGATATGTTACAGAGTAAGCATATTTGCACATACGGATTTACAACTATCTTTTAGCTAGACTGGACTTTTGCTTTCTATGGTTTTCGGTGCATAATGATGGTTGTGGATAAATAACAAAACAATTTATCAATAATAAAAGTGAGGGTGTGAAATAAAGGGCATATAGAATGTATTAAGCCCTAACCCCTAGGTGTTCATCGGTAAATTTCACCTTTTGTTTTAGGTAATTTTAGTGATGAATGTAACGCAATGCAAAAGGGTGGTTACCGATAGATAGCAAGAGGAAGCAGCGTGGCTTATTCACACCACTTGAACTAGCAGGGTTTACATGTGTTGGACCATCTGGAGCCATGGATATTGACTAGTGAAGCGTTGAGGCTCAGAAGATACCTCATATGTAGTGATAATGACACCCCTAGCAATGTCCAAAATATGTCCCAATCTTTCACGGTATGAAGCAACACAAATATATTCTCCTCTGAATTATGCAAGTGATCAGTAATAGCATACGATACTTACACGAGTAAAACAAGTCAAGTTCAGATTGAACCAAGTAGTAAAAGCCACAACAATCTCTTAATGATTGGAATAGATTTGATCATTGACAACTGGGGGCAAGTAATAGCGATAGCTCATGAACAACTAATAGATGTAACAATGGTAGCAATCTGGACTATTCAACAATGAGCAATAACAATCTCCAATAATTGGTTCTCCACTAGCAATCACAAATAGCGACTGTAACGTCCCGCCTCCCTGAGGCCGGGCCCGCTTACGCCCGACAGCCCTTTAGGACTTCAAGACTGACCTCACAGACCAACACATATCTTTTCTGCGTACTTTGTCCTCACTCGTGCGCACTCGGGAAGAACTTTCCGGTCGGTCACCCATCGCTCCAGGCCAAGCACGCTTAACCTCGGAGTTCTTTCGAGATGAGCTTCCGAAAAAGAAGTTACAACTTGTTGATATGAGTATTCTATCAATCCTATTAAGCCTTGGGCTGGGATGTCACATACTCACCCCCTTAGAAGATCGACGTCCTCGTCGATCAACCCCAATCTAGGAACTTCCCCTCTTGGCCACGTCCGTGTGTCCAGTGCCAGCGCATGTGCCATGCTGTGTGATCACTCTGGGCCCACACCAGCCATGCGCACCATGCCTGCGCACTATGAGTATTCTATCAATCCTATTAAGCCTTGGGCTGGGATGTCACAGCAACACAGCAAGGCACACGATAGATAATAACCGGTTTACAAGAACTTGATGTAAACATAAACAAGCAGTAGATAAACTCTCCAACTCGTGTTTTTAGGTGAACATGAACTAGAGAAGGAGAACCACAAAGTCCCAGCATGCACCCGGGAGAAGGATCACCTGATCACACACTTCAGCAATCGGTGAAATGGTCGATGGCAGCAAGCTTTAATCGATAGAAGAGGGCAACGCCTCTAGGGTTCCTTAGAGGACACCAAAATCAACTCTGAGTTATAGAGGTGCCAGCCCTAGGCTATATGGCACGCAGGCCACCCAACACATGGTTCGACTCGAACACAACTCAAAACAGACTCGGACTCAACAGGACCCGACAATTGTTTTGATGACTGCATTTGTCTCGGAATGAATCTGACAATGGGACTAGATGCGTTGGAAAGGTTATCAAAGTATCTTTCCAAAGAGTATTTATAAAATATCTAGGCATCACATTGGCACAATGTACCTACAGATTCAGACACTAACACGACCACAATATGACAGTTGATCGAACTGTTGAATTTGTATGCATATTACCAGTGTGAGTAAATTTTAGTAAAACATAATACATAAGTGTCATGGTGCTGACGGATGATGAAAACGAATTCACAACAACAAAAAGTAACATTATTGTAGGTTCAAAACAAAGTGGTTTCATTATATAAGACGTTGTGATGTATACGACGTGCAGATATGTTTATAGTTACTAAATGGCTATTTATATTTGTGCACTATACATGTTTGCTTCATAGCGTTGCACTCGCATCAACCCTCCTTGCTCTGTCAGATCGGGTTGAACAAACCTCCTTGTAAGTGATGGGATTTTTGTATTTGTTTGAGTCATCATTGTAGTAACAGTTGGGAATATATACTTTTGATCATCTTAAGGCCTTGATAGTCCCAGCTTCAAAAGAAACAAAAATTATAAATTGATAAAAAAACATGTGTCTACTTGGACAGAGGATCCAGTTCTGGTCATTATCATGATTGTCCGCAATGGGCATATTTTTAATATAAATTCGGAGCACGCACGCACAGGTATCTTGCTTGTTACGTGAACTACTACTTTATCGTAGCTAGTAGTCACGAACTCCAAAGCGTGCCCAACTTTTAGTGAACGCTAGTTCTGATACCTAACTTGAAAAACATTCATACTGAGATGATGTCAGAAATTTAACGCTGAAATGCAACCTGAGATGTTATTTCTGAAGGAAGTCGTCTTTAATTTACATGTGCATATAATATATGACCCAAATCTGCTTGATCGCCTTATTGCAGGTAGGACTGGGCGTTCGGGTTTACCCGACAATTCGGGTCGGGTAGTTCGGGTTTTAAAAAGATCGGGTTTCTAGAAATGAGACCCGAAATATGCCTGAAAAATGAACTACCCGACAATTCGGGTACCCGATAGTTCGGGTTTCGGGTCGGGTAATCCCGAAGTACCCGATTTACTGTCAATGCGAGGATGACGAAAGGCACCTCGACGACGGCAGAGCACTAGGGCGGCAGTGGAGCGCGAGGGCAGCAGCGGCGCACGAGGAGGGCAACGCTTGGCACCGACAGCGCACGACGAGTTGAATGCCCGGGCAGCGGCAACGCACACCTGGGCTGCGGCGGCGCTTGATGTCGGACGGAGCAGGGCGCTCGGCATGGGGAGGCAGCTGGAGGCAAGCGTGGAGCCGTCAGCCATGGAATCGCGTGCGGTAGATCGGCTTGGCGCAGGCTGCGATTGCTGGAGACCGGAAGGGATAACGTTTGGAGTTTACTTTAATTTTTATTTTTGTATGGAAGGCCCCATGGGAGAGAAGGGAGTTGGCCACAGCCCATGTGAGAGATGGCCAGACGGGTAGCAAAGTGCTTAGTTGGGCTGGGACGCGTTGCTTATGTTGGGCTGAAACTAAAATTCGGGCTGTTCGGGCTATTCGGGTACCGGGAGGTTAAACCTGAAATACCCAATATTTATTCGGGTTTTCAGATATAAGATCCGAAATAACACCTGATTTTTCGGGTTTCGGGTTTTTCGGGTTCGGGGTTCGGGTGTCGGGTTTTGTGCCCAGCCCTAATTGCAGGTCATTTTTAATACAACGCAATTGCTTGCAAGAAAGCACCAGATATATACAAACTCACTGCCACACAATTGAGTCCCTTCCTGACCACGCGAGTCCAACAACATCTTGCAGAATGAAAGTGCTATTGTTCTCAAAATGGGCAACAGTGATGTGGACGTCCAAAACCGTGACAAGGAGACCGAAAGATGTAGATGTCCAAACTCGTCCTATCCAATGATGAAGCTAAGTTTCAGCAAAATGCACTGCCATTTTCCAGTTGCCAGCATGTGTGACATGCTATTGATTATCAGGTCTTTCCAGATTGCCCACCGAACCAACACATCTTTTGGGTAGGGAAATCGACATTATCTATTTGATATATCAATCCAGAGTTGACTTGTATGAATAATCGGTGATGCCGCTAGTCATAACACCAAGATGGTTTGTACTAGTTTACTGCCGCATAAGGGAGCAATTAATTGTATATTTTACTAGGCAAGAACAATGATGTTGATATCATTAAGACTTGTTTAAAACTTTATTACTGTCTCTTAACTAATTTAAGTCCCGATCCTTTCTACGGAAACATAAATCTTGACATTCAAGATATGCTAAGTCTGCAGACGATGTACTTTTCCGGTTTGCAATTTTTTTCGAACACTAACGAAAACATCAAAATTTCAGTCATATATGTCATTAGAAATTTGTACATATGGAAAATTTTAACAATATTTGAAAGTTTACCAAATTAATGATCAAGATATGTAATTTCTTTTTTGAAAAAGACATGGACTTTTTCTTTATCATATTGTACCAAAAACTATTTGACTGGAATCTTTATTTGGTCCAGAAAAAAACTGGCACGTGTAAAATTTCAGACGAATATATGAGCCCTGCGGCTTGTCATCATTCGTGATGTATGTTTGATGTGGATATGTGGGGCCAATCAACTCCATCTGCCCACGCATGCGCTCTTTTATATATTCTTGTCTGAACCAAAATAATATATAAATGGACCAAAGGTGGTCGTCACGAGAGCAAATGATGAAAATTTTCAACTTTAAAAACGTCTTATAGATATAACTACTCTACCTTTAGGATAAAAATTAATAGAATTTGTCAGGCCATAGAGTGTAATGATGAAAGGCTACCTCAAAGGCTGAATGTTCTCCTTAATTTACATGAGTATATTTTACACATGTACAAGATGACACTTTTTTTATACATCCTTGGTCATGTCGTTTATGGTAGGAACCAATATCGTTGCATCTTTTCTCTTACAGCTTCTGCTTCTGTCACCAAATAGAATCCATACTACTCTTGAGGCATGGGCAAAATTTTGCCTGATTGCCTCACCCATGACACAGAGTAGCACGTTGTCATGCTTATCCCGTGGCTATGAGATCATGGAGACAACCAGATAAGGGTTAAATGCATCTTTGCTGGAAACACTCCACGGAACATAATAAGGGTAGCTACAAAGGTGTTGTCTCATAGACGGTTTCATACATGACACGTAATCATAAGACGATTTATGAGACCACACATACAATGGATGATTGTTTTAGTTGTCTCGTAGTAATTGCATCTTTTCTTAATTTATAGATAAGAAAAGGAATGTTTATGAGTTGCATGGCAACTACAACTCATACAATGGTGTGTAAGTCGTCTCATACTCCTAAATTTTAGCGCTTGAGGTGGTTGCCTCGCGAAACAACCGCCTCTTTCTTTTACCTCCCTCTTTCTCTTCCACCTCATCAAAAATCCTATGTGGTGTTGCATGAGACGGGCTATGAGATTGCCTACGTGTAACGTTGTACTTGCCCTAAGTAGCCATAAACTTTGCTCTTCCCACTGTAACAAAAAAGGGCTGTAGAGACGGCCCAAAACCATCTGTAGGGGCGGTTTAGTCGATCCGTCGCTGTGCAACTGTCGCTATAGGCAACAGTCTGAAAAACCGCCTTACAAATCACATTGTAGCGGCGGTCTACAATGACGACTGCCCTTACAGAGTGCATCAGTAGAGGCGGTTTGAAACTCCAACCGCCGCTAGTGCTGAATTGGGAATATAAATAAAAAAAGCTCCATCGCACTGTGGCTCTGAACTTGCTACTCTAGCTAATCGAGAATGAAGCATCAGTGAGTATTTCTAATCCTGAAGCAAGTGCTGATTGCTTTCTTACAGCAGGCTAATCATAGCTTGGAATAGCAAAGTCCCAACGAGAGCATTTCTAATCCTGAAGCAAGTGCTACTACATTCAACATTCACGAGATCATCAAATGATTACTTCAGCATGGGGCTTGCAACATAGATACTAGAACCATTGCTAACTTGCTGTGAAATGTTAAAACAGAGCACGCAAACAGGACAAGCCGGGAATATAACTTGCGCGACGTCAAAGCAGCAGGAGAAGCAATTGCCCGTCGTCGTCGAGGCGGATCTCCATGCCCCGGCCAGCCGACGCGAGGGAGCTGTCGTCGAGGATGGACTCGTCGTCAAGGAGGGGCTTGTCGACCTCATCGTCGAGGAGGCCGCGAGGGAGAGGAGGGGACAGAGCTGCGCCCCGGATCGTCGCTGCCGTGCGTGGCCGTCGCCATCGTCGCCGCCGCCCGCGCGCGGCCGTCGAGGTGGGAGAGGATGCGCCGGTCGTCACCTCATCTCGCCGCCACAGCTTCGCGGCCCGGATGCCGCCGCCGTCGGCGGCAGGTGCGTGGGATGCGACAACGACGGCGCCTTGCTCGCGGCCAGCCGGAGCCGCCGCCCGCTCACCGTGAGCATGCCATCCACTCCTCTAATGCCTTGCCTTGCCTACTCCATGACCGGTGGATAGAGAGAGAGCGAGAGGAAGCGGGGAGAAAGAGAGAGGAGAGGTGAGGAAAAAGGAACACACGAGCGTTGGTGAGAGGAGAAAGCACAATCTGTGTGCTCATCCCTCATTGGTTGAGAGAATGACTTACGGATCGGTGACATGGCAGAGAAGAAAAAAAAGGAAGCGGCAGCTCCTTGTAGCGGCGAACTACAAAGTTGGCCGCCGTTAAAAATAAACTTCATGACGTCATCAAATCGGCAGTAGAGGCAGCCCAAAATGTTAACCGTCGCTACAGAGTGCTCTCTCTGTAGGGGCGGTTGGTAATGTGAACCGCCCCTACAGCCTCTTTGTAGCGACGGTCCGTATTGTGGCCCACCTTTACTGCTCCTCTGTAGCGACGGTCCGTGTACTGTTTGACTCCAACGGGCCTGTAGAGGCGGTTTTCGTTTGAGCCCGTCGCTAGGACATTTTGGCTTCCGTCCCTACAGCCTGTTTTTGTTATAGTGAAGGAAATAGACTGCAAAATATAGGAGCTGTGGGCTGGTGATACTCCAGCATGAGTCATCTTCCATGCAGAAACATTTGCAGGACCAAACATGATTGATGCTCTCCATTCTTTGTTTGGACAGTAAATGAATATTTAAAATTCAAAATTTGATTTTACAAACTAAGAGAATGGTCAAATTCTGACAAACATTTCTAACTACAAAATCTGTACTTTCAACGGATATTTCAAACTTTGGATTCTGAATAAGGGGTTTCAACCTCTCAACCAAGGATTGCAAAACCGGGAAAACTGGGAAAACCGGAACCGAACAAACCGGATCCGGTAAACCGGGAAAACCGGTCGGTTTTCGGTTTTGCTACTGTACTCTGTGTCGGTTTTTATCGAAAACCGACCGGTTTTACTAACCGGACCGGACCGAAAAGTCCGGTTTTTCTGGTAAACCGGACCGGTTCGGTCGGTTTTGTAAACCCTGCTCTCAACTCGAATAAAGTATTTAACTATAAATATGTTCCTCCAACTAACGATCTTAGATTAAGATTCATACTTCTGAATTTTAGTTTGTATTTCAAACTTGGTGAACATATATTGTGAATTCTCAAATCTCAGCTGTAAGAAAATGGATAAGCTTTCAATCTGAACTAGAAACTGTCAATTAAAAATGATGTAGACTTCTAACTTGCAATTCTGAATTCAAAAGAAAGTTTTCAAATCAACATTGAACGTGACTATGAAAACTCGCCACAAAATATTCTCATACACCTATAACATTATGGGACGAAGAAAACAGCTGTCAAAGGCACTAAACTAAATTTGGCAACAACCCACGTATAGAAATCCAATTGAAGACCACAATTAGCAAACACGAAGTTATGAAAGTCACCAAGAATGCGAAAAATCCCCGTCCCAAATGCAAATTGCCACGACCAACTTGTTGTCAATTAAAAATAACTTACATTATATTCAGGCAATATACCTAACGATCAGCCACACACACACTCATTGCAGCTCTAGGTACACATGACCACTATTATTTTAACAACCAAGCAGTGACATCTAGCTTGTCGGTTTTGAGACCCGCAGCTTGCGCTCGGCAGAGAGTTTCTCCGCGAAGTTAGCAAGTGCCTTTTCGTTGGTGATAGCATCGCCGGGGACCTGCTCGTATATCCCTGTGTCGATGTTCACCCTTGACACTGGCTTCTTGAGAAGCTCCTCGCCGATCCCGATCAGCGCCTTCATGTTCTCCTCCGTTGCGATGTCTACCGATGATGTGTGCCCTGTTAGCGAGTCCTCCTGCATGCATAGAATTCACATTAGGCGGTGAGCCTAAAAAATGATTTATATTTGTGAACGGAGGGAGTAGTAGTACGGATTAGTACCTGGATGCGAAGGTAGTTCCCCTCACAGCGGAGGGCCTCAAATAGCACGGTTGCGTGGATGTCGACCATGTCGGAGCTGGAATGGGAGAAGATGTCGATGATTGGTGTGAAGCCACCGTGGTAGAGCCACTGGATTAGGCCCCACTTTGCGCACTCCGGCGCGGTATACTGTTTCGCCTGCTTGGGCGACCCGGTGCCGATGGAGATGATGAGGTAGTTTTTGTACTCCGTCGGCTTCTCGGGGTGGAAGTCCGGGTTATGTCGAAGAACCTCCTTGGTGAGCATGGACATGGCGACCATGGTGGGGTTGTTAGCCGCGACACCGCCGTCGATGAGGTGGTAGTCACGGGATTTTCCCTCGGGGCTGTGGGTGGTGAAGTAGTGGGCCGGGAAGTAGGTGGGCGCCGCCGACGTGCTGATGCAGATGTCGGAGAGGTGCGCGTTCTTCAGCGGGTCGTGCTTGGCCTCGTACGTGGAGAAGATGACCGGTTGCAGGTTCTTGACGTCGAACGCCGGCACGATGACGTTGGTCACCGTGTCGGCGATCTTCACGTCGTGGGTAAGGCTCTTGATCTTGTCGTGCAGGAACACGCCGTCGTATTTTGGCCCTCGCATGTTGCCGATCAGGTTCGCCGCCGACGTCAGGAACCACGCCCTGCGCCATCACCGTCACCATGTGAATTCGTTTGAGGAAGGTGCACTAGTTAGTGGTTGCAGTAGGGGGGAGATAGGGACATGAAGAACAGCAGGTGGTCGCAGAAGGTGGAAGAAGGTGGCATGAACGAACATGAGAATAAACTGAAAGTGACGGCTAATAGCTGGGAGAGAAACTGGTGGGTTAGTGTGTGAGTAATCAGGGCCGTACATACTTTCTCTGCGGGAAGATCTTTGGACCGTTGTCGAGGTAGAACTTGGTGAGGTCCTTTCCGGCGAAGAGCGGCCGGTTGTTCTCGTCCGGCGCCGTCAGCATCGACGTGAGCAGTGCGCCGGTGCTCGTCCCAGCAATCACGTCGAAGTAGTCTGCAATCCTAGCGTCCGGCCCGTCCAGCTCCTGCAACCAAATCACACACAGTACTGTTACTTTACTAATTTATAAGACTAGAATGATTGGTCAATAGAACAATTACTAATTGGGAGTACTTGTTTACCTGGAGCTTGGCCTCGAGGCATGCTATGATTGTCGCAGGGATTAGCCCGCGGATGCCGCCGCCGTCGATGCTCAGCACCGTGATGAGCCTCCCCGTGCATGGAGGCGGCTGCGGCACCTCGACTGGGGTGGCCGTGCCATCGCTGGCCATGGATTCTCTCGACCTTACTGTGCTCTAGTAGAGATAATAGTTTCTAAAATTGCGTGGTTCCTGGATCTCGTGCTGTAGCTCTAGCTCTAGAGGCTGTGACGAGCTATTTATAACAGGAGTTGGTCAGTAGAGTATGAACGTTGCAAATACAATAGTTTGCTTGAGCCGGCAGCGTGGCCCATCTCAACCGTGTCCGTTGGCCGCTAGGGATGGAATCTCCTATCCTGCCTCACATACTTTTGTGTTATCCACGTTTCTTGCCTTGGAGTTGCTATTGACCGTCATCATGGAAGACTTGAACTGGGGTAGTAAAAAAATGTTGGCTCGTGATGTGCATGATGGTCACTGTACACTTTCCTTTGTTATCGGTATGCAAAAATACAGGTGAGTGTTATCGGGTTAGGTGGGTCAAGACATGTACTTTATCGTGGACTGTTACTAAATTTGCTCGTGGCCCAGTGCCCATGCATGGTAGGTGGTGTAGCACCTTCCTGATGTCTTCACCTCGCCTTAGCTTGCTAATTTGCACTTTCACATGTAAAAGATAACTCGCTGGTTGTGTTTCAGGGACAACTTGCCTATATATGAAAGAACTACTTTTACACTACTCTAACCCAGGATTACACTTCGTAAGCAAGTTAATTTGGATAATACTAGCGAGCCGAGATATTAAAAGCTGACTTGGCAAGACAGAAGACATGTATCAAGAAATATATTTTTTACGCAACAGGAGGGGCAAGCCCCTACTGATTAATATATATTGAATAAAATTATTTGTACAGAATAAAAAAAATAAAAAATGATACAGAGGGTTATGTAACTGGGAAGTACCAAGAAATAATTTGCTATCTTATATCATAGCAGACTGTGTCATGAATAATGTCACTTGCTAGATGAACATCCTGGATTGGAAACCCTTTTCCTATCTTAATTAATATCGCAAATTGTCGTACCCCATTTCTGGAGCACTAGTGCTTACCGTACCAGTCCCTGGATCAGACGCTGATACGAACACTTAAACAGACTGATATCACAGAGTCATCACTTACATAAATATTACCGAGTCTCATACAAGCCTTCATACATAAAAGGTCTTACAACAAACGGCCGAGGCCACTTTATTACATCAAGCATCAAGCATGTGGGCTGCAACAGCAGAACCACTTAAACACTACTACAGCGGAAGTCGGAAGCGGTACTAGCACAGGCATCTTGAGTGTAGACAGGACCCTACTCTTCATCGCCATCCTCTTGATACTCAGGTTCCTCATCTGAATGATTAAGCAAGGGTGAGTACATAGGGTACTCAGCAAGTCCTAACAACAAGGGGTTTAAGCATGCAAGGATAATATCAAGGATAGGCCGAGGGTTTAGTAACTGGGCGGAAGGCCAGTTTTATGCAGGGGTTGTTTGTAAAACAAAGCAGTTCGCAAACTACTAAACAAGATTATCATTGAGGATTAATGGGGTTGTTTGACCCTGGGGGAGACAGAGTCCATCCCGCCAGTTCCCACATTTTATCGCTGGCAGGAAACCAGCACACGGTTCCACACCGGAGTATTCCAAAAAAAAAACACACCAAGGAGGTTACTCAGGCCGTTAAACTAATCATTGTGTGGCACAAGCTTTCGCGTTGCCCATTACCGTGGAACACGGCTATCATGATAGATTTGTAACTCTGCAGAGGTTGTACACAATTCCCCACAAGGCATGTCAGCCCTTCCCATCGTCATGGATTGGACAGACACACTAATGGTCCCGTACCCACTTGGTGTCACCGCGGCACCACCACGGAAATACTGCGACCAGGGGCTTCACAATATCATCATTATCATGTAGAAAGGCCTGAAGAATCACCATACGTCGGATCCCGACACCTGCCATGTTGAGTCTTCTCCTGGCTTCCGCCGCAACTCCTGCCCTCCAGGTGGGTACCGGGTGAACACTATAGTAGGGTGTGGTTCCAAACCTTTCCCATTCAAGGCATGTGGTTGTACGAAAGGTGCTAGGCAAGGCGGCACATGAACCGGTCCTTATACGACCGAAGCAAGCATCTTCTATAGCTATCCTCAAAGGAGGAATCGCGTCCCAGAGATAGGCCTCCCCACTGAGGACTACCTCGCCTGCTCCCGCCAGAAGTACCCCACTATGGGTTACAATTATCACTAGTATAAAGTACCATCCCACATTTCATATTCACACACACGCACTCCACCAAACACACACCAATTTTACACCAAAAGCATGTATAGCAAGATTAATTAAGTACATATGTAACAAGTCCTAAGCAGCATGGCATATCATTAAGGAATTAATGATAGTGAAACCTAGGGCTAACAAGGTAGTGGATAAACAATTAACAAGGTATGGCAATCATCAGCATAGGAGTACCTAGCATTTAAAGCACATTTAAATATCATGCACAGTTATTTCCAAAACAGGCTCTAAATAGGATTATTTGCAATCATAGGATCAATATGATCAATGGAGTTAGAACTTGCCTTCACCAAAGTCTTCTTCTTCTAAGTCCTCGTAATCCGGATCCTCCGCTCCTTCCTCGAAGTCTTGTTCCTCTATTGATTGCAAACAGCGATCGAATTAAACTACCGATCAAACAATTAAGCTAGCAAGCAATTAAATCAGACGAAGACCGAAAAGAGACCAACAGCAGAGGGCTTTGGTAACAACGAGTAGCTCATGATTTTAGACGAATTTTGGTGAAAGAATCACCCGAATCGGAGCTAGGACGAAAAAGATATAGATTTTACAAGTTTGCAACATAGGAAATAATTAGGATTAAGCTAAGTAATTAATCATAGACATAATCCTAATTATCATGGAGTAAACAAGTGTTGCAAAATGATTAGGAATTAATCTAGTATTTTTAGGAATTTTATGGAATTTTTCTGATAAAGGAAAGTGCTTGAAATAGCTTTCTGGGTACACTCTGCGTGTGGATCTAGTAATTTCCCAGAGACTGTGTGGCTGACAAGTGGGGCCTGGGGGCCAGGTCCACTGTACGGTACTGTTTCGTGGACTAGGTCCACAGGGCTGTGGACCGGAGGTGGCAAGAGAGGGCGGTCCACGGTGCACCGCGCCCGTGGACACGCGCTGACGGGGCAGAGGAGACCAGGTCTCCGTGGGCCCGGGTGCCGACGTGGCACGCCACGTCGGATGGCCGCGCGTCACAGTGGGCTGCGTCGGAGTGCGGCGCGCGCGCGGCGGCGCGTCGCCGGGAAGCTCACCGGCGACGACTACAGGGCGCGAGAGGCCAAGCTAGGGGCACCTAGGGAAACGTCACGCGAAGGCGGAGCTGTGGGCGCTTGACGGTGACGTCGCGGGGCTTCGAGACGGCGGCGCGCGCTCGCCGGAGTGCGGCGGCGCGGCTGCGCGCGAGGGGAAGGGCGCGAGCGCGCGGTTCTGCGCGAGTTTATGCGGCCGTGAGCGTGCGCGGGAGCGCGGGGAGTGCAACGCGCATCTCAGCGCGGCGAGGCATGGCCGGGAAGCCTGCCGGCGGCGAGGCCGCGCGGCGGCGAAGGGCGGTGCGCGACGCGGAGCTAGAATGCGAGCTACGAGCTACGAGTTTAAGCGCGCAAGAGGGAGAGGAGAGGGTGGTGGTGCTCACCACGAGCTTGTTGATGACGGAGAGGGGCGGAGGCGGCTTGCCGTCGTCGAGCGGTGGCCGGAACCCTAACCTCCGGTGCCCGCCATGCTCAGCAGCCTAGCTGCAAAACGGTGAGGCCGCGGGGTTAGAGGGAGCAAGAGAGAGCAAGAGGAGCAGAGGAGGGGGAACGGAGGCCCACTGGTTGCTCGGCGATTGCACGTCGGAGCGGTCGCCGGAGTGGAAGCCGAAGGTGGGGAAAAGTGAAATTGGTGGCGCCGGAGTGTGGACTGGAGGCGGGTGAGCTCGGGGAGGAGAGGAGGGAACTGGGGCGGAGCTCATCGGGTTTTATAGGAGCCTCGGAGCGAGCCGTTGGGCGCTGGCTCGCGACGGTGGTCGTCGGCTCGGTCCGCGGCCGTGTAAATGCGACGCGACGGCCGCCAGAGGGAGGACAACGCCCACGCGCGTGATGACGGACACGTGGGACGGCCACAGTGCGACGGACGGGACGGCGGCTGAGCTGGGCTGGCGTCGAGGCATGGGGCTCGCCGGTCTTCGGGTCAAGACGTCGGTCCGCGCGGGGAAAAGGCGCGCGCGAGGTTAAGGCGATGCGACGGGACGGGAGCGCGGTGACGACGGCGTTGCGTGCGCACGTGAAGCTCCTGCGGCGGCGGTGTAGCGCGACGCGACGAGGCTCACCGGCCGGCATGGGCGCGCTGCGCCGTTGCCAGAGGTGAGGGACGACACTGACAGGTGGGGCCCACCTGTCAGTGGCTCAGCGCGAGATGGCAGGCCGGGCTGCTACTGGGCCGGAGGGGAAGCTGGGCTGCGGCGGACGCGCGGGAAAAGAAAGGGAAGCGGGCCGGGGAAAGGAAGGAGAGAGAGGGGCGGCCCATGAGGGAAGAATTGGTTTAAACTTTTTCTGGATTTTTCAGGGATTCGAATTTGAATAGATTTCAAATTTGAAAAGGATCAAAACCACATGAACACATAATTAAAATCAGAAAATTCCAAATATGCACATGGTGGTGTTTGATGCACAGTTAAAATTCGAAATTTTGAATTTGGCTTGGAATTTACTTCTACTTTGATTGAATTTTGTTCAAATTTGAAAAAGTTTAAATTTTTAGTGATTTTTCATCATGTGCAAAACATAGGGTGTTACACAAATCTCAACTAATCGCTTGGACAGTTTGCTCCATGATTGAAGCTCCAATCCAAATCTGAAATCGGTAGCTTCTCAAATGATAATTGCACACGTGTCCTTGTTCACCAACACTATAAAAGAAAGATCTGTATTGTAAAATTTAGCATTTACAGCTGTTAACACAATCCTACAGATTTGTCGCAAGGTGACAAATGGTACATGGTGGTTTCCTGTCATGAGGGGATTTGTGTGTGTGTGTGTGTGTGTGTGTGTGTGTGTGTGTGTGAAGGTCTTCTCATGAGCTGTCCACCATGCACATATGTGAACGCCAGCTCAACATATTTTGGCGTATACATATTATTCAGCCTAGATCCAACTTGATTATAGTTAGATGCAACCTTATAATAAAGTGCATCCTAGGTCCTTAAACTATTTCAGGATTCTCATCTGGGTCCATGAACTCTCAAAAAGAAGATTTGGGTCCATAAACTATTTCAAGATTCTCATCTGGGTCCATAAACTCTTAAAATAACAATTTAGGTCCTAAACTTTTTTTGATGTTCTTATATGGGTTCAAAAACTTTCAAAATGAAGATTAAGTTCCCTAAACATATTTGGTGTTCTTATCTGGGATAAAAAACTCTCAAAACAAAGATTGTGGTCAGGTGCTTGATAACCCTGTTTTCATCATAGTAAACCAGACGGTTTTTCAAACCGGTCCGGTCCGGTTTACATTGTTCGTCAGTTTTCGTTTTTAAATTTGAAAAAATGATTTTTTTAATTTTTTGCCCTTTTTTAATTTCCTCTCTGAACTAGTTTCTGAAATTTGGTTTGTTTTCCTGGACATTTTGACCGGTTTTTTATTTTCAGATTCAAAATTTAGAATTTGAATTTCGTTCTGTTTCCGGACCAATTTTCTGGAAAACCAGACATTTTGGTTTCTTCGGAGCAACGAAAATCCAAACATTGCACACAATATCATTATGACTCAAACGCAAGCCATATTTTGAATGGCTGTTTAAGCACCACACGAGATTAGAGAACCAAATTTTGTTTTGAGTGTTTAAGGGCCCAAATGAGAATTTTTAAATAATTTTGGGACCTAAATTGTCATTTTAAGAGTTTATGGACCAAGATGAGAACCCTGAAATAGTTTAGGGACCCAAAGCTTTGTTTTAAGAGTTCATGGACCCAAATGAGAATCTTGAAATAGTTGAAGGACCTGGGATGCACTTTACTCTTGATTATATATAGAAGACCAATCAGAAATGTCAAGTGCTACATGCTGAATTCGATAATGGAGAATAGATTAGCAGTGGGTTGTTGATGAACTGGATAATCAACTTAATTAACCTGTCTAGGAAAACAATCATGCACGCTGATGTAAGTGATGAGTTTAATAGAATGATATGACCAACTAAATAAACTGACAAGTCCTGTCAAAGGGTTCATGGTATCTGGCATGTAAGGATCAGTACATATTATATGAAACAAATTATGTGGTCGAGATGAGACAAGATATTTCTAGACATATGTTCATTGCTGCTTGCTCGATCCGTCAATGTGTGCACGATCTGTATACTGGCATCCTTTTTTCCAAACCTCGAAAAGGGCAACAACAAATCGCAGCACAATATTGCCAGATTTGATATAGAGTTTTCTGATGGAAAAATAGAAAATTACCCAGGGTTTTAAGGATAAAACTGATTGAATCTGCATATCTTGCCGGTGATTACATTTTAATTTTGGTTATTGTAGATGAACCAGGCACAGATTGTAGTAAGTGTACTTCTGGAGTGAGTTATTTGTAGGGGAACATGACGTGACATATCACCAGCGAAGATCCTAGAGCGTTGACAAGATCTAGTTCTTTTTACAACTGGGTGAGTTTACTAGTACTAGACTCCGATAAAAGGTTCACTCGAGGATCGGGAGTTTGACCTTGCACTGATCTTACGCTAAACTCACATGAAGGGTAACAAAGGTGGACTCCTGATACTTTCTTATATACCTTGCTCATTCGTTTTATTCTTCATATTATACTAGGCGCGATTTATTTTTCATCAGTCAAGTCATTTGTTGCAAACAGAAATTTATTCTAACAAGGAAAAAGAAACAAAATTGTAACACACATAATTAAGTCTGTATTTCAATGTTATTTCTGCATAAGTATAGTGAGTGCAAAACATTATATGACAATGGAGACTTTAAACTAAGACGAGGGGCTATCATTCTCTAGGCTCATCCTGCTATATTTTACAGAAAGACAGCACTTCTATGGAGCACAAACCTGCCTGGCAGACAACGAGACAGCGTGATGCGATCAATGAACAATGATGTGGACATCCAAACTCCTCTAACTAATGATGAAAGTTGGGATAAACATCTGATCTTGCAGAATACATGATGCATTGGTTATCAGGTTATAAACCTAGCTTGTGCCATCAAATGACATTATAACACTCGCTTATCTTTTAATCAACTAATTAATCCACAGCTCTATTCACCCTGTCATAAAGATCTTTCAGTCATTGGCACCAACTCAATTTGTCGATTACAAATTGTGCATTCTAATTGATTGCTTGATGTAAGTGTCTATATATGTGCATGCGATCGAGCTAGTGAACTCATGATAAGGGAATAATTGTTCTTTTACATTCTTTAGGATTTAGCAAATAATTGAGAGTATTACATATGATAGAAATCAGTAAAGAGTGGTTTGAGTTGATAAGATGCCGGGTCAAAGGTTTAAATAACAAGGAGCATCATCATGTCGATCTGTATGGGCATGTGTGTGTCCGGTCTGTGGAGTTACGTTGTACCTGCAGCTTCAGTTTGTTGTCACCAGCCTGCTTTGAAAACAACTAGTTTTATTGAATTCGTCCATGCCACTAAAAAGAATAATATATTTGTACATTGAACAATGATGTTATGACAAAGAATATATACCAAGTCCTAAAAACAAGAAAACACTATAGTTTTTTTTTGTCTGGGATTAGGCAGCCTACTATCAACACGAGTGACAAAGCTTTCGGAAGACATTCATACCCCCTGCGACTTGACCTAAGCACCCACATGTTTTAGGATCAAAGTAGGTGAACTCGGGATTGGATACACGTACGTGCATCTTTCATGTGTGGATGCAAGAAGCACCTTCCACGCAAGTGTGGCTCCTTGTATATGTGATGTGCACACATGAGTAAGTTCCAGCCAGTTAGCAGTTACATGCGAAAAAAGGATTTGTTCAGGTAACAAGAGACACAATCCTAGTAAACATAATTTTCTTTTTTTTTAATCTCTAAATACATGTGAAGTCACATGACAACTAAGGCAAAGAGTTATCTAGAGTCACTTTCTCGGGATTGTCTTTCACCAACATTTTCCAGAATGAAAGCACTATACTACACAAACTTTGCCAGCGACAATGAGATGGCATTATGCGATCATCAAACAATGATGTGGACATCAAGACTCCTCCAACAGACCATGGATTCGATGAAGGTTATGATCGACAGAATGTATTATTTTCACAGCATATGCGATGTAATCCTAGCTCACGCCATCAAATCTACATTATCTTTTTGGGCATCACACTCGGTGCTGAGGCACTGACTAAATTAATCCCGAGCTTTGTTGCTTCTGTCATGAAGAATTGAAGATGTTTGGTCGTCAAAGCATGGGTGCTGGGAGAAACTCAATCGTAGATGACAAAATTGCATATGCTTGATTTATAATTATATGCATCAATGTGAGGTAGATATATACTTGGTAGTGCTTGACTGCAAGTCCACGTGGATGATTAAACTAGTAAACCGCATCACGAAGGGGACAATAATTGTGCTTTTGTTTGTATTAGAATTTGGGGAACAGAGACGTGTTGATTATAGGATAGAGAAACCAGGAAAGAGTTGGTTTTGGTATGATATCTGGAGAGGGGTGCGTTGTTCAATGGATTATAGGCTACTTGGCGGTCATCTAGGCAGCTATTCTGGTGAATTTGTCGTTAATGACGCTAAAAACCAATGTGAAACGATAAGATATGTACCGTGAGTTCTACCTAAAGTAACACTAAAATAAGTTAATACTTATTTATGGTTATGGACCATGTATTTCTCTCTTTTGAACATGAGAAAAATCAAATGGTCTTTGGCAGAGCTTGAAATCTTTTAAAAAACTTTAATGCCCTTTCAGAATTCTTTACACACAATGGTCAATCTCTCTCCAAGCAGGTCCATTGTGCGAAAACTGTTTTTTCCCCGAATTTGGCTTCTTCCCCGACAAAGGCTTTTCATATCTCATCCAAGCTAAAAGAGCAAAAAAGTTGATGTTAACAACCTTCAATCAATCACAGGATAAACGATACCATTAATGATGTTAGGCTTCGCTTGTCATTATGCCGTGAACATTCCAGAAGCTCTTATTTCGAGATGTTACTGCTAACTAGGAGCATCTCTTCAGAACGTGTAGTAGTACAATATGCGTCCAAATGACTTTATTACTCAACACTGCAAAACACAAATGGACCTCTGAGAGTCCGAAAAATACTTAGGCCTCCTTTAGAACACAGGAATTTCACAGGAATCTCATAGGAATTTCACAAAAAACAGTTTAATTTCACAGGAAAAACGCAGGAAAAGAAAATTTTTCCTTCAATCGAAAGGAGTCGTTAGTTGGTGGGTGCATCATCATCAGGCGAGAGAAACCTGCGCTCACATCAAAGCACACGAGCATTGTTGGACACGACAGACGACACGAGTGCATAAGAATGCACCAGGCACCTTTTTGCTTTTATTACACGGGCCAGCAGTACACGTAGGCCAGATGCACTGACAGCCGAACAATAAGCCCATTCAAGCCTCGTCCGGATCTTGCGCACGGCCTTGCTCAAAGTTCAGGCACGGCTGTTTCTTTGGGCCGTTTCCTCTCGATGTAAGCTCTGGTCAATACTTTGAGGCCCAGCCCACTGTCTTTCCCCAGCTAAACAAAGCCCGCTATCGCCGTGCCGCCACCGGAAAAAAAAAAAGAAACAAACAAGCACGGCGCACGCGAGAAACTTCATCTCTGCGCCGCCACGCCGGGGAATGCCTCCGCCGCGCGACGTCGCCGCCTCGCCGGCGCCGGAACTGGCACTGTCGACTGGAAGGGGGCAGGCAAAGGAAACATGGAGTTTCGTGAGCGAGCGGCTGGGCCATGCTCGATTTTACGCAACCCATCAAACAAATCAACATGACCACCACGAATTAATCCGGATAAATTGGCAAGTAATAAGAATCTAACTTGGTTAGCCAAGCCGATCTGGATTCTCTTAGCGTGCAACAAAATAGTCTTCGTGTACAACTGCATACACCGAAGAAACGTCCTCTGAAATTTTGTTTTCTACGATCTTATCTTCGCTTTGTTCATCAACCTCAACTCTGACGCCGCACCATGGGCGCCTGGCCAAGCAAGGCCAAGGCCACCCCTACGAGATCATCGCCATGGTCGTGTCTCACACCGAAGCTCCTGCACGTCGTCCTGCGCCGCCTCTCCTCCGACGCCGACCGCCTCCGCTTCGCCGGCGTCTGCCGCCACTGGCGCCACGTCGCGAATCAGTTCAGGTCCGGCTGGTCGGCGCTCCCGCCGGCGATCGCGGACCTCGTCGTCCGCCGCCTGGCCACCCCGGCGGACCGAGCCCGCTTTGCCTCCGTCTGCCGCCACTGGCGCCGCGTCGCCGGCCGGTTCTCGACGCCATGGTCGTCGGGCCTCCTGCCGGAGCTCGCCAGCCTCGTCCTGCGCCGGCTCAACCGCTCGTACGCCGACCGCGAGCGCTTCGCCGCCGTGTGCCGCCACTGGCGTTACGTCGCCAGGCAGTACTCGCCGCCGCCGCCGCCGGCCGTCCCATGGCTTTGTTCCGGCCGCGGCTTGTGGGAGAGCCTTTCCAACGGCGAGACGCACTACCTCAGCTCATCATCCAAGGTGGGGCGCGAGTCACGCGTCCAGGCGTGCTATGGCTCTTTCGGCCACTGGCTTCTGTTCAAACAATTAATTGGCCGCAGCGTGAGTGTTTACGTGGAGAGCCCATGCTATGACGGAGCCATCCTAAGCCTTCCGATCCTCTGCGACGAACCTGTCGACGTCATGTACATGGACGGTGCATACCAGACGCCAGCTTACAAATTGAGATCACCACTTTTCGACATCCACAAGATCATCGTCTGCACGGGCGAACTCGCCATTGCTTTGGTCACATATGAAGGCAACTCGTCAAAAGTAGTCGCGAGTTGCAGGCCAGGCATGTCGTCCTGGTCGACGGGCCCGCGCCACCGAATCCATCAGTACCAGGACATCGCCGTGCACATGGGCAAGCTGTACGCTGCTGCCAACGGTGGCGCCCTCTCTTTACATGAGGTTATTGAAGACAGCGACGCCAACACGGGGAAGCTGACGGTGTCGCGAATCCAACAAGTGATTCCGGCGCCACCGCAGTTGGATGGGTTTTTCCAGGTTTTGGAGAGCAAAATGAGGTGTTATCTCGTAGAGTCTCTTTCTCGAAAGTTACTTCTTGTTCGATGGTACATCCCAAAGTTGGTGCTTATGAACCCTGCAAGAGATTTGAAAGTGAAAGTGTTCGAGGCAGATTTTGAGAGATGTTTATGGGTGGAAGTGGAAAGATTGGACGATCAAGTGCTCTTCGTCAGCTCTCGGTGTTCCAAGGCCATGAGCGCATCAAATGATGATGACTATCTACAGGCGAACATGATATATATCATCGAGGAAGATATTATGTCTTCGTACTTCTCGTGGTATCGCGATACATGTACTTGTGTCTACGATATGCGCAGAGAAATTATCCAGCCGATTTCTCTAGGTGAACACATGATTACTCGATCCGAGGCTGCATGGTTTTTCCCTTGACCTCATGAGCCGTTCTTGATGCCACGTCTGACCGTTGGCATACGATGACTTGGTTATCTAGGAACGGTTTAGGAGCTGTAGAAAACATTTGTTGTTGCTTCTATATTATTAGTACATAATGGAAATAAATTTACACTTGGTTGGGGGCGAGCGGGGGGGCCGCCCAGGGCCCCCGAATCTGAGGGGCCCCTCCCCTGGCTTGTGTATACATAGGAGTACGTTGGTAGTATAAGCAGGAGGCCCATGGTCTTGGCCAGCAAACAGGATGTAGGCTGTAGCGTAGGGTTAAAACTTCTGCTTCGCGTCTGTCAAGGAACGCCCCGTGATGTTTGCCTTCGTTTGTGCATGTCATCCCAGGCTAAACGGCAATCAGCAACAGCAAAGTGACTTGGCATCACATTTGTCTTGTGCGGCACACACCTACAAAGGTCTAACAATTGCTAATCTCTCCAACACTGCCAGTGCCACAGTTCAGGCGAGTCGCCGTGAGGGACTGCAACTAAGCCTGATTGCTTGTCATCTGCAACTAAGCCTATCTTAAACGCTAGGCCTAACAGCATGAATATGAGATCAATTAATTGATCGTCATCGATATTTAATTTTCAATGAGATCATATCAACTAGAAGCATGCACCATGCATTAAAAAAGGGGAGGAAACAAGTAACTGAAAGGAGCCATGTGCATTTTGTTTGAGAGTAATACGAGAACTATATGCAACCTTGATGTCGATGAGATTTCTAGTACATCAAAAAGATGATTTTTTTATCCCGATATTTCTCTTGCTAATCATATCTTATATTTAAAGAACTAGGTAATTTGTATAAATCATTTTATAAATTTATTTTATAACTATAAGTTTTGGGGGGCAAAATTTCATATATACATATGCTAGTAAATTTTTTTTTTTTACATAGAGGGGGCCACAATTTTTTGATCCGCCCCGGGCCCCCAAATTCTCAGGACCGGCCCTGTTTACACATTGGAACTGAAGTTGATTTAAATACGTTTTTGACATTTGTGGAATAAATTTAGTTCACAAAAAACAAAGTGAACGGCCGGAACAAAGCTAGCGAAGGTTGGTCGCAACATTATGAGTGTGCATAACATTGCTCTATATGTAATTTTCTCAACGTATGTCATGGACTCCAAAATTTTGTGTTTCTATATTCATAGCATACATAATAAAATCTTTATATGTTCCTTGGACAGCATGCAGTGCTTCGATGACACACTGACCAAAAGAGCATTCACTTTCTGAATGCTTATATGCGATTGCTTCATGACAAAGCCGTTTGGACTTGATTTTGAGCAATCCATTGAAACGTCTACCTGTAGCCGGATAATTTGGGAAGTAAGACTCTAACTCCAACTAAAAAAAAAGAAAAAAAAAGAAAGACTCTAACTCAGTTAGCCAAACCGTTGCTGATTCTCTCAACGTGCAACAAGATAATCTTCGTGTACAACTGCATATACTGTCAGGAACGGTCTCTCAAAAGTAATTTTTGTACAATCTTATGACTTATCTAGATTGATCACGTCGTGCTTTCAACCTCAAGTCTCGCCGCCGCACCATGGGCTCCTGGCAAAGCAAGGGCAAGGCCACCCATGCAAGATCGTCGCCATGGTCGTCCCTCACGCCGAAGCTCCTGCTCCACATCCTTTGCCGCCTTTCCTTCGACGCCGACCGCCTCCGTTTCGCCACCATCTGCCGCCAATGGCGCCGCGTCGCGCAGCAGTCATCGTCGTCGCCATGGTCGGGCCTCCCGGCATAGCTCGCCTGCCTCGTCCTGCGCCGCTTCAATCGCTCGTACGCCGACCGCGAGTGCTTTGCCGCCGTCTGCCGCCACTGGCACTACGTCGAAAGGCTGTACTCGCCGCCGCCGCAGCCGGCTCTCCCATGGATTTGCTCCAGCTACGGCTTCTGTTGTAGCCTTTCCAACGCCAAATTGCACGTCCTCCGCTCATCAAGGGGACGCAACCAGTTGTGCTATGGCTCTTTCGGGCACTGGCTTCTGTTCAAACAAATTGGTGGCAACAGCAGTTTGTTTGCAGAGAACCGGTACTCCAGAGCCATCCTGAGGCTTCCGACCCACTGCGAAGAGCCTCTCTACATGTACTTTGATGGATCATACCACAGGGCTTCCTACAAGTACTCAACCAATGTCTACATCCACAAGATAATCATTTACACGGCTGAAATTGTCATCGCATTGGTCACATATATATAGACACAACTCATCAAAAGTAGTCGTGTGTTGCAGGCCTGGCATGTCGTCGTGGCCTGTGCAACCAAGATCATCAGTACCAGGACATGACCTTGCACAAGGGCAAGCTTTATACCGCTGCCAACGGTGGAGACCTCTCCGTACATGAGGTTACCATGCACAGTAAAAGGGGGCACCCAACGGTGTCACGAATTAAACAAGCTATTCCAGCACCACCCTCATTGGATGGGTACCAGGTTTTGGAAAAGGCAACCAGGTGTTACCTTGTAAACTCTCTTTCGGGCAAGTTACTGCTGGTTCGATGGTACATCCCACTTACCCGCCATAGAAGGGACCCAGAAAAAAAAGTGAAAGTGAAAGTGTTCAGATTTTGAGAGGTGTCTATGGGTAGAAGTGCAAAGATGGAGGTCCATTTCAGCCGAGACCAAGGCGGAGGGCGATGAGAGGAGGGCGTCGACGTCTGCGGATCGCTCCCGTGGGTGAACTGCGCCGCCGGTGGGCGGGCGTCCTTGCGGCGGAGCAGATCGCCGGTGACGCGGTGGAAGATGAAGGTGAGATGGATAGGGAAGACATGGTCGGAGATGGCAATGAAGACGATGATGTGACATGGTTGACGCCGCAAGGAGCCTCACGAGTAAACGCTGATCCCTCTGATGGACTACGGTCTGAGGGTAATGCAGCTCGTTTTTGGGCCAATGGCGTCGACCAGATCACATCGGAGTCAGCGCCAGATTCGCCGACGGTGGAATCCATGGTTAGAATAGGGCAACAAGCGGGTTTCTCTTTTCAAGATATGGAAGAGGTGGGTTCTCTCCTCGATGATCGGGTTATTAGTGCTGTAACGCCCTAAAAATTTACCCTTAAAATTCGCCAATCAAAACGAAACTAAAATCGAAAGTTTTCAAAATCTTTTCAAAACCTTTCTCTCTCTCTCTGCTATCTGGGCCGTTTCCAGCCCAACCTACCAGCCCCTTTCCTTTGTCAGCCTGGTCCATCTCTCCTTTTTCCCTCTCTCCTTGGGTCCAGCCCAGCATCAACTCCCGGCCCACTGGCCCAGCCAGCCCAAGGCCCTTTCTTCCTCCTCCAGCACAAGCACAGGAGAGCTTCACCAACCTATGGACAAACCTTCACTCCCAGCTGCCCAGCACCCGCCTTCACTCCTCTGCCCGAGCGATCCCATCACTGTCCAGCAGCTCCTTTACTCGCTGCACGCTCGCGTCCCGTCGCTCCAAAGCCGCACGCCAACGCCTGTCCGTGCCCACTCGCCCGTGTCGCACGCCGCTCCACTCCAGCGCCTCGCTGCGCCGCTGCCGCCCCCATCCCGTCGCTCTGCGCCGGACACACCGCATCGCGACGCACCGGCCAGCTCTGCCACGGCCACGCACCGCACTGCTCGCGCACAGCAGCGAAGACCCGAGCATAGCGCCGCACAGCGACGCCGTCGCCTCAGCTCCACCGTCGAGCCGTCCGTGGCAAGCCTCGCCTCTCCCTCCTCCGGCTATAAATAGCCTTCCCCCTAGAGCCGTTGCGCCACCGCGCTGCCCAGCCCTGTCGCAGGTGAGCTTTCCTCTCCGTTCCCCCTTCTCTGCTCCATCTCCGGCCGAGCGCCGCCCGTCGATTCCCCCTTCCCGGTGTCACCTAGCCTCGGTCAAGCTGCCGTAGAGCACCCCCATGATCCACTCCACCTTCCCAGCCCGCTCAATCGCCCTCTCCTTCCCTCTCCCGAGCTCCATCCGAGCAGCCATGGCCGCCACCCTCTGTGCTCGCCGCAGCAGCCGCTCCCCATGGCCTCTCCTCAAATCGATGCCACGAATGGATGCGCCGAAGCTTACTCCTTCGATTCCCCCACTCCCTAGCCGCCCTCCTGCCCCTCCCCCTCGTCGATTTGAGCTCCCAGTGTCCATCCATGGCGTGTAGCAGCAACAGCTCTGTATCGATCCCTTCCGTTCTCGGTGGAGAAGAAAACACCCCGCGTTGGGCCAAGCTTGCTACAACCCACGTAATCAAAACAGGCCCCTCCTTCCCTTGTAAAGCCCATACACCTCCCACGCATGCCCAAACACCAGCAGGCCTTTTACCTTGACCGAAGCACCCGCAGCAGCCCAGCACGTGTACGTGCTGTTATTTCCTTTCCGATTTTATTTTCGGATTAATTCAACAGCCTTCACTATAAAATCTATATCTCCCTTGTCCGAGCTCCGATTGACTTCATTCTTCCTCCTAAATTCATCTAAAATCAAGCTCTATCCATTCCTATCAGTTTCATATTTTACAGAGCTCATCTTCTATTTCTTTTGTATTTATTTGTGTTTGTTGCTTGTTTGTTTGTGTGCCGGTTTTGCGTACCGTAGCGAACGGAGAGTACGAGGAGGAGGAGGAGCAGGAACCAGGAGCCGGAGACTTCGAGCAGGAGATCCCCGAGGACTTCAACGAAGGCAAGTCACAATCCGTTTCCCTTTTGATCATATTGATCCTATGTTTTATAAACACAACCCGTAGAAGCCATTTTATTGCATGAAATGCTTGACCTGATGATTGCAAAACATTTGATTAGTATGACCAAGACCACTGAGCCTTATATTATCTGTCCTGATTATTCCCTGTGGAACCTAGGATATCCATGTATGTACATTACTTACGCATGGATGATTGCCTTGTTATAGAATGCTTAGGATTGTGTATCACTAAATGCTCTACTTACACTTAGCTTTTGCAAATGTGAAACCGTGATTGGTGTTGTGTGGTAGTAGTAAGGTTGGGTGATAAATAAACATAAGATGAATGAATGAACTTGGGTTAGAGCCGAGGTGATGGTGATGATGATATTTATGGAAGATTAAGCGTCGCCTCTGTGGTGTGCTTATGACAAGTTTTATGGGAGATGAACGCCGCCTCTGTGGTGGGTTCATGTTTGTGGAGATGATATTGCCTTGGCTCGTATAAGGACCGAGTTGCTTGTGACATCCTACCTAGCCGTTTATCCAGTGCGACCACATTTTCGTGTATGCGGCACGGCTTAGTCTAAACCCCGCCAGCTAGTCTGTTAATCGCCTGGAGGCTGGAGATGCAATGGGAGCCCAGGAGCAGGTGGACGTGATGCAGACGTGTGCGACCCGGTTGAAGGCCTAGACTAGAGGACAAGACCCCTGGATTACTCCCATGGCGATTAGTCGGGACGATGCTGTGATGGGTAATGGCTTTGTGAGTCTTCACACCCACTTCGCGGGTGGCTTGTGATGCACTCAGCTTGTGGGTACAGCGTACAACCTCTGCAGAGTGTTAAAATCTATTCGAATAGCCGAGTCCACGGTCACGGACATGGCTTTGGTTCGGTCCAAGAACTAGCATGGGGTGGGTACTTATCTCCTTGTTGGGTGAGTTATTTTGAGAATAGGTCCGGCCTTCCGCCGAAGGTTGTCGTGGACGGGGTGTCCGACAACGTAAAACTTGACCAACCCCATAATACTTAATGTGATGCTTTTGCTAAAACTGTTTTACAAACTGAACCTTTGCATGTGTAAAACTTGCTTTACTGCAATATTAAACCTGATGGCCTTTACCTTGCTACTGCCAAATGCATACATATATCCATTGTTGGTAGGGCAAGGGTTGCGACTTGCTGAGTACTCTTGTACTCATTCTTGCTTGCTCTTACAGAGGAAGATCCAGACTTCGTCGACGCTGACGGTGAGGAAGACGAATAAGCTTGGTCTCGTCCGCACCCGGGCTGCCTGTGGTTTAGTCTACCGCTTAGTTGCTTCCGCTATGGAGGACCTGGAATATATCTTCTGGGCCTGGTTCTGTGTGTTTTTAGTTTATTTCCTTATGTTATGTTGTTATCTATCTCGACCCCTGCCAGGTCGCGACTTGTAATATCACCTGTTGTAAGACTTGATTGTACCAGCGACTGATCCAGGGACTGGTATAATAAAGTGTTTAAGCTCCTGTAATAACAGGGGTGCTTCAGGTGGTATCAGAGCCGTGCTTGGCTGTAGGACGTGACCATAGGCTTGGACGTGAAAATTATTTTGCAAAACTATTTTACAAAACTTCTTAAGCTCTTTCCCCCTCTATTGCAAAGATCTTATTTAATCCCTCCTCTACAGATGGAAGAAGATGGATGGGTGGCTGACTACTGCTTGGAGACTCCTGGCTTCTCAAAGGTGCTACGTGATGCCATGGTCAGACTTGGCATTATGGACCCTGCTGAGTATGTCGGAAGAGAGTATGAAGAGTTTGGCACTGAGCGCTGTGAAGTCACAATTCACATTGGAGCAAGTGTTGACCACCCAGAGATGAAGCCATGGAACGTGACTACAGTTGGGTCACGATTCCCCGACACCTATCAAGCAGTGGCACGCAAGGCCCTTCGATACTTGTGCCAGATGTATGAAAGGCCCGTCGGTCGCTCGCCAATGAGGTTTTTCCCTCCCATGGAGAGAAACCGCCCCACTTGGCTTGCAAGGATGAGAACAATAGAAGGCCTGGGAATGAGTGAAAGGGACCCTACAGTGGTTGCCATGACTCGTTATCTGCTCGCCTTAGATGAGCTGTATGACGGGACAGCAGCCAGACTGCGAAGGTGCACCATTCGAGCTGAAGAAGCTGAGACACGAGTTAGGACCCTCCGTGTCCAGCTAGCTGAAGCCAAAGCTCGTGAAGCAGAAGCAGAAAGTCGTGTTGTTGCTGCCATAGAAGCCTTGAAGTCAGCAGAAGACCGCTACAACAAGCTAGTCGGCACTGCCTACCTTACTGGGCGTGCCCACTGCAGGACCCTGCATATTCCGGGAGTAGGAGAACGTCCTATTTTGGATGGAATTCCTATCTGCTCTGCGGAAAGCAAAATCAAGAGGAAGTACGCAGAAGATCTCCCTGCACCACCGCCCTCTGAAGCAAATGGTGAAGATGGAGAAAAAGAAGAAGAAGAAGAAGAAGAACCTCTCCCTTTAACCCAGCCCTTTCTAAAGGAGAACGAAGATCACATCTCCATTGCTTCGGATGAAGGTTCCCCAGCCAGAGATCTGGAAGACCCTGCAAACCTCATGGATGCCCAAGACCCGTGAGTGTCCATGAAGTTGAAGGCCCAATCATCGTGGGATGAAGCTACCGGTCCGAGTTCAAGAAAGCAGCCGTAGTAGAATGTACCCCGAAGTCGTTAGTTTACCCCCTTGTATCCCCAGTGTAATCGCTAGTAGCCCTTCGCTTGTGTTGTACCTCTGTTGTTTTAATAGATCTGAGTGCTGCTTGTTGTGTGAATTGCTTGTGTGTGCCTGCAAGGCCCTTGTGCCCTGCGCCCATTTTATAAAAATAATAACAAAGAGAAGTAAATAACAACATAAAGAAGACCTTAAAACCCGCTCTCGTCTAATGCTCTTCCCCTTTATCCTCAAACAGATGCCGCCAAAGCGCTCTGCCAGGATCCAGCAGCGCAACCGGCGCCAGCCAAACAACAACCGTAGGCAGGAAGAAGAAGTGAACCAAGATGGAGAAGTTCAAGCTGAGAACTCCAACCATGGACAGCTGCCTAACCCTCCACTCACCACCCTAGTGGAAGTTATGGCACAGCAGACACGTCTGTTGGAGGCACTTGTGCAGAACAACAACAACAACAACCCACGCCGTCAGCTGCAAGCACATGGTTTTCAGAGTAAGATGGCTGAGTTTGTCAGAATCAAGCCACCAACCTTTGGAGGATCTGAAGACCCACTTGAAGCTGATGACTGGTTAAGGAACATTCAGAGGAAGCTTGATGCTATCAACTGTGAGGGTAGAGACAGAGTTCTCCTGGCATCCCATCAACTCACCGGGACAGCCTTAGCTTGGTGGGAGAACTACTGTGAAGCCGCGGATGATGCCGCTACCATCACTTGGGATGAGTTTGTGGAAGAATTCCGCCGCTACCATGTTCCAGAAGGTACTATGCAGCTCAAGGCAGATGAGTTTCGCAAGCTGAAGCAAGGAAGCATGTCTGTTAATCAGTACATCCGCAAGTTCATTGAACTTTCTCGCTATGCTCCTGAGGAAGTATCAACTGACCAGAAGAAGCAGAACAAGTTCAAGAAAGGTTTATCAGGAGAGTTAGGAACCCAGATGACTCCTCACATCTATCCTGACTTCAACACCCTGATGAACCAGACCATCCTGACTGAAGAAAGAATGACAGAGATGTCCAAAGAAAAGAAGCGCAAGTCTGCAGCTCATGAAGTTCGTCAGCAGGAAAGATTCCAGAGGCCTAGAAACTCCAACTATCAAGGCCAGAAGAGTCAAGCCCCAATGCAGTTCAGGACCCCAGCTACTGTCTCTCGTCAGCCCAACTTCCCTCAGAAGAGTCAGAACAACACCAAGACCCAGCAATACAGCAGTGGTCAAGTGACTAACCAACCCAAAGCTTGCTTCAACTGTGGTGATCTTAGCCACTTCATTGCCAACTGTCCCCACAGGAATAAGCCAGCTGCTTCCATTCAGTCCAACACTGTGAATGGACCAAGGATGTCTGGAGCTACTCGTGGAACTACCCACATCTCCAACAACCAGCCAGCAAGGACCCAGCAGTCCTTCGGACGTGCCCGCGTCAACCACATCAATGCTCAGGAAGCTCAGGACGCACCCGGAGTTGTGCTTGGTGAGTTCCTTGTTGAATCAATTCTTGCAACAGTTTTGTTTGATTCTGGAGCATCGCACTCTTTCATATCATCAAGTTTTGTGGAAAAACATAAAATACCTACAGTGTTGCTGAAAACCCCCTTAATAACCCGATCACCCGGAGCTGACATCAAGTGTCACTTGGGTTGTTCTCGGATAAGAATCACCCTAAGTGGGGTAGCCTTCCTAGCTAGTCCAGTGGTACTAAAATCCAAGGGAATAGATCTAATCCTTGGAATGGATTGGTTAACAAAGCATGATGGTGTAATAGCATGTTCAGACAGAACAGTTAAAGTGACCAACCATGAAGGAAGCAGAGTAGTCTGTCAAGCCCTTGGAAGTAAGCCTGACCCGATGGTGTTTGCCATAGAAACTAAGACTGTAGAAGACGTGCCAGTGGTAAATGACTATCCAGATGTGTTCCCTGAAGAATTGCCTGGAATGCCACCAGATAGGGATATTGAGTTCATCATTGACCTTATCCCCGGAACTGCCCCAATAGCCAAGCGACCCTATCGCATGGCTGCTGCAGAATTAGCAGAGCTCAAGGAGCAGTTGAGAGAACTCCAAGAGAAAGGATACATCAGACCCAGCTCTTCACCTTGGGGAGCACCAGTTCTGTTTGTCAAGAAGAAGGATGGAAGTATGAGGATGTGTGTAGATTACAGATCCTTGAATGAAGTGACCATCAAGAACAAGTATCCTCTGCCCAGGATTGATGATCTATTTGACCAGTTAAAAGGAGCTAAGTACTTCTCCAAGATTGACTTAAGGTCTGGGTATTATCAACTAAAGATTAGAGAAGCAGATATACCAAAGACAGCTTTTGTATCCAGATATGGCCAGTATGAGTTCACAGTTATGTCCTTTGGATTAACCAATGCACCTGCATACTTCATGAATCTCATGAACAAGGTCTTTATGGAGGAATTAGATAAGTTTGTCGTTGTCTTCATAGACGACATACTAATCTATTCTAAGAGTGCCGAAGAGCACGAGCAACATCTGAGAGTAATTTTGGAAAAGCTCAGAGCTCACAAGTTGTATGCTAAGTTCAGTAAATGTGAATTTTGGCTTGAGAAAGTTGCCTTCCTTGGCCACATTCTGACAGCCGAAGGAGTTGCCGTAGATCCAGAGAAAGTTGAAGCAGTCACACATTGGCCGCAACCGACAAATGTGTCAGAAATCAGAAGCTTTCTTGGATTGGCGGGTTATTACCGCCGATTCATTGAAGGATTTTCCAAGATAGCAAGACCCATGACAGAACTTCTCAGGAAAGATAAGAGTTTTGAATGGACACAACGTTGTGAAAGAAGCTTTCAAGAGTTGAAGAGAAGACTGACAACTGCACCAGTGTTAGTCTTACCAGACATTCATAGAGATTTTGTCGTCTACTGTGATGCATCAAGACAAGGTTTGGGATGTGTTCTAATGCAAGATGGTAAAGTTGTTGCATATGCATCAAGGCAGTTGAAGTCTCATGAGCAGAATTATCCAACTCATGATCTGGAGTTAGCAGCAGTAGTGCATGCCCTCAAGATTTGGAGGCACTACTTGATTGGAAACAAGTGTGAGATCTACACAGATCATAAGAGCCTGAAGTACATCTTTACTCAGCCAGACCTGAACCTCAGGCAAAGAAGATGGTTAGAGTTGATCAAGGATTATGATTTGGAGATCCACTATCATCCTGGAAAAGCAAATGTTGTGGCAGATGCCTTAAGCAGAAAAGCCTACTGCAACCACCTCATGACCCACAACGATCAACTGCTAGCTGAGATGAAGAAGCTGAACCTGCAGATAGTACCTCAAGCTTGTGCTAATAATTTGAGTGTGCAACCAACACTAGATGACAAGATTAGACAAGCCCAGCTCAAGGATCAGGAGTTAATGAAGATCCGTAAACACACCGGAGAGGATAAAGCTCCAAACTTCAGAGTGGATGATAAGGGAACCCTTTGGTATAAAGACAGGATCTGTGTACCTCAGAACGGACAGTTTCGAGAGTTGATCATGGATGAAGCCCACAACTCAGCTTATTCCATCCACCCAGGGTCTACCAAGATGTACCTGGATTTAAAGGAAAAATACTGGTGGAATGGAATGAAGGCAGATATAGCTAAGTTTGTTGCAGAATGTGATGTCTGTCAGAGAGTCAAGGCAGAACACCAGAAGCCTGCAGGACTGCTCCAGCCGTTACCAATTCCAGTATGGAAATGGGATGAAGTAGGCATGGATTTCATAGTTGGTTTTCCTAAAACAAAGAAGGGATATAACTCCGTATGGGTAATAGTGGACCGACTCACCAAAGTCGCTCACTTCATTCCTGTACGAACCAACTATGGAGGAGACAAGTTAGCGCAGTTGTACATTGACAACATAGTGAAGCTGCATGGAGTGCCTAGCAGAATTGTCTCTGATAGAGGTACCCAATTCACCTCAAGGTTTTGGAAAAGCTTACACTATGCTCTGGGAACAAAGTTGGATTTCAGCACTGCTTATCACCCTCAGACTGATGGTCAGACAGAGAGGATCAACCAAATCCTGGAAGATATGTTGAGGGCTTGTGCCCTAACCTATGGCAAAGACTGGGAGAAGAGTCTCGCTTATGCAGAGTTCTCATACAACAACAGTTATCAAGCAAGCCTCAAGATGTCACCTTTTGAAGTGTTGTATGGCAGAAAATGCAGGACACCTCTCATGTGGTCTGAAGTTGGAGAGCGTTCCCTCACAGGACCGTCCATCATTAAAGAGGCAGAAGAAAAAGTTGCAGAAATCAGGGAAAAACTGAGAGAAGCACAGTCTCGTCAGAAGAGTTATTCAGACAAGAGACGAAGAGATTTAAGCTTTCAAGTTGGAGACTATGTGTACCTTAAGGTTTCCCCAATTAGAGGTACACGTCGTTTCCAGGTCCGTGGCAAGTTAGCACCACGCTACGTCGGACCCTACCGAGTGTTGAAGAAGATTGGTACAGTGGCCTACAGGATTGAGCTACCACAAGAGTTAGCAGATGTGCATAATGTCTTTCATGTGTCACAGCTCAAGAAGTGCTTGAGAATCCCAGAAGAGCACGTCTCTGTGGAGACCTTGGACTTGCAGGATGACCTTCGTTATCGGGAAGTGCCAATTAAAATCTTGGATGTAACAACCCGTCAGACCAGAGGATCAACAGTTCGTTTGTGTCGTGTTCAGTGGAGTCGGCACACAGAAGCAGAAGCCACTTGGGAGCGAGAAGATGCTTTGAGGAAGGAGTACCCCCATCTCTTTGAGGATCAGCTTGAATCTCGGGGACGAGATTCCTTTAAGGGGGGTAGGTTTGTAATGCCCTAAAAATTTACCCTTAAAATTCGCCAATCAAAACGAAACTAAAATCGAAAGTTTTCAAAATCTTTTCAAAACCTTTCTCTCTCTCTCTGCTATCTGGGCCATTTCCAGCCCAACCTACCAGCCCCTTTCCTTTGTCAGCCTGGTCCATCTCTCCTTTTTCCCTCTCTCCTTGGGTCCAGCCCAGCATCAACTCCCCGGCCCACTGGCCCAGCCAGCCCAAGGCCCTTTCTTCCTCCTCCAGCACAAGCACAGGAGAGCTTCACCAACCTATGGACAAACCTTCACTCCCAGCTGCCCAGCACCCGCCTTCACTCCTCTGCCCGAGCGATCCCATCACTGTCCAGCAGCTCCTTTACTCGCTGCACGCTCGCGTCCCGTCGCTCCAAAGCCGCACGCCAACGCCTGTCCGTGCCCACTCGCCCGTGTCGCACGCCGCTCCACTCCAGCGCCTCGCTGCGCCGCTGCCGCCCCCATCCCGTCGCTCTGCGCCGGACACGCCGCATCGCGACGCACCGGCCAGCTCTGCCACGGCCACGCACCGCACTGCTCGTGCACAGCAGCGAAGACCCGAGCATAGCGCCGCACAGCGACGCCGTCGCCTCAGCTCCACCGTCGAGCCGTCCGTGGCAAGCCTCGCCTCTCCCTCCTCGGGCTATAAATAGCCTTCCCCCTAGAGCCGTTGCGCCACCGCGCTGCCCAGCCCTGTCGCAGGTGAGCTTTCCTCTCCGTTCCCCCTTCTCTGCTCCATCTCCGGCCGAGCGCCGCCCGTCGATTCCCCCTTCCCGGTGTCACCTAGCCTCGGTCAAGCTGCCGTAGAGCACCCCCATGATCCACTCCACCTTCCCAGCCCGCTCAATCGCCCTCTCCTTCCCTCTCCCGAGCTCCATCCGAGCAGCCATGGCCGCCACCCTCTGTGCTCGCCGCAGCAGCCGCTCCCCATGGCCTCTCCTCAAATCGATGCCACGAATGGATGCGCCGAAGCTTACTCCTTCGATTCCCCCACTCCCTAGCCGCCCTCCTGCCCCTCCCCCTCGTCGATTTGAGCTCCCAGTGTCCATCCATGGCGTGTAGCAGCAACAGCTCTGTATCGATCCCTTCCGTTCTCGGTGGAGAAGAAAACACCCCGCGTTGGGCCAAGCTTGCTACAACCCACGTAATCAAAACAGGCCCCTCCTTCCCTTGTAAAGCCCATACACCTCCCACGCATGCCCAAACACCAGCAGGCCTTTTACCTTGACCGAAGCACCCGCAGCAGCCCAGCACGTGTACGTGCTGTTATTTCCTTTCCGATTTTATTTTCGGATTAATTCAACAGCCTTCACTATAAAATCTATATCTCCCTTGTCCGAGCTCCGATTGACTTCATTCTTCCTCCTAAATTCATCTAAAATCAAGCTCTATCCATTCCTATCAGTTTCATATTTTACAGAGCTCATCTTCTATTTCTTTTGTATTTATTTGTGTTTGTTGCTTGTTTGTTTGTGTGCCGGTTTTGCGTACCGTAGCGAACGGAGAGTACGAGGAGGAGGAGGAGCAGGAACCAGGAGCCGGAGACTTCGAGCAGGAGATCCCCGAGGACTTCAACGAAGGCAAGTCACAATCCGTTTCCCTTTTGATCATATTGATCCTATGTTTTATAAACACAACCCGTAGAAGCCATTTTATTGCATGAAATGCTTGACCTGATGATTGCAAAACATTTGATTAGTATGACCAAGACCACTGAGCCTTATATTATCTGTCCTGATTATTCCCTGTGGAACCTAGGATATCCATGTATGTACATTACTTACGCATGGATGATTGCCTTGTTATAGAATGCTTAGGATTGTGTATCACTAAATGCTCTACTTACACTTAGCTTTTGCAAATGTGAAACCGTGATTGGTGTTGTGTGGTAGTAGTAAGGTTGGGTGATAAATAAACATAAGATGAATGAATGAACTTGGGTTAGAGCCGAGGTGATGGTGATGATGATATTTATGGAAGATTAAGCGTCGCCTCTGTGGTGTGCTTATGACAAGTTTTATGGGAGATGAACGCCGCCTCTGTGGTGGGTTCATGTTTGTGGAGATGATATTGCCTTGGCTCGTATAAGGACCGAGTTGCTTGTGACATCCTACCTAGCCGTTTATCCAGTGCGACCACATTTCCGTGTATGCGGCACGGCTTAGTCTAAACCCCGCCAGCTAGTCTGTTAATCGCCTGGAGGCTGGAGATGCAATGGGAGCCCAGGAGCAGGTGGACGTGATGCAGACGTGTGCGACCCGGTTGAAGGCCTAGACTAGAGGACAAGACCCCTGGATTACTCCCATGGCGATTAGTCGGGACGATGCTGTGATGGGTAATGGCTTTGTGAGTCTTCACACCCACTTCGCGGGTGGCTTGTGATGCACTCAGCTTGTGGGTACAGCGTACAACCTCTGCAGAGTGTTAAAATCTATTCGAATAGCCGAGTCCACGGTCACGGACATGGCTTTGGTTCGGTCCAAGAACTAGCATGGGGTGGGTACTTATCTCCTTGTTGGGTGAGTTATTTTGAGAATAGGTCCGGCCTTCCGCCGAAGGTTGTCGTGGACGGGGTGTCCGACAACGTAAAACTTGACCAACCCCATAATACTTAATGTGATGCTTTTGCTAAAACTGTTTTACAAACTGAACCTTTGCATGTGTAAAACTTGCTTTACTGCAATATTAAACCTGATGGCCTTTACCTTGCTACTGCCAAATGCATACATATATCCATTGTTGGTAGGGCAAGGGTTGCGACTTGCTGAGTACTCTTGTACTCATTCTTGCTTGCTCTTACAGAGGAAGATCCAGACTTCGTCGACGCTGACGGTGAGGAAGACGAATAAGCTTGGTCTCGTCCGCACCCGGGCTGCCTGTGGTTTAGTCTACCGCTTAGTTGCTTCCGCTATGGAGGACCTGGAATATATCTTCTGGGCTTGGTTCTGTGTGTTTTTAGTTTATTTCCTTATATTATGTTGTTATCTATCTCGACCCCTGCCAGGTCGCGACTTGTAATATCACCTGTTGTAAGACTTGATTGTACCAGCGACTGATCCAGGGACTGGTATAATAAAGTGTTTAAGCTCCTGTAATAACAGGGGTGCTTCAAGTGCAAAGGCCACTGCTGTCTCTACGCCGACATCCATGGATAGGCCAGCCACTTTGGCAAGGAAAATCCTCAATGCTCTTGTCCAAGGTAGGAGGAAGGGCGTGGATACTGGGATATGGAAGGGTCCTCTTCCCCCGCCACGTCAATCTCCACCTTTGACACTCGGAGATATTCCTGTCAAGGTCGGCCGGAGCTCCAGCCATGGTGGCCGTCGGGAGGAGGGAGATGGAGTTCAAATTTCAAATTTGGATCTGGGCGTAAAAGCCGCAACCAGTGTGGGCCGTCCTGGGCCGAATCGAGAAATCACGATTTGGACTGGGTCGGACTGGTTTCGGTATCGGCGTAATGCGCTGGGACGCTTTCTATCTCGCAGAGGCACATTGCCGGATTGCTACAGGAAAAACAAACCGGCACCAAACCTACCATTGTTCTGTGGCGGCGCATACTCATCCTTTGCGTCGGTAGTCCGGCGATCGGTGATGGAAGGTGGAGGACGTCAAGTTGGTGGTGGGTTCAATGGAGGAGGCAACGGTAACAACTTCTCTGCTGGTTTCGGAGGTGGATCAGGCGGAGGAGGGCAGTTCCCAGGATTTTCAGGTGATGGTCGTGTTCAGGGACCTGGATGGGGGCCTAATCCTCACATGGTTCCTAGTGGAGGTCAACAGATGATTCAAGGAGCCAATAACATGGCGATGCAGGGACCACATATGTGGAACAATAACTTCCAGCCACAACACAGTGCACCTTTCAACAATCCGGCAGGTTATGGGCCAAATCAACTTGCACCGCAGCAGCATCAGATTGGTTTTCAGCAACAGCCGGCAGGAGGGTTCCATGATGGAATGGCGAGGGGGGTTGGTAATGGCTCTGGTCCTTCGTTTAACCATGATGGTGGCAATTTCAATCCGGGCTATTCTGGCCCTAACCATGGACCAGCACGTGGTGGACCTAGAAACCGTGGAAAGAGCCGTGGCACAAGGGGAGTAAGAAGCCAGGGTCCTGGTCGTGGTGATCGCTTGAATGAAACAGGGGCGGGGAGAGGTCCTGCGGGGCAGCGTCGTCCACAACACCCGACGCCTATCCCGAATCAGCATACTACCGCTCCAAATGTTCAGAATTCAGGCATGCCTGGACACGCGGGTACAGGCACTCTAACACCTACTGTCAAGATTCCGGTACGACCTGTTCAGGTGGCGCCATTGAAATCAGTTGAGAAAGCTGTGTTTCTCAAGCCGGCTGCAATTCCGGAGGGATCTTTTGAGCATGGTCAGACCAGCAATCATACTAGGGACGATGACATTCAGATGGGGTCTACGGAAGGCACTGAATTTTCTGAGAAAGTGGCTGATAAGAGGAAAGGGAAAGACAAAGACAAGTGGTGTTTCAGGTGTTGTTCTAAGGGCCATGTGAAGGAAGAATGCCATTGTGATCTGTTTTGTACAATCTGTGAGAGTGAAGAACATGTGGCGGCTAGATGCCCAATGAGAAAGAAAGCACGCCCAATGGCTTACGCTGTGGGTTACGCTGTTGATAATTTGGGGTTCTATCACATACCTCATGGACCGATACAAACAGTTAAGAAAGATGGCACTACAGCTTTAATCAAGGTCATCGGAGGACACCTGAAAGAGGAAGAGTTAGTTGGACACCTCAAGAGATTAGTACCAGGCAAATTTGAGTGGGATGTTCAGTCACACGCTCCAGATGTATGGGTTGCTCCTTTTCCGTCCAAAGCAGATTTGAAGCGTGCTATCAACTTCGGATCAGCGGATCTCAAGGATGGTAAATCTCTGAAATTTGAGATGTATGAAGAAGAGGAGTATTTTGGAGAGGAGATGCCGTCTGTTTGGATGAGAGTGCTTAATTTGCCACGTCAGCTACGTACTTATGAGGTGCTGTGGGCAATTGGTACAATGTTTGGCGCCACACAGAGGGTGGATATGATAACAACTAGGAAGAACACCTTCGGTCGTTACAAAATCTCTTGTCTCAACCCTGCAATCGTCCCGACGCAGATGGATGTGGTTATCGGAACGAGGTTCTTTGAATTACAATTTGAGATTGAACCTACTGACAACAACACCGCTGCACCTGTGCCGGCCAGGAAGAAAAATGGTAATGGTGAGGATGGGGCAAATCAGGAGCAACACAAGAGTGAGCAGGACAGTCACAAGAAGCAGAAAAATGTCCAAGGATCAGCAGCTGAAACTTCTGAAACACAACAGCCTGCAAATGAGACTGATACTTCTCAGAGTAATATGCAGGAAGATGAGTTGGTAGATGATCTTGATGAGGACGACCTGTTAGACGAAGAATGGGAAGTGAGGGAGACTGATGATGGACAGGTTACTGTACACGAAATTTTGCAGAGCAAAGAAACGGAAACGGGTCAGGAGACGCTGGGGAAAAATTTTCTTTCTGCAGAACAGGTGTATGAGATGAAGGAACCTGAACATGTCGTCAGTAAAACAACTGACATGAATTCTGTTGGCGAGGGACAAGCTGCCGAGAACATCACACTGATGGATAACTCGACCGAGCTGGTAAAACGGGATGAGTTGGCAGGTGATATTGGGAACAAGGACGGCATGGTTGGGCTTCCTACAGCAGGGGTCGAATCTTCTGCCCTTTTTGTTGCTAGTAACAGAAGTGTTGATGCTGGGCAGGACGGGTTGGTGACTGACACAATGGATCAGATGAAGGCAGGAGATGTGCAAATGCTAGACAAGGGGTCTTCTGATGCTGGTGACATGCCGATCCTTGGGGAACCTTCAGTAGCTCTTGGTCCTCTCTTATAGAAGGCTTTAAAAGAGCTTAAGGAACCAAAAGTAAAGGCGGTAGTGGTGGAGGACAATGACAGTACACGGGACAAATTGGTGACGGTGCCAGTTAACTCGCCCACAACTGTTGATGGTGTATCTTGCCCGTTGAGGAGGAGTGTTCGTAGACAACACAATGTAGATGAAGATACCTCAGAGAGGGCTTCAAGATTGGTGGCTAAGAAGAATCTGGAAGTAAATGAAGGTAACTGCTATGTTAATTCTTTTCTTACTTTTTCAGATGAGCATATTTCAGAAAATATTAAGAATATAGGTGTTTCAATAGGTAGCAACACTAATTATGTTCAATCGTCTGTTATGCTTATTAAGAATATAGAGAAGAATAGATTTAAAGTGCCTTCAGTAAAAACCAGTAAAGATAGCATTGTAGATTTCGAAGATTCGGATAGTGAGATCGACCATTTGGCTCTAGGTCGCCTTTGTGGAGACTTAACAGAAGAGCTAATGGATGATAATTGTCCGGACGCCGAAATAGTTTCTGTTGAACATAAAAGAAAGAACAGTAAGGAAGTTAAAGCTAAGCCGTCTCGTAAGAGACAAACTGCTAAGAAACAAATCCTTTTTAAATGAGAGGTGTTTTTTGGAATAGCAGAGGTCTTAGAGACTTGGCTAAACGCAACTTTTTACATGATATTTCTCTAGAAAAGGATCTTGATTTTATTGCCTTGCTCGAGACACATAAAAGGAGTTTTTCAGATGAAAATCTAAACTCTTACTGTGGTGGTCGAGAGTTTTTTTGGCATTGGATCTCACCTAGAGGTAGATCAGGGGGTATTCTCTTAGGTGTAAATATATCTGTTTTCCTAGTAGAAGATATGCAAGTGGGAGATTTTTTTGTCAAGTTTCACTTAAAAAATAAATGCGACGGTTTTCAGTGGGCTTTAGTTGCTATCTATGGAGCAGCGCAACCAGAACACAAAGACCGTTTTTTAGCAGAATTTGTGAACACTTGTAATTTGGAAACTCGACCTTTGTTGGCAGGAGGTGATTTTAATATAATTAGAAATCCGATGGAAAAGAACAATGATAGATTTGACAGTAGATGGCCTCTTCTTTTTAATGCGTGTATTGAGTCGTTAAATTTAAGAGAGCTTGACTTGTCGGGGCGTAAGTTTACATGGGCTAGTGCAGCTGAAGTTCCAACTTATGAAAAATTAGATAGGATTTTAGTGAGTACAGACTGGGAACAAAAATTTCCACTCTCTACTGTGGAGGCTCTTACTAGAGATATTTCTGATCATACACCTTTACTGTTAGATACTGGAGATGCTTCTCATAGAGGCAACAACCCGTTATTCAAATTTGAATTGGGTTGGCTCGGCAGAGAGGGTTTCCATGATATTGTGACAAAGGTGTGGCAGAAAGAAACTCGAGGGGCCACTCCAATGCAGAGATGGCAAAATAAAATCAGATCACTATGCCGTTTTCTTAAAGGTTGGGCCAAGAACCTGATAGGAGAAAATAGAAGTAAGAAAAAGTTGTTACTCCATCATTTAGATCTTCTTGATAGAAAAGCGGAAAGTACGTTGTTGACACCACAAGAACTAGAATACAAGCATTGTCTTCACGCTGAACTAACAAAATTGCTTAGGGAAGAGGAGTTGTATTGGCTCCAACATTCCAAAGCGACAATGTTATTGAAAGGCGATGACAATACGAAGTATTTTCAGCTCTTGGCAAATGGGAGACATCGTAAAACGCGGATATATCAATTAGAACAAGATGAGGGGGTTATTGTAGGTGATGATAATATAAAGGCCTACATTACTAATTTTTATAGAAATCTTTTTGGGTCACCGGATAGCAATCATTTTCAGTTAGATGAAACTCAATGTGAGGATATTCCACAAGTTTCAGATATTGAAAATGAAGTGCTTGCCGCACCTTTTGGGGAAAATGAGATTAAAGAAGCAATTTTCCTAATGGAACATAATAAAGCTCCAGGACCGGATGGATTCCCAGCTGAGTTTTACCAAAACTTTTGGGATTTAATTAAGTCTGATTTAATAGAGCTTTTTGATGAATTTCATAAAGGAGATTTACCACTTCATAGTCTCAACTTTGGGGTAATTACACTTCTACCTAAAAAGAAGGAGGCAACCAAAATCCAACAGTATAGGCCTATTTGTCTGCTTAATGTGAGTTTTAAAATCTTCACAAAGGTACTCACGAACCGGATTACTTTAATAGCTCAAAAAGTAATTAGGCCTTCTCAAACTGCTTTTTTACCAGGTAGATATATATTAGAAGGTGTGGTGGTTCTCCATGAAACGATTCATGAATTGCATAGAAAAAAGAAAAGTGGTGTGATTCTTAAATTAGATTTTGAAAAAGCATATGACAAGGTGAAATGGCCTTTTCTTCAACAAGTTTTGAGGATGAAAGGTTTTTCACCCAAGTTCTGTGCTTGGATAGAAAAAGTAACATCTAAGGGTAGTGTAGGTATCAAGGTTAATGATAATATAGGGCATAATTTCCAAACAAAAAAGGGAGTGAGGCAGGGTGATCCTCTATCTCCAATTCTTTTTAATATAGTAGTTGACATGTTGGCCATTCTCATTGCGCGTGCAAAAGAAAATGGTCAGTTTAGAGGAGTTGTACCGCACTTAGTTGATGAGGGGCTATCGATACTACAATATGCGGATGACACTATTCTTTTCATGGAAAATGATTTAAATGAGGCTAAAAACATGAAGCTCTTGCTATGCGCTTTTGAGCATCTATCTGGCCTTAAAATTAATTTCCACAAGAGTGAACTTTTCTGTTATGGTGCGGCTAAGGAATTTGAAAGTGAATACTCACAGATCTTTGGATGTGACATGGGGACATTCCCTTTCAGATACCTTGGTATACCTATGCATCATAGAAAACTTAGGAACTCTGATTGGAAAGAAATAGAGGAGAGATTTCAGAAAAAGTTAAGTGGGTGGAAAGGGAAGATGCTTTCTGTAGGTGGCCGTTTGGTTTTGATTAATTCAGTCCTTAGCAACCTATCACTTTTTATGTTATCGTTTTTCGAGGTGCCTAGAGGAATCTTGAAGAGATTAGATTATTATAGATCAAGATTTTTTTGGCAAAGTGACGAACATAAGAAGAAATATAGGTTGACAAAATGGGGAATATTATGCACACCAAAAGATCAAGGTGGTTTAGGAATTCTAAACCTCGATCTACAGAATAGATGTCTTCTTAGTAAATGGATTTATAAACTTATAAACGAAAATGGTGTTTGGCAGAGGCTCCTAAGAAATAAATATTTGAGAAACAAAACTATCACTCAGGTTCAATATATGCCAGGAGATTCTCATTTTTGGTCTGGCCTCATGAAGGTTAAAGAAGACTGTTTGAGACTAGGCAAATTTAACCTAGGAGATGGTACTCAAATAAGATTTTGGGAGGACGCATGGCTTGATAATACACCTTTTAAAGATCAATTTCCTAGTTTATATAATATAGTAAGAAAAAAGAGTGCAACAGTTGCAACTGTTCTAAGATCTGATCCTCTAAACGTGGCTTTTAGAAGATCATTAGTTGGGAATAACTTAATAGCCTGGCAACAGCTAGTAGCGAAAGTTATACATACCGAACTTAATGATCAAAGAGATACGTTTAGATGGATGTTGCAACAGAATGGGAAATTTTCGGTACGTTCGATGTATAGAGCGCTTGCCGAGCCTAATGTTGTACCTCACAATCATATTCTTTGGAAACTAAAATTGCCCTTAAAAGTAAAAGTTTTCATGTGGTATTTGATTAGGGGTGTAGTTCTCACCAAGGATAATCTAGCCAAAAGACGATGGAAAGGTAATTTAAAATGTGCGTTTTGTAATATTAACGAGAGCATTCAACACCTTTTCTTTGATTGTCAGGTTGCTAGATTAATATGGAGAATCGTACAAGTTTCGTTCAATATTTCACCTCCGTTAAGTTTTCAACATATGTTTGATGATCGGCTTCATGGGGTGGATAAGAAACTTAAGTACAAAGTCTTGGTCGGAATGTGTACTCTTTGTTGGGCAATTTGGTTAAGCAGGAATGATGTGGTTTTTAACAATACAAGAGCTTTTACTCCTATGCAGGTGATTTTCAGAGGAACATACTGGATTCGGTTCTGGGCACTTTTGCAAAAGGAGGAAGTTCGGCCACAGTTCGCATGGGGCTGTCGTATGCTTGAAACCACTTCGATGGAGATTTTTGCCTCTAATGGCTGGTGTTTTAGTAATAGAATTGGTTATGTCTAGCTTTATAGCGTCACTTTTGTTAGCACCATTTTTTGCTGCCCTCTGTTTGAGAGGTGTTATGGATGATGTAATAATGGACAGCTACATGCATCTATCGATGCAGAAGCTGGAATATTGAAATATATTCCCTTTTCTAAAAAAAAGAAGTGCAAAGATTGGATGACCAAGTCCTCTTCGTCAGCTCAAGATGTTCCAAGGCCATGAGCGCATCAAATGATGAGGACTATTTGCATGCGAACAAGATATACATTGTCGATGAAGGTATTATGTCTTCATACTTCCGGGCAAATCACAATACATGTACTTGTGTTTACGATATGTGCAGCAAAGTTATCCGACCTATTTCTCTAGGTAAACAGATGATTAGTCTATCCGAGGCTGGATGGTTTTTCCCTGAGCTGGCGTACGATGACTTGGTTATCTAGGATCGGATTAGGGTGTTAGTTTCAGAGACGTAGAAAAAAGTTGTTGTTGCATCTATAATGTCAGTGCATAATGGAAATAACTGACACTTGGTTACATTGGAAATGAAGTTGATGTACACATGGTTTAGTCATTTTTTGAATAAATTTATGTCACAACATGACTTAGAGTGACCGTCAAGTTGGGTGACCCCCACATTTGTGCGGTTAGTATCAACAATCTGATTATATTGTATTCTATTATACCCAATACCTCATTACTAGTATTTCATTGTCTTCTTAAATCATTGTTATTCTTCTATAGCGTTATACTATTTTGGCTGACCATTTTTTTCATAAACTAGCAAGGTGACCCGCGCTAAATAGCGCGGCTAGCTAGCATATATATATGTTCATCTTTCGTTATTATACTTAAAACAAAAATGTATACTAATCTTGTTAAGTGCAATAGTATTGCATACACGTACAACTCAGCAACCAACAAATCTCTGTTATTAGTATAAATATATCTTTTATTTATTTCATACTTGAGACGGAATAAAAAGCATAAAAATATTTGTACAGCTAAATGTCAAGATTAATTAGATCATCTTCTAATATTTTTATTAATACCTGTGGTTGAATACAATTTTTTTGGCATAAGTCTAATATCCAAAGACAACTGCCAAGGTTAGCTCATCTGATTAAATGAGACAACACTCGAACAATTTTAGATCTTTAGAAAACCAGGTCTGAATTTAGGTAATCAAATACGACATCAACTTGTTAAGACCTATAATGGGCCGTCAAAAGTTGTGTACGCAAATTCAACCTACTTGTTAGGTAACACAATTTATCTTAAACTACGGTGTGAAAGGTACTACACCTAGTGATTTTGTATGGGGGGAAATCAGTGTGTACCCGTGTTCTTGCATTCTTAATCCACGTTTTGGTGTATGGGGCATGCACATTTCTGTGAGTTGGAACCTGTCGTTTGTAAACATGGTACACTCTGATATATAATAATGTAAATCCATAGATTTTATTTAGTATATCAACTTGCTTATGTTAGTCATTAAAAAGATAAAACATTACCAATGGGCCTCCGAAACTAAAGCCAAAAATGGCAGACATGAAAATGTGAAGAGTTCATATTTGAATCTATAAGATAACAGAGCAAATACAGGTAATTATTGCCTACCTTGCAACATAGGAAACTGCAACATATAGCCATGACTGCAACATGCGTGTAACATAGTGAAAACCAAACAAAGAAATTGATGCAGAAATACCTATTGCATTATGTAAAAGTTTTGACTAAAGTTATTTAGCATATGTTTTTAAAAAAAAGCGTACGAAGCTCCTTGTAATCTCATATTAAAGAAAAAAGGGCGGCTCACATGGTACTAAATGAAATTAATCAGATCGTTTAACATGAATCTTGATATAGAAGCTCCTTCATGCTAAAGCCCACTTCAACACTTCGAGCAGTTGGCATCACGCACTCCTTGTTTCCCTACAGGTGGGTACTCCAGATACCCAATTAGCTTGGTACTGCCAATTCATAAGCCTGCGCTAAAGGTAGTGCTAAACTGCATTGCTGCAACATCGGTATGCAATTGATGGTGCTGATTATCATGTCCCATAACAATTGTGCCTTAGCCAGTCTTCCGCTCCTATGCGATCAAGTCGCTGCTATCGTCATTTGATCAGTGTCTGCCTAGCAATAGTCATCGATCCGGTGCAAATACAGATTGGACTTGCGATTTATCATCTGAATATCTAAACGGTTGTTTGGCTGAGTACTTTCTGTGGCTCCGTCAACGCCGGGGAAGTCCAACTGGACACCTTAAATATGATTAATTAACTCCATTGAGCCAATAGCTACGCTTCTTTGCATTCACGACAGCCTTGCAAGATCATAGTAGTACTTTTTAGAAACGAAAAAAAAAAAGAGTAGTACTTTTTAGCACCTCGAGCTGCCGCTGCCACTGGCTTTGCCCGTCCGGCCGGGTGTGTGTTTCCTCCTTATCAAGCTACCGCTCTTTGCCACTGTCGGACTCGGATCAGACCTGATGGTCATGCCTTGCTACACGATCTTCCTCATGCCAATGGTTGTGATTTGCTTTTTTTTTCCTTTTTCTTTTGTATAATCGTTAGTATAGCAAGTGTTTTATCACGTTTCCATCTTGATTCTATCGTAATTTGAGTTGTAACAGGTTTACAATTTTTCTTACGATAATCAGTGGGATTGAAGAGTAACCTGATATGTACTCACGTGCTACAGCTTTTTTTTTATTCCGAAATAATCCTAATTCAATACGGGTTGTATCTAATATGAACTCTTGTGTTAATCTTGGTCGTTCAATCTTCATAAAATCCAACGGTTCACATATTTTTTTTTCGATTAACGTGGCAGCTTTTTTTTATTCCAAAATAATCCTAATTCAATACGGGTTGTATCTAATATGAACTCTTGTGTTAATCTTGGTCGCCAACGGTTCACATATTTTTTTTCGATTAACGTGGTAATTTCGTGGCCCGCGCATATTGCGCGGCTAGAATTGATACTTTATTTTATGGTTTGTCAAAACTTTGTTAGTTTACGTGATGTTGTGAGACTTTTTTTTGTGTTGTTGACAATTAAGTTGTTTTTTAAGTTGTGGTGATGTTTATTTACTCCCTCTATTATTAAATTGTTATCGGCAAAACAATAATTTTAGTTCAGATATTCCTAACAACAGTAATTCAAAATAGAGGGTGTATGCTCCAAGAACCACTAAAAAATCTATCTTTAACTAACCCCTCAAAAATTCATAAAAACAATTACTTACTCCACGTTCTTATGTAGGGTATCAAGCTTACCGTTTAAAAATTTGGTCTTTTATCATGTTTATATGGCATAGAAATATAAATAAATTTTGCTATATTTTCTTAATTGATCATATTGGAGAAAGTATTAAGATAGGACAACACTTTTTTATTGCAGAGGAAAAATCTATATAACACTTTGTAGATACCACGGTAGTTAGTTGGATACTCCTGTCAAAATTTATAATTCAGCTATGTACTTACCACCAAAAAAAGTGGCATGTGTATTTATGACACCTTATTTGACTATTGGGTCAAGCTAGGGGGCCAGCAGTGAGATAAAAGTATATGCCCTAGTTATTTAGTTTTCAAAGGAATTGTGTTTGCTAAATGAGTCTGTCTATACTAATAAAATGCAATGCACTCATTACGAAGTTTCTTCTGTCGAATGTTGAGTTTCTTCTGTCTATACAAATGTTTTTTTTTCATTTGTATACAAAATATATGCAGCATATGCCAATTGGTCAGAACCACTAAGCATTTGAGAACTGAGAGATTACTATATTGGACAGTCTTTACCGAATCAATGTATACGATAAGTTGATCAATTGAAAGGATGATGAACATGTAACCACTTACTGACGGGAGAAGTCATCATCACCAAGAGTATAGATGGATGCTTCTCTATTGGTGGAAATCTTCTTAATGTAAACCACGTAGTTCCTTCTAGACTGGATTTTTTTTTTCTATGCTGGAAATACGGCTTGCCTCTCTACCTCAAGAGAGGCATGATGTTATTTTAATCTTTGTTTCCATGCCCCAAAATCAAACCATAGCAAACAATGTATGTTTCAGCATGTGTCCTTTCTTCAGTCCCTTCTCCACGCGCCTCTGATTACCTTGCGTAGACCCCAAATGGAAGATAAAGTAACAAAGTTACAAAACAAAAACCTAATTGTTTCTTATGCCTGTTTTTTCTGGCTGCTCGCCACGTCCTCATCTTAATGATTGAAAGCTCATCAACCATGCCATTGCTGTTGCCGTCCACCATGCCATTGACGTCCTGCAGCTTCAGGCACCAGTGCACACGCCTATGTTACCTCGTCATGTTCCTTTTCCATGAGTAACATGATCTGCAGGATGTAGTGCACCTGGTGGCATCCACACGCAAGCTGACATCCTAGGTCAGGGTCGTTCAACTGTGCTTCTGACGGATCATGAAACTGAAACCCGATGATATAGTTTACACTTAACAAAAATCTGATGACATCATTGAACTGCTGACTCTATATATGCTCCCCTCCACATGCGTCGATATGTAAATATTCCGAGCTTTGGTGGGCACCCAAGACTCCAAAGGATCCAAAGTCTTTTCATATATATAAGGAAAAAAAAAAGAATCAGCACAATTACATATTCATGGATCACGTTCTGCGGTCTGTGCTGACGTCTCTTTTCAGCTGTAATAGATGATTTCCGCCCTGATCCTAATTTTCTCCTAAAATTATGTTCCTCGTCGATGAACGCAGTGTACCGTGGACGACCTCCCCCTGTGCTGCTTTGCGAAAGGTCATTCATGTTTGTTGTTGCAATCCGGCCGCCAACTGTGCCTATCGTATATAGGATGCTCTCGTTTAGACGTAGCATATTGGCCTTTTCTTTTCTTGCCCCAAGGATCCAGATATGCTTATCAGCCTGGCTACTGGCTAGTAGTAATCAGAGCAACAATGAGTTGAAGAAGTAGAACCATGTATGGCCACTGACATCACTTGTGCTTGTTAATGATCAATTATTGATGATAGTACGGCTGCATCGTAGCACCCTTGCTTCGCCACCCGATTGATCCCAAGCTTGTGCCCACTGTCGATCTGTATAAGTTCATCCACCTGTTCCCCGCGGTCCTAGTAGCTGCTCTTCTAGCTCTCATCCAGCCATATCAAGAGACGCCGGATCGCAGCCTCGTCGCTCGGGCCACCAGGTATATGTACATGGGTATTCTTCCTCCGTGCATCCTATGTCCTCCTCTCGGCTGCGGCTAACCCTTCTCTGCGCGGCACCAGAACGTCAAGGTGCCGCTGACGATGAGCCTCTGAATCACAGTTGAACCTAACCCGTCGACGCACGCGCGCGCATGCTGCGGCTTCACATATGGTCGATCATGCTTCACGTATCGTCGATCATCTTAATTTGCTACTCTAATCCCTAGTACGTAGCCGGAATTGGCCTGACAACCGCTTCCGTGAACGCGATCCATGTTCTGACGCTCTCGAATCATTTTTTGTCGCCGTCGTGACATAGGTTCTAATACCGTCCTACTGTATTCTGTCCATACCTGAGTAGCCAAATACGTTTCCTTTTTCTTTTGTGTTGGCTATCGGCAATAGTGTTTTGAGTTGTAACGGGACCGGATATGGAGTCACGTAGTCCATCGTATTTTTTTATTACGAAATAATGATATTAAGTCGTATTTAACGTGAACTCTTCGTTAATCTAGACCGTTCAATCTTCATAAAATCCAACGGTTTTCACATCTTTGTTTTTTTCCTAATTAACGTGGTAATTTCGTGGCCTTGAGAGCGAACGTGGTGGCTCCTTTTTCTCTTCAAATACTAAGATAATAGATTTTGCTGCCCGAACTATTCTCAGTTGATTATTTTTTAATGACAGTATTGTGTGATTTATAAAGTTTTCATATAGGTGTTTTGGGATACTTTTTTAATAGCAGTTGCATGTATTTTGAAAACATATTCAAGAGTATTTGTGTTTGTTTTTCTTCATCAAGGCAGGGGTGGGTAATATTTTTCCTAGTTAATGTGGTAATTTTTATCTCTTGACAGCAAACATGATGATTCTTTTTCTCAGTAAAATATATTAATAAATGAGGATGGTGGTATAAATTTTTTGATATTAAACATTTAAAGGCTCTGATGTTCTATAAACAGTATTTCATTAGCCCTCGTGGAAGATCCAAAGGTTGCCGGATTGAAGGGCCATACATTGGAAATGAGGTTAATTTACACATGCTTTAGACATTTTGAGAATATAAAGTTTATTCATAAACATGACTTACAGGGGCCGTTTGGTGTGTATCTTTTCAGTAATGATGATGTTGCCATATAAAATTGGTGTGTGGCTAAAGCCAACAAAACGTTTTAACGTTCTTTTATTTTTTTGAAAGGGAACACAATTCCATTAATCACTTGTCGACAAATCACCGACAACCAAATCACAAATACATCGGGGGAGATTGTCCACTATGGGACTATCCTTGAGATGACACTCGGAACCGAGTGCAGCTAAACCATGGGGTACCATATTACATTCACGATAAACATACATGATTAATTCGATAGCTAAGAAAATTGAGTTCTGGTGTTTTCTAATCTATACAGAGCCTTTTATTTTTGCCCTCACGGATGATGCAAAGATTGCTAGATTGAACGAGTAATTCAAGGGCTATATGCAGGTTGAGTATCTCAGTCGAAAGACAATGGCACCTAGCGACATCTCTATCTTGTACCTCAACAGAACTGAGGTTTCTCTTTATTTTTTCCTTTCCTATATATAAATGCGCGATCGTCGCCATGGTCGTGCCTCACGCCGAAGCTCCTAAACCTTGTCATTCGCCGCCTTTCTTCTGATGCCGACCGCAGCCGCTTCGCCGCCGCCTGCAGCCACTGGCGCCACGTCGCGAAGCAGTTCAGGTCTGGCTGGTCGGCGCTCCCGCCGGCGATCGCGGACCTCATCGTCCGTCGCCTGTCCGTCCCTGCCGATCGAGCCCGCTTTGCCTCCGTCTGCCGCCATTGGCACCGCGTCGCCACGCGATTCTCGTCGCCATGGTCGGGCCTACCGCCGGAGCTCGCCAGCCTCGTCCTGCACCGCCTCAACCGCTCGTACGCCGACCGTGTCAGCTTCGCCACCGTGTGCCGCCACTGGCGTTACGTCGCCAGGCAGTACTCGCCGCCGCCGCCTTCTGCTCTCCCATGGCTTTGCTCCGGGCATGGCTTCTGCTGGAGCCTTCCCAACGGCAAGAGGCACGTCGTCCGCTGTGCACGCGACCAGCTGTGCTATGGCTCTTTTGGCCGCTGGCTTCTGTTCGAACAAACTGGTGGCAACCAGAGTGTTTACGTGGAGAGTCCATACTACGGAGCCATCCTAAGGCTTCCAACACTCTGCGACGAACCTGTCGACGACATGGACTTCGACGACGCTTACGAGACGCCGGATTCCAAATGGAGATCTAGATCACTCCTATTTGACGTCCACAAGATCATCGTCTGCAGAGGCGATCTCGCCTTCGGTTTGGTGACATATGGAGACAACTCATCAAAAGTAGTCGCGAGTTGCAGGCCACACATGTCGTCGTGGGCGACGGGCCCGTACCACCAAAACAAGTACCACCAAAACCAGGACATCACCGTGCATATGGGCCAGCTGTACTCTGTTGCCAACGGTGGCAACCTCTCTTTGTATGAGGTTACTGCGGATAGCGACACGGAGGGGCTGATGGTGTCGCGAATCGAACTAGTGATTCCGGAGCCACCCGGGTTGGATGGGTTTTACAAGGTTTTGGGCAGCGGGACCACGTGTTACCTTGTGCACTCTCTTTCTGGAAAGTTACTGCTGGTTCGATGGTACATCCCCTTTACGGAGAATATACAAGACCCTGCAAGAGGTTTGAAAGTGAAAGTGTTCGAGGCAGATTTTGAGAGGTCTCGGTGGGTAGAAGTGGAAAGATTGGATGACGAGGTGCTCTTCGTCAGCTCAAGATGTTCCAAGGCCATGAGCGCATCAGAGGATGATGACTATTTGCAGGCGAACAAGATATATATCGTCGATGAACCTATTATGTCTTTTTACTTCTGGGAAAATCACAAAACATGTACTTGTGTGTACGATATGCGCAGCAAAATTATCCAGCCTATTTCTCTAGGTGAACAGGTGATTCATCGATCCGAGGCTGCATGGTTTTTCCCTTGACCTGACGAGGTGTTCTTGATCCCACGTCTGATGCATGTTAGCATACGGTGACTTTTGTTATCTAGGAATAATCATTGAGAGATGTAGAAAACATTTGCTGTTACTTCCATACTATCAATACATAATGGAAATAAATTTATGATTGATTTGAACATTGGAAATAAAGTTAATTTGCATATGGTTTAGACATTTTTGGAATAAATTTAATTCACAAACAACAAAGTGAACCGCAGGACCAAAGCTAGCAAAGGCTGGTCGCAACGTTATAAGAATAAGCGTGCATAACATCACACTATATGTAATTTTCTCGATGTATGCCATTGACTCCAAAGTTTTGTGTTTCTACATTCGTAGCATATAGAATAAAATATTTATGTGTTCCCTTACACCATGCGGTGCTTCGATGACACACTGATACAAAGAGCATTCGCTTTCTGAATGCCTATATGTGATTGCTTCGTGAGCAAGCGTCTTGTCCATACTGGATTTTGAGCAACCCAATCGAACCGTCTACCCCTGTTGCCGGATTATTTGGGACGACTCTGACTCGTAGCCAAACCGATCTGGATTCTCTCAACGTACAACAAAATAATCTTCGTGTAGAACTGCATACACTGTCAAGAACGTTCTCTCAAAAGTAATTTGTTCAATCTTATGACTTGTCTACCTTGATCACGTCGTGCTTCCACCTCAAGTCTCGACGCCGCATCATGGGTGCCTGGCAAAGCAAGGGCAAGGCCGCCGCTGCGAGATCGTCGCCATTGAAGCGTCTCCGCTTTTCGCAGGATCGAGTCGGTATAGCGTTGATGAACAGACGCAACAGTACAACATATAAAAAGCACAAATTAAGTCTTTAAGTGATTACATTAGTCCAGTTAAAACATAGAGTCGCACAACGGAAATAAACGGTACAAGTACAAGTCCAAGCTAGTAGAAATACAGGCGCACGCGCTCACGATACAATAAGAACCCGCATCCAAAGCCATGAAGATGCGGACTCGGGAGGAGATAACTCCTCAGTCTCCCAGTGGGCTGTCCAACCAAAGGGAAGCTGGCCATCCCACTGTCCACCTCCACCCGTAGAGTCGGGGATAAAGGTGCTACCTGCAATAAAATATAAAGAGCCAAACCCTGAGCAACTAATACTCAGCAAGTCTTACCCGTCAACGTGGCTATCTACAGCCGACTCCTAATTATGCAAAGGCTAAAAGGGGGTGGCTGACGCGATAACATAACTCGCACTAATTACTGGATCCTTATTTTCAAGTTTTTATTTTCAAGTTAGGTACTTATCCAGTAAAACAGTGTGCATATCTCTATAACAGATATAAAGTAACAATACATCATATAAGTAGTATACAGTAATGAAATATAAATAACAGTACTAGGCATCATCATCAAGCATATCACACTACGAGGTGACTCAGTGAGCAAAGTTGCTCTTGACCGAGAGCGGCGGCATCGATGTACATCCTGCAGGAGAAAACCTGACCATACGCCGCACACGCGTAAAGTCGCATGCGGCAACTGTTTGCAAGGATCCCCCTGAAGCTAGGCTGGGTCCAACCCCTCCCGAGAAAGGCCTTCCCGCACGGTCCCCGTCCCAGACGTACGCCCCGATTGGGAAGCATCATTTCTCTCCCGAATACCATGATAGAAAGGGCAGGCTTCCGCCGCACACCGGGGCAACCCAAACAACTAAGTTTACTAGGCCCATAAAAACACTAGCATATGATCAGTACGTTCGAACTTGCTCAACTGGGCTAACAACGAACGGTCCTCAATCGACACAGACGGAGCTACCACCGTGAAGGCCCAGCCTTCTCGCACTATCCTACACAAACAATTCCCCGTCCGGTCTCAACAAATCCTAAATCCAGCTAGTACAATCCAGGGTGAACCTACCTCGCGAGTGGGACCTACCACTCGACTTCTACCGTCCGCTAGCCACTAAGCCTAGCAAGTTCTAACGTAACCTAGACCACATCTACAAAAAAATAGGACACAAGGTAGGATATGGAAGGGTAATCCTAATGCATTTCTAAGGTTTCACATCAACTCCTAATAAACCTAATGCACAAACATTGACTAGCCCCAATCAAGTGCACAAATAAAAATCCTAAATAGGGAGGCATGCACCGGGGCTTGCCTGGCTCAGGAGCGTAGCTAACAGAGTCAGCGGGGTCAGTGTCCTGCTGCGGCTCCTCCTCCTGCACCTCCTGGGTCTGCTCCTCCGGCAGCTGGAAGTCGAGCGGCTCCGGAGTCGTCTCTGTCACTACACGTTATGACAAGGAACAATGCAAAGTTAGATGCAAGAATATGATGCAAAAATGATTTAATTACTTGATAGGACAGTCATTTACACTGTAAGTGCAAATGATTAACTTTGTTAATTAATTTCGTCTGGAGTATTTCCTTCATTAATTTTTATTTATGTTATTCACTTAAATCAATTCAAGTTGGTTAATTAGAGAAGTGAACTTTGAAATTTATTTTGTGTCCAGTGGTATTTTTCTGGTGAAGAGTGCCACTGGAAGTAATTTATGGTGAAGTTTCATGATTTATTGCAAGGTAGATTATTTATAATAATTTATACAGTGCAGAGCATGATTTAAATCATAGGAAAATAATTAAGTAAGCTATGATAGTGAAAAAAATGCTCTGTAGGTGTGTTATCAGTTTCTTTACAAGCATGCAGGAGTTCAAGATTTATGGAGCAACAGAGAGTTTATTAGGAATTAAACAAGATCTGCTCAAAAGCATTATTACAGAAACTACAGAAAGTGAACTGGGTGATTTGGCATTTTTGTTGGATAGATAAAATCACAAGGAGTGCAACAAAATTAGTTTCACATTTTTCTGAGATGTATTCGAATTATTATGCATTTTACAAGTTTAACACAATTTCTGGTGATTTGTTTAAATCGAAAGGATTTAAAAACTTGGTGGGCCAATCAGATCCGAGCCACACAAATGGGCACACAGATCTGGGCCACAGCGGATCAGCATCGGCCGCATCGGATCCAGCCAGTGGGATGCAAGACCACACGATGGGCTACAAGGTTTGCCGCACAAGATCCCGCGTAGCCGCGTCGGATCCAGAAATCTGCGGTCTACGGTGCGCTGGCCGGAGCCCTAGCCGGAGTTCGGCGGCGCCCTCGCCGGAGGGATGTTTCCGACGTGGTTTTGGCGAAGCGAGGCTACGGGGATGGGCAGGAGGGGGCTGCGAATTCACCTCGAGGGTTTGGAGCTCGCGGGGATGGTCGGGGATGGGTCGGCGACGAGGGAGCGGCGGTGGCGGAAGTCCGGCGACGTCGTGTGGGCTGAGAGGGGGCCAGAATCGAGCTGGTTCTGCACGGATGGCTCCAACGCGACGAGGGAGAACCGGAGGCGAGCACTGCTGACGACGAGGTGACGCGGACGGCGGAGCTCGACGAGGGAGCACCGCGGCGGTGAATGGCGGCCGGAGGGGAAAACCTGAAATCCGGTGGCCGGAGCTGCGGAACGACGACGAGGTAAGCGGGGAAAGGAGGGAAGGGGAGTGGCGCACCCGTGCGCAAAACGCGAAGATGAGGAGCTCACCAGAGACGGCGAATCGATCGGTGGCGCGCGACGTGCCCGGCGGCCGGACTTGGAGAAGAAGACCCCAAATCACGAGCTCACGGCGGATTTCGGAGAGTTGGCACCATGGTGGAACGGGAAGACGTCAAGGCGAGGCTCTAGGCGCGGCAGCTCAGCTGAGGATGGCCCGTCGACGGCAAATGGCGGCGAGCAGAGCTCGAGCTCAAGCTTGCCAATGGCGCGGCGCGGAGAGGCTAGGGTTTGAGGGGTCGGAAACGATGGAAAAGAGATGGAGAGGGCCGGGAGAGGAGCGGGGTGGCGTTTTCTGGCCGCGGCGCGGGCGAGGAGCGGTGGAGAGCGACGGAGCGTGGCTCCGGTCATCGTCGACGACGTGGCGGCCACCCTCCGACGTGCGCAGTGAGAGAGAGGTGGCTGACCGGTGGGTCCGGGCACATCTTTTCATTTTTCCGATTTATTCAAAATCAGAAATTTGCCCGCATTTGTGCACACAAATTGGACTAGCAAATGAACTCCAAATTTTGCGATTTTGGTACCATTAGAAAGCTCTTGAAAAGTTCTATCCACTGGCCAACATGCACATCTGGAATCCAAAGGGATTTCAAATGGCAACATTTCAAAGTGGATCACTTTTTCAGATTGGTGATTTTATTGAGCTATCAAATGAATTTGTAAAATCACCAAAAATTCTCCAAAATTATATCTTGAGTAGGGCTATCTACTGGTATTTTTGTTTGTCCAAGTTGCTATGTAAAAAATTTGAGTTGCTTCACAAGCATGTGTTTGGCCATTATTTCAATTTTGCATTTCGAATTTGAATTTGAATATGGTTCAAGGTTCAGTTCAGTTTGTGAGTGTGCATCAGTTGGGCATCAGTGACACGGGGTGTCACAGCCATGGTCGTGCCTCACGCCCAAGCTCCTGCACCTGGTTCTGCGTCGCCTGTCCTCCGACGCTGACCGCCTCCGGTTCGCCGCTGTCTGCCGCCACTGGCGCCATGTCGCGGGGCAGTTCAGGTCCGGCTGGTCGGCGCTCCCGCCGGAGATCGCCAATCTCATCGTCCGCCGCCTGGCTGCGCCATCTGACTGCGCCCGCTTCGCCTCCGTGTGCCGCCACTGGCACCGCGTCACTCTGAAGTTCTCACCACCATCATCTAAACCATGGTCGTCCCTCCCGCCGGAGCTCGCCGACCTCGTCCTGCGCCGCCTGAACCGCTCGTACGCCGACCGCTATAACTTCGCCGCCGTCTGCCACCACTGGCGTTACGTTGCCAGAAACTACTCGCCGCCGCCGGCGGCGGCACTTCCATGGCTTTGCTCCAGGTACGGCTTCTGCTATAGCCTTTCCAACGCCAAATTGCACGTCCTTCGGTCATCAAGGGGAAGCACCCAGTTGTGCCATGGCTCTTTCGGCCATTGGTTTCTGTTCCAACAAATCTGCGGCGACCGCAGTTTCTTCTTGGAGAGCCCACACTCCAGAGCCATCCTGATGCTACCAATCCGCTTCCGTGAGCCTTTCGACTTGTACTTTGCCGTCTCACATGACGACACACATTCTTACTTGACGTCAACCAGTGCCGACATCCACAAGATCGTCGTCTGCACGGAGGAAGTCTTCGTCGCATTGTTCGCGTATAGATACAGCTCATTAAAACTAGTCGTGTGTTGCAGGCCAGGCATGTCCTCGTGGTCGACGAGCCTGTGCAACGGAGATAATCAGTACCAGGACATGGTAGTCCACATGGGCAAGCTGTATGCTGTTGCCAACGGTGGCGACCTCTCTGTACATGAGGTTACCGTGCACAATAACAAGGGGCAGCCAACGGTGTCACGAATCAAACAAGCGATTCCAGCTCCACCTCAGTTGGATGGTTTTTACCAGCTTTTGGACAGGCCAACCAGGTGTTACCTTGTACACTCTCTTTCGGGCAAGTTACTGCTGGTTCGATGGCACATCCCTCGTAGCTGCCGTATAAAGAATCCTGCAAAATACTTGAAAGTGAAAGTGTTTGAGGCAGATTTTGAGAGGTGTCTCTGGGTAGAAGTGGAAAGATTGGATGACCAAGTGCTCTTCGTCAGCTCAAGATGTTCCAAGGCCATGAGCGCATCAAATGATGAGGACTATCTGCAGGGAAACAAGATATATATCGTCGACGAAGATATTATGTCTTCATACTTCAGGGAGTATCACAATCACTACCAGAAATCGAGTTTTTCCCGAGTGTCTCAACTTTTCCCGAGTGTAATCCATCGGGCACTCGGGAAAGGTAATATTTCCCGAGTGCCAAAAAGTTTACACTCGGGAAAACTAATACACTCGGGAAAATATACATTTCCCGAGTGCCCAAGGACGCATACACTCGGGATAAAGCGGACACTCGGGAACATGAACCTTTCCCGAGTGTGTTTCTCATCGACACTCGGGAAAACTTCGAAACGGGCCCCACTCCATCCGTCGGACGTTAGCGTTGACGGCGGGGAGGAGTCTTTCCCGAGTGGCAGCATTATGCACTCGGGAAAAGTTTTTTTTTTTTCGCATTTGGGCTACCAAATTTTTTTCCTATCACTTATACACTCTAGTGTACTTCATGTTCAAATTTGGTTAATTTCATGAACCGTTTACTAAATTTAGTAATTTGTTATCTTTAATTGTATTTTTTGGATATAAGTTAAAATTGAATAGCAAGTAACTCGAATAATGGAATTGAGATAGTGAAAAAATGGTATTCATGTTTCTGAGTTGAACTTGACGCTGTATCCAGGATACGAAAAGAAATTTCGCCAATTTTGTTCATGAAATATGATTACGAGCATGTGGCCGGTTCCTATTTAAATTCTAGAAAATACCAATATTGTCGAAAAATTATGAGACTTGTCTGGATGTCACCTTATCATACTTAGATGTTGTGATAAATAGTAGAGGATGATTAGCGGAAGTTGTCATGTGGGTTGTTCACAAAATGGAGAATCTCCGAATAGGAGTCATATAGTTTAGATGAGGTCATTCTGATTTGAAGACATATGGTGCATAAAAAATGCATTTGACTTTAAACCTATTTTCTAAAGACACTAGATCATGTAAATAGTGTAATATAAAAATTTAGAGAATTTTCGAATTTATTTGCTATTTGTTTTTTTTTAAGTTGCTCGTGAAATACATTTCCCGAGTGTAAAACGTGTACACTCGGGAAAGTTCGCTTGTCCCGAGTGCATAGGTGATGGACACTCGGGAAAACTGAATGTGTTTTGCGAGTGTAAAAAAAAAACACTCGGAAAATGTTTTTACCTCGGCAAATGAGGGACCGCGAAACAAAAATTCAAAAAAAAAGATTTCCCGAGTGTCCTGGATCTTGACACTCGGGAAAAGTTTGAGTCTTTCCCGAGTGTCATGATCCACGGCACTCGGGAAAGGGGGGGGTGGGTATTTTTGGCTGGGGGACTTAGTCGCGCGACTCGTCTTCAAGCTGCGCAGCCGCCTCCTTGAAAAGAAAAAAAAGAAAAAAAACAAATCTCCGGCCACCGCCGCCGCCTCCGGCCACCTCCGCCGCCTCCGCCTCGCCACCTCCACCGCCCCCGCCCCCGCGTCCGCCTCCGCCTCCGCCCCGTCGCCACGGCACGCGGCAACCCGCCCCTCGCCGCCGCTCCCCAGCACCTCGCCGGGGCGGCTCGTCGCCGCGGCGACCCGCCCCTCGCCGCCGCAGCCCGGCCCCGCGAGGCCGCGGCCCAGACCTCGCCTTCGCCTCGCCTCCGCCCCTCGCCTCCGGCCACCCGACGCCCATCGCCTCCGGCCACCCGACGCCCCTCGCCTCCGGCCACCCGACGCCGCCCCACTCTGGTCCCGGCAGGCGACGCCGCCGCGGGCCACCAGTCCCGGCTCCTCCCCTGCCACTGCCCGGCCCCGTCCCTCCTGCTCCGTTCTTCTCCACGTCCGGCAAGGTGAGGAGCTGACCGTGCCTTTATTTTTTTTTAATTCTGTTTTTTCTTTAAGCAGTGAGACGATGAATTGATGTTGATTGACAATTTCAATTGATGTAGCACGAAAAATTTGTTCATTGACAATTTGACAATGTAGCATGACAGTTTGAGCAATTTAGTTCTAATTTGAATTCATTCCCAATTTGAATTTAGCATTACAATGTAGCATGACAGTTAATTTCTTTTGATTAAATCGTGTGAAGATGTGTTTCAAAATGAAACATGTGCTGTCCAAAATGAAAGGAAGATTTCCTTTTCCTTGTCACATTAGATTGTTTCGCAATGAGTTGTGGTTGTCGGCCATCGTGCCGTTTTATTGTTGCAGGTTTTGGAAACCTCACCGAGTAGGAGAGGTGCTGCCGAAATTTACAAAATTGACATTGTTTTGGTCTTCTTTTTTCCAGGGAGAGTAGTGTCTTCCAGCATCGTCCTCGAGTCGGCACTTTGCAGGATAGCAAGGTGAGACATAAAAGACCCTCATTTTCTATTCATGTCAGTAGGTCACGCGAAACCTAGTTAGACATCTCCCGTTCGAAAGAGATACGGTTAGAAATATGCAGTTATTTGCATATGTATAGCCGTATCTGTTTCGAATTGTCCACGTTTTTTGGACAGCCCGAGGATGTGTAGATGGGTTAGTTTTGGTGCTTTATTCCTATCCGAGACAGAGTTTCGGCACCATCTCCTTGTTGTTCTCCGGATACACAATCTCCTTGTTAGGACGTGTATTTGGAGAACAGCGGGGAGGTGCTGCCGAAATTCTGTCTCGGATAGGAATAGAGCATGAAAACTAACCTCATCTGCACATCCTCGGGTGGGATTAGGACCTATCTTCACCTATTAGACTGTATAAGTAAACGGTAGATGCAATTGATTTATGTATTACTCGGTGATATGTTAGAGGATGGATGACCGTGAGTGGATGTACACGGGCCGCCAAAGTCAGAGTTCGTGGACCCAGGAATGGATTAAAAAGACTCAAGGTTTCATGAACAAAGCATTTGCCAATGTTAAAGGAAAGCCTCCTCGGACTTTCTGTCCATGTAGTGAATGTGAAAACCGTAAGAAGCAAACAAGGGTGGAAATGGGTAAACATCTCATCAAGCATGGATTCATGGAGAACTATAAACGGTGGACCAGCCATGGCGAGGCCGATCGAGTGCGACACGAGGTCGTCAGACCACGCATCGATGAGGCTTTTGACGAGGATGCCGGGGTAGCAGACATGTTGAATGACTATGCAGAGGCACACAACTTCGAGGAAGGCCGCAGGGAGGAGGAGCCAGAGGAGCCAGAGCCATCTGCAAAGGCGTATTACGATATGTTGGGTGCGGCACAACGGCCCCTTCACGGGCATACCAATATTTCTCAACTGGATGCCATTGCGCGCCTGATGGCCGTAAAGTCCCAGTTTAGCCTGAGTCATCGCAACTTTGATGTTATGTTGACAGTTATTGCCAGCATGCTTCCGGAAGGTCACATTCTGCCAAAGAACATGTATGAGTCACAGAAACTGCTTCGTGCACTTAAGATGCCATATGAAAAGATACATGCTTGTCCAAACGGATGCGTGTTATTCCGTAAAGAACACGCAGAAGCCTTGTACTGTCCAAAGTGTTCATCCTCACGCTACCTCGAGGTAGAATCAGGTGATGGTGAAAAGCGGCAGACGTCGGTCGCTGCGAAAATCCTACGGTATCTCCCCTTCATACCGAGGATCCAGCGTCTTTACATGACCGAAGAGACCGCGAAGCAGATGACATGGCACAAAAATGGAGTGCGATACCATCCCGAGAATCTTGTACATCCGGCCGATGGTGACTCCTGGACACATTTTGATGGAATCCATCATGAGAAAGCAGATGAGCCTCGTAATGTACGTGTGGCACTGGCAACAGATGGGTTCAATCCTTATGGAATGGGGGCTGCCCCATACACTTGTTGGCCGGTGTTTGTTATACCCCTCAATCTCCCCCCCGGCGTCCTCTTTCAACGACAGTACATATTCTTGTCCTTAATAGTTCCTGAACACCCGGGGAATAATATGAATGTGTTCATGGAGCCTTTGATCGATGATTTGGAACATGCTTGGAAGGAAGGGGTATTGACATACGACAAAGCAACGAAGACAAACTTCATAATGCATGTTTGGTACCAGTATTCTCTGCATGACCTCTTGGCATATGGGGTATTCTGCGGGTGGTGTGTTCACGGCAAGTTCCCATGCCCAGTATGCAAGTCAAAGTTGATGTTTCATTACTTGAAAAAGGGTGGCAAGTATTCTTCGTTCGACAAACATCGACAATTCCTCCCTCTTGACCATCCATTCAGAAAAGACATAAAGAACTTTACAAAAGGTGTCGAAGTTAACGACCCTGCACCGCAAATCATGACATGTGCCGATGTTCGTGCCGAGTTAGATGCTCTCAAGGTCAATGAAAGTGGAGATGGTTTTGAGGGATATGGTGAGCTACATGCCTGGGTTCTCGGGCTTGTATAGGCTTTCCTATATGGGCGACATTCTTCTTCCACATAACATTGACCCAATGCATACAGAAAAAAATATTGGAGAGGCGTCTTTCTGTACGATCATGGGCTATCCTGATAAGTCAAGAGACAATGTTAAGGCAAGAGTGGATCAAGCAACCTTATGCGACAGACCTAAGCTTGACATGGCTCCTCCTAAACCCGGCAACAAGAGATGGATAAAGCCTAAGGCAGATTTCGCTTTGACGAGGTCCCAAAGGAGGGAAGTACTTGAATGGTTTAAAACGTTAATGTTCCCTGATGGGTTTGCATCGAATCTGAGGAGGGGTGTGAACTTAGAAACTGGTCGAATCAGTGGGGTCAAGAGTCATGACTACCATGTGTGGCTTGAGCTGCTTCTTCCCTCGATGGTTCGAGGCTATGTCCCTGATCATGTGTGGCAAGCACTGGCAGAGTTAAGCTATTTCTTCCGACAACTTTGTGCTAAGGAGATACCAAAAAAGGTGATTGCAGACATGGAAAAAATGGCTCCTGTGTTGATGTGTAAGTTGGAGAAAATTTTTCCACCCGGCTTCTTCACTTCGATGCAGCATATGATTTTGCACCTCCCGTATGAGGCACGAATGGGTGGGCCTGTGCAGAACCGTTGGTGCTATTCCATTGAGAGATGTCTAAAGGTTCTCCGAACTAAATGTAAAAATAAATGCAAAATTGAAGCTTCCATGGCAGAGGCATACCTTCTTGAGGAGGTGTCAAACTTCACTACAAAGTACTATGCTGACAACCTTCCTAGCATGCATAATCCACCCCCTCGTTACAATGTTGCCGAAAATGAGTCGACCCTCAGCCTTTTCCAGGGGCAACTCGGAAGTGCAAGTGGTGCCACCAGCCAATTCTTGGAATACAATGAGTGGTGCACGATCATGCTATATGTGTTGACCAACCTTAAGGAAATCGAGCCCTACATAGAGTAAGTTCTCAACAAACCTACTTTTGATTAGTCATTCTTCTGTATCAAACCCTCTAATTTTTTCCCTCGTTGCCACAGAGAATTTGTTCATCAATTCTGGCGACGATCAAGGAATCCTACTTCGAATGAAATTCACACCCTACTTAAAAAGGGTGCGGGAAGTGGAAAACCTGATTTCATTTGTTGGTTCAAAAAGAAGGTACTGTGAAACCGATTTATCTCGTATTTAGTTTGACATGCATTACGTTGCTCTTAATTGATGACCTATCCTGCTCTATCTTGACAGGGCCTAACCGATGAGTCCATGAATGCCGAGTTGAGACAAGTTTCCAACGGCTGTGAATATAGGGTCAGGTCATTTAACGGTTATGATGTCAATGGGTATCGCTTTCACACAACAAGCTACGAGGAGAGTCGTCCCAATCGGCGAACCACAAATACGGGAGTTTTTACGGGCAGCATTGATGGCATCGAGTATTATGGAAGAATCGAAAAGATATATGAATTATCTTTTCCTGGTTGCAGACCTCTTAATCCTGTCATATTCAAATGCCATTGGTTTGACCCGGAAGCAGTGAGACGAACTCCTAATCTTGGGCTAGTCGAAATTCGACAGTCAACGAGCTTACCAGGAGACGATGTCTATATCGTGGCTACTCAGGCCACACAAGTTTATTATCTCTCATATCCGTGTCAAACCGACGAACGTCTCCAAGGTTGGGATGTTGTTTACAAGGTATCGCCACACGGTAGACTACCTGTCCCAAACGATGTCGATTACACCATAGACCCAAACACATATGAGGAAGATGACTTCTTTCAAGATAATGGGCTCGAAGGGAGTTTTGTGATAGACTTAACTGAAGTGTTCGGAATGGAAGTAGACAATGAGGACGCTGGAGATGAGGTTGATAATGCAAAGGACTTACAACTTCTTGAGCAATTACATCTGGACAGTGATGACGACATTCCTCCTCCTTCGGAGAACCTGCATGATTATGTTGACATGCATGATATTGATGATGAGGCTAATGATCCACCTATTATCGACGAGGAGCAGGAGCAGTCTGAGTCGTCTGAGGAAGAGGTGGAGCGCGAGGACGGGGAGAGGGACGAGGAGGGCGAGGAGGAGGACACAGATGAGGAGGAGGGCGAGGGGGAGGAGGAGCACGGCGAGGACGCGGAGGTGCAGGGCCAGGCTCCTAAGATCAAGTCGCGAGGGTCGTCCAAATTGCCAAAGCGACCGATACCTTTGGCCAGTCGTCCGATAGTTCGTCCTATCCCTCCCCGGTAAGTTACTTTAGATGTTACAAATATACTTTCATTTCATTTGTCTAAATTACAATTGTTACTAACAGTTTATCTTAATGCTTTCGGCAGGTCTTGGACTACTCCCACCGGGGGTTGTCACAAACGCAAGGTCAACGGCATCCTGGGTCTTTTGTGCAGGCAACACTACCCTGGCATGGTGCTGGTTATGGAGAGAATAGAGATTGCCGACACGTTTGACCACTACGCTGCTCAGGTAGACGTGCCGGATCGAGATCGCAGGGTTTTCCGCAACAAGATGGACCGGGTGATCAATGAGTTGTGGGTAAGTCTCCCTCACAACATTGCTCACATCGCATTTTATTGATCATTTTTGAAATAATGCTTCGATACACCGCGTTTGTATGCAGGATTTCTACACAATTGAGGAAGGATACGAGGACCTGGCGCGGCAGGTGGCACGTACCGCGTGTCACAAACTTGTCAAGGACATGATGTACGAGGCGCGCACCCAGGCGATCGTTGATTTCCACGCTGCCAAGAATGTGAAGGTTAAGAGGAAGGCTGCAACAACGATGAAGCTGACAAAGGAAGAATACATGGAGGTAAATATAGAATATGCTTTCATGTGATTAGCTATGTTATAATTATCCTTCTTATATGTCATATGCTTCATGATGTGCAGGCGATTCCGTGGTGGATGGCATCGCATCGAGACTGCTGGGAGGTCTTGGTAAACAAGTGGTGCGCCGAGGACTGGGAGGCGATGCACGAGGCTTGCCGAGAGCGTCGGTTGTTGATGCAGGGTCCATCGCACCATCAGGGCAGTCTTAGCCTCCACGAATATGCGGCAAAATATGTACGTCAAATCATTTCTTCACTCTAACTCTCAATAACGCATACTTTCTAATCATGTATGTTTCTTTCCTCAGTCGGAGAAACATGGTGGTCAGCCTATCAACACCTTCGAGGCTTTTGCTTTGTCCCACAAAGGCAAGGCGACGGCGGACATCCACTACAACCCCGAGGATCCGCCCGAGGCGTACAGCAATCCGAGCGTCTATGAACGCCTCAGTTCGTACTCAGAGGTGGCAAAGGAGGTCTATGCCAAGACTACGATCCAAGGTCACATGACCTCGATGGAGAAGTCGTGATGAGGGCGGGAAAAGGCAAGAAGCATGGGCGGTACTATCTCGGTGACAGCGTCATCGACACGGCAAGTACTCCCACGCTCTCCCAGATTCGAGCACGGACTGTTAGCGGTGGCCCGAGCATACGTGAACGACCGACCGCTACACAGGCCCTTCAGGTTATTACTGTTACATTCCTTGTTCGTTCAATTTTTTTCATTTGATTCAGTATTGCACTCGATTAACATTTACTTCAATATTGCAGGCCCAGCTTCAGGAAGAGAGGATGAGGCGGGAGCAGCTCGAGGCGACTTTCGATCTGCGGGTGCAGACGCAAGTGCAGGAGGTGCATACGCAGATGCAGTCGCAAGTGCAGGATATGTTCACTTACTTTCAAGCTCAGTTCATGGCGATGGGTCACCAACTGCCGCCACATCCGACATGGGGTGTACGTCCTCCCATTTCTTCTCCGGTGAGTCTACTGACCATCTTACATAACTTAGAGACTTAGAAAACATAGACAAACTTCTAGACATAGAAAACCTAGAGACTTAGAAAACTTAGTGTTGTTCTATACATGTTGTATCACAAATGTTATGTCTTCCTTTGTACAGCCGATGCCTGGGTCAGCGGGGTCCAATGCTGGGGCTGGGGCTGGGCCTGCGCCTCTTGCAGACGTGGATTTATCGGCGGTTCGCAATCTCTTCCCATCAGGACCCTCACCCCACCCTTTGATCCTTGAATTCTGTTTTGTGGACTATATATCTAGCTTGTGAGTGTATGTGGACTATTTGTGGACTTGTAATCGTTTATGGACTATTTGTGCACTTGTGACCGTTTGTGTGTGGACTTATGGACACTTTATGGACTACATGTGTCTTAATTAATGAATTGTGGACTATTTGAGGGTTTGGATGTGGTTGTGGTTGTGAAATCGATGTATGTTCTCATATATATTAAATTCTTATGTGTTTGTCAACTGGATTTGTCGAAAAACAGAAAAAAACGTTTTCTGGAAAATACATTTCCCGAGTGTCTGTGCACAGACACTCGGTAAATGTTTACAGTTTTCCCGAGTGTAATTGCAATGACACTCGGGAAATGTATTTTCCAGGAAATATTTATTTTTTTTGATAAAACACTTTTCCCGAGTGTTTTCTATCCGACACTCGGGAAATGTATTTTCCAGGAAATATTTATTTTTTTTGATAAAACACTTTTCCCGAGTGTTTTCTATCTTACACTCGGGAAATGTATTTTCCAGGAAATGTTTATTTTTTTTGTAAAACACTTTTCCCGAGTGTTTTCTATATTACACTCGGGAAATATGCTTTTCGGAAAATGTTAATTTTTTGATAAAAACACTTTTCCCGAGTGTAAGTGCTAATTACACTCGGGAAAACTCCTTTTCCTAAAAATGTTTAATTTATTTTTGGAAAGACCTTTACCGAGTGTAATTCGTCATACACTCAGGAAAAAGTTTTCCCGAGTGTTTTTGTGACACTCGGGAAATCTTCGGCCGTCAGGTCGCCGTCCGTTTGTTTTCTGCGTTCCCGAGTGGTAGCTTTACACTCGGGAAAGCTTTCCCGAGTGCTCGATGGAAAACACTCGGGAAAGGTGGGATTCGCCGTGTAGTTACTTCCCGAGTGCTAGTTCCCGAGTGCTACACTCGGGAAAAGTTTTCCCGAGTGTTTCGCGGCCTTTCCCGAGTGTCTGGGGCACTCGGGAAATCTCTTGATCCTGGTAGTGAATACATGTACTTGTGTTTATGATATGTGTTGCAAAATTATCCAACCAATTACTCTAGGCGAACAGATGACTAGTCGATCCAATGCGGCATGGTTTTTCCCTTGACCTGATCAGCAGTTGTTGCAAGTGCATCTTAATATACAAACTGTATTTTCCTCCCTCTTGCGAAGAATAGAAGACATGTTGGATTTATGAATATGGCCCTATATATTTTTAATTAATGTGTATGACTACAAAACGAAGTAATGCCAACTCTGTCGTTTCATACAATGACTTTGTTACCTAGAAAGGATTAGATTGCTAAGTTTCAGAGGTGTGGAAACCATTTGGTGTGCCTTTACATTATCAATGCACCTTGGAATAAAGGTAAACTTGGTTTAGACATTGGAAATGAGTAATTTAAACATGGTTTTAGACCTTTTTTTTTGTGAGAATAAAGTGAACTCACACACACGAGTTTGACCTTTTGGTGTGCCTTTTCAGTAATGATGGGACGGCAAAATTGGCATGTAGAGAGTGAACAAAACGTTTGAATGCTCTTGTCTTTTATGCACAGCCTTTCATTTTTGCCCTCACAGAATATCCAAAGGTTGCTGGATCGAACAGTCACTACTGGAAATTGCCTCGTTGCCAGAGTGTCGGCCATGTTGCCGAGTGTTTTTATTCGGGCCCTTGGCAACGCAGCGTTTTTTCGAGTGAACAAAAAAAACCACTCGGCAAAGGGCCCATTTGCCGAGTAACAGTCCCCGTGTGCGCTTTGCTGAGTGCATTTCGGCCTTTGTAGTGGATTTCCAGTAGTGAGTTTTAATTCAACAAGTTGATTATATGTGAGTTGACAAGAACATGGCACCTACACGGCACTTTTTTTTCTTCCTACAAAACTGGGAGAATTTGGGCAGCCCGTAGTTCCGTGAAACCTGTGGCCGGATAATAATTTGGTTTGAAACTGAGCTGGATCGATTTGCCAAGCCGATCTGGATTCTCCCAATGCGCAACAAAATAAAGTTACGTACTCGTGTACAACTGCATCCAAAACGATCTCCCAAAAGTTGTATTGCCTCAGTTCTCGACGCACCATGGGCGCCTGGCCAAGCAAGGGCAATGCTGTGCCCTCGTCGCCTCGTCGTCCATGGTCGTCCCTCACGCCGAAGATCCTGCACCTCGTCCTGCGCCGCCTCTCCTCCGACGCCGACCGCCTCCGCTTCGCCGGCGTCTGCCGCCACTGGCGCCACGTCGCGAACCAGTTCAGGTCCGGCTGGTCGGCGATCCCGCCGGCGATCGCGGACCTCGTCGTCCGCCGCCTGCCGGCGCCGGACGACCGCGTCCGCTTGGCCTCCGTCTGCCGGCATGGGCACCGTGTTGTGCGGAAGTTCTCGTCGCCGTGGTCGTCGGGCCTCCCGCCGGAGCTCGTCTGCCTCGTCTTCCGCCGCCTGATGTACTCGCACGCCGACCGCGTCCGCTTCGCCGCCGTCTGCCGCCACTGGCGCTACGTTGCCATGGTGTACTCGCCGCCCTTGCCGCCGGCGCTCCCATGGATCTGCTCCAGCTACGGCTACTGTCATAGCCTGCCCGACGGCGAGAGGCACTACTTCCGTTCAAGGAAAGGCGAGTTGAGCTATGGCCCATTCGGTAACTGGCTTCCGTTCGAGCAAATCGGTGGTGACAATGGTTCTCTGCAGAACCCGCTCACCGGAGCGACACTGCGGCTGCCGACACACGCCAAGAAACCTGTCTATATGCACATTGATGGCCATCTCGATACGCCTTCTGACGAGAGGTCAACCTGCTTCGACATCCACAAGATAATCGTCTGTGCTGGCGACCTCATCGTCGCTTTGGTCAGATACGGTCACAGCCTGTCAACAGAAGTTGTGTGTTGCCGGCCAGGCATGTCGTCGTGGTCATTGGGCATATGCTATCGATATATGAGATTCCAGGACATGGTCGTGCACATGGGCAAGCTATATGCTGTTCTCAACGGAGGCGACCTCTTCGCACATGAGATTACTGAGGACTGTGACACAAAGGGATCCTAAGGTTTCGCGAATAAAACTAGTGATTCGTGCGCCATCTTATTTGGATGGTTATTTAGATACTTGGGACAGCGCAACCAACATAGTGAACTCTCTTACTGGCAGATTATTGTTGGTTCGCTGGTTTGTTGAACGTTACTATCTTGTAGAGGACCGTAGCAAACGTTTGAAACTGAAGGTTTTCGAGGCAAATTTTGAGACATCTATGTGGGTAGAAGTGGAAAGATTGGAGGATCAAGTGCTCTTCGTCAGTTCAAACTGTTCGAAGTCCATGAGCGCATCAGCTGATGATGATTATCTGCAGGCGAACAAGATATATATAGTGGATGACAATGTTTTGAGCTGGTATTTTTGGCCAAAACATGAGTCATGTATAGGGCTGGCAAAAAAGCTCGAGGCTCGCGAGCCAGCTCGGCTCGATCATGGTTTTGGCTCGGCTCGGCTCGGCTCAGTCTTCTTAATGAACCAAGCCGAGCCTCTATCCTAGCTCGTTTGTTAACGAGCCAGCTCGTGAGCTGCTCGCGAACAGTTCGTTAGCTCGATAGGCTCGATTATATAGAAATATCAACTTTAATTCTCTAATAAGATGGTAGTTTTTTTATGTTGAGAAGATCAATTTTATCATCAAATAAATAAACCAAGTTCACTATAGATAAAGAAAATCATGTTTAATGTTGGATCATGTTTTTATTTCCACCTATGTTGACTTAGATTGATATTTTTCTACAATATTGTTTTATATTATAATTTTTTATTGTTAACACATGCTAATAATTAAAAAAAACTTAAAATTACCTATGTTTTTGTCATCAAAGTTTCATTACACTTGGCTCGTGAGCCTAATGAGCCGGCTCGATTTTTATAATGAGCCGAGCCGAGCTTCCATTTTAGCTCATTAGTCTTAACGAGCCGAGCCGGCTCGGCTCGTTATCAGAACGAGCTTTAACGAGCCGAGCCTTAATGAGCCGAGCTGGCTCGTTAGCCACCCCTAGTCATGTACTTGCTGGGTGTATGATATGTGCAGCAAAATAGTCCATCCCGTCTCTCTAGGTCAAAGGATGACTGGTCGATCCAAGGTGGCATGGTTTTTTCCTTGACCTAAGCAGTTAGGCATAGAAGTGGAACGCTCCTCCCCCTGTGACATGTTGAATTTATGTTCAATGCCTCTATATGTGCAATCTGTATATAAACTACTAAATGGAATGGTACCGACCCTGAAGGTAACACACTAGCATATAATTACTAGATGACACTCCACGCGTTGCTGTTGAATTTAGAAAGGGACTTCAAAAGTTAGTGAGCAAACTTATTTGGTATACAAATTAAACTAAAATTTATATAACGATGTTGAGAAATTAAACAAATAACTAAAATTTGATCAAATAGTTATTCTGCTAATTATTGAAAAAAGTAGTTTGATTTTTATGTATAATAATATATTTAAGGGACTTGCAGATTTATAGAAGTCCCTTGTATATGGTACTTTTATAAATCTGCATGCACCTTAAATATATTATGGTATTAGCAATTAGAAAACTAGGTGAATTCCCCGTGCGTTGCTGCGGGAATGAGGGATGATTATTAAGTGAATAGTATGGTGTGAAAATAAACTATGATGTGATAATGAGTACATGCAGGTAAGAATTGATGTGACAATACACACATTTATAAATAGCATGATGTTATAGGCAAACAAAAGATTGGCAAACTGAAGAAGCTCTGATCATAAGAATTGCTGCTTCCAAAGCCACAGTGATCGAACCTTCATTCAATGGAGTATTTCATTTAGTGCGGATTAGCAGTCGACACACTCATCTTCAGAACGAACAACAATTGTTGTCTCGTTTATATTAACCACACGATGGACATAAAAGGGACTGAACTTATTTTTATATTTTAGAGACAGCGCAACACAACTGCATACACACCGTCAGAATCGATCTCCCAAAAGTCGTATTGCCTCATATCTCGACGCACCATGGGCGCCTGGCCAAGCAAGGCCACTGCTGCAAGATCGTCGCCTCCTCCTCCATGGTCGGCCCTCACACCGAAGCTCCTGCACGTCGTCCTGCGCCGCCTCTCCTCCGACGCCGACCGCCTCCGCTTCGCCACCGTCTGCCGCCACTGGCGCCACGTCGCGAACCAGTTCAGGTCCGGCTGGTCGGCGCTCCCGCCGGCGATCGCGGAGCGCGTTCTTCGCTTCCTGCCCGCCCCGGCCGACCGCGTCCACTTCGCCTCCGTGTGCCGCCGCTGGCGCCGCATCGCGCGGCAGTTTTCCTCGCCGTGGCCGGACCTCCAGCCGGAGCTCGCCTTCCTCGTCCTTCGCCGCCTGACGCGCTCGTACGCCGAACGCGTGCGGTTCGCCGCCGTCTGCCGCCACTGGCGTGACGTCGCCAGGCAGTACTCGCCGCTGTTGCCGCCGGCGCTCCCATGGCTCTGCTTCAACTCCGGCATCTGCGAGAGCCTGCCCGACGGCAAGACGCACATCCTCCGTTCAAAGGAACACGAGTCGTGCTGTGGGTCTTTTGGTAATTGGCTACTGTTCAAAGAAATCAATGGCGACAACTGTTCTCTGAAGAACCCGCTCACCGGCGACACCCTGAGTCTACCGACCCACTGCAAACAACCTCTACAGATGTCAATGGACGGCCGTGTTCAAATGCCTTCTAAAAAGAAATCAACCCATTTCGACATCAAGAAAGTCATCGTTTGTGCGGGTGACTTCATTGTCGCTTTGGTCAGCTACGAATACAACTCATCAAGAGAAGTCGTGTGTTGCCGGCCAGGCATGTCGTCATGGTCGATGGGCCTGTGCTATGGATATCAGAGTTTCCAGGACATGGCCGTCCATATGGGAAAGGTATATACTGTTGAAAATGGGGGCGATCTGTTTCTTCATAAGGTTACCGAGGACAGTGACACCAGGGAGCCAAAGATTTCCCGAATCGAAAGAGTGATGAGGGCGCCAGTCAAGTTGGACCGCTCAAGCAGATGCTACCTTGTAAACTCTATTACTGGCAGGTTATTGTTGGTTCTTTGGTTCCTTCCATATTGCAATAGTTTAGAAGACCGTGGCAAAGGTTTGAAACTGAAGGTTTTCGAGGCAGATTTTGAGATGTGTCTATGGGTAGAAGTGGAAAAGTTGGATGATCAAGTGCTCTTCGTCAGTTCAAACTGTTCCAAGGCCATGAGAGCTTCAACTGATGATATTTATCTGCAGGCTAACAAGATATATGTCATCGACTGCAATATTATGTCTTGGCACTTCTGGCCAAAACATGACACGGCCACTTGTATGTACGACATGTGCAGCAAAGTAGTCCTTCCCATTTCTCTTGGTGAACGGATGTTTGGTCGATCCAAGGCGGCATGGTTTTTTCATTGACCTAAGCATTTAGGCGCATCTAAGCACAACTATGGTATGCTCCTCCACCGGTGCATGCGGCTTACCCTTAAATGACTCTTGTTAAATTCTACTATGACATGTTGGATTTATGTGTAATGGCTCTGTGTCTGCAATCCATATGACTACTAAATTGAATGGTACCGACCCAGAGACGGAATATGATGACTTTGCAGTCAAACACACTGTAGCTCCCAGATATTAAGCCAAGGAAAACATTTGCTGTCGGGATATGAACAGTAGACACAGCACTTGTTACAAGACTACCAAACTCATGGTCAATGCATTAATGCAAATGAGGTTATCTTTTGCACTGAGGTTTGTGCACAACCGCTTGCCTATGAGACAGAAGATTCAATCAAATTAAAGGACTTGAACTTGATACTTGCTGCCCAATGTGCTGGAGAAAGATTAAAGATGATAGTCATTTTTTTTTCAAACGTTAATTCGCTCGTGATATCTGGAGGGGGATTTTATTTTTTTGGAATATGCCAGGAGCCAACTGTTGCTAATGAGTTTGTCTAAAGATGTCGATGTTCTATGCTATGTTTGGACTCTGAACGAGGATCTTCAGGTAAAGAATCACTGCTTTATGGGTTTATGGTCGGAATGGAATGATGTCAATGCTAAAGAGAAACAAGTGCCATTCATTTCAGATGCTTGCCATGTTATAGAGAAACATGCATGTGAATTCTCCGAATTTGGGGAGAGGACTAGGAGTTAATGAGGGTTAGTGGGTTGCACTTATATAATATATATAGATTCTAAACCCTTAAAGAACCAGTTAGGAGAAAAATCAGTTTCACCTTGCCAGCCTATCTACCCTGTTATCTGAACCGTCCTGCCATATTGTGGGCTTAAAATCCAACGCACCGAAATGTTCCGGACATCCCCGAGCGTCACGCCCCCCTCCTCTCCCCTCCCCCTACGTTGAAATCCACAATTGTTGCGTTACAGTGACGCTAAAAGTTAATTTTTTTTTTCACCCGCGACGCCACCCCCTTAGCCCATTCTATTGGAATGATTTTCGTGGCCTTCCATCAGGTGTTTCATTCTTTTGGAAATAATTCAAAAGTAATCAGTCGTTTCCATAACTTTTAGCCACAAAGCGACGTTTTTTGGCTTGCGCATGAATCCGTTTCCATCCCGGCAGCGACGTTCTCGGCGGCGCAGCTCCAACCCGGCGGCGGCGGCGCAGCTCCAACCCGGTTCATCTGCATTATTTGGGTGCGTCCGGCTGCCACATACTACTACATGCCTCCATGGATCCGGTCGCGGTTGCTGACCCATCGCCGTCGCGGCGGTCGGTAAAGCGGCGGCCGCCCGCGCGGTCGCCGGAGCTGTCGCCGAAGGCGGCGGGCGGAGGGGACGACGCGGCGGAGGAGCTGATCCGGCGGGTGGCGGAGCTGGAGGCCGCGGCGGCGCGGCTGATGGGGGAGAAGGAGGCCGCGGAGGAGGCGGCGCGGGCGCTGCAGGAGGAGCTGGACGCGGAGCGGGCGTCGGCGGAGACCGCGATCAGCGAGGCGATGCTCATGATCGAGCGGCTGCAGCGGCAGAAGGCCGCCGCGCAGATGGAGGCGCGCCAGTTCCGGCGGTACGCCAAGGGCCGCGCCGACCATGAGCGCGAGGTGCAGGAGGAGCTCGCCACGCTCAACGACCTCGCCGCCTCGTACCACTCCCGCCTCCGGTCCCATGGCATCGACCCGAACTCGTTCTCCGATGAGGATGAGGAGGAGGGCGAAGAGGTGGAGCAGATCGATATGGCCGCCGTATTTAGAGGCGGAGCGGAACGCCGGCGACACGAGCACTGGCTTTCTTTTTTCTTCCCCATTCTTTCGTTTCTAATCATCTCCAAATTGGATGAAATTGCAAACCGTCATACGCCGGTTCTTCGGCCGATTGTCGTCCCTCGTGTTGAACTCAGAAAGGAGGTAGATCACCCTTTCCCAATCTTTGTGCCGTTGAACAGTTTCTTCTTTATTCACATCTAAAGTTTTCAGATCCTGCAGCAGATGAATCGCCACAGGAAAAAGAACGGCTTCCTATGCAATCCTGTCATTTTCAGATAATCATGTTGCTCTGTTCTGTGATTTTAAGTTGATAGCTAGGGATGTTGTGAAGGTGTTAGAGAAGTGGACATCTGATTTGTTAGCAAGTAAAAAGGACATGGCGTTGTAAGCAAAAGAACCTGCTATTTGTTACTATGGGCCTTCTTTTTCTTCTTGCAACATAATAAAAAATTACTTGATTGATGTTTTCTTCACCTATTATTGATTATAGGCTTTGCAAAGGTGGGGAAATATTGTCCAGGTACCAACCAATTCGGGCATGACTTTTTTTTACAATACTGGTTGTCTGTTTTTTCACGGGTGGAAGATATATACCCAGATGCAGAAGCAAAACTTATTGTTCAACATATAGGCATTTTGCCATCTGGAGGATGTTGTTCACCGATCTGAAGCCAGAGGTATGTGGATTGTGGACTCTATGTTGGTCTTCTGTGTTGAGTATATAAACTAATATGATTTGTCTTGTCAGTAAAATATGGTGTATTTCTATTTCTACTCATAAACAACGTTTCTATGCAGTACCACCTTTTCATACAACAATCAGTTTCTGCTAACAAGGTAGTATTTTCATCTTTTGCATTTTTGTGAGAACTTTATGGGTTCTCAGTAGTTTTCTGACTTCCAAAATGGTAAGTGTGTTGTGGACATGTGTTTATTTTTTGGAGAAGGGGGGGGGGGGGGTGCAATTTTAATATGGTTCAATGGATTGCAGATGGATTATATATATTCTGACAACTGAAACTCGTAATAACCATTTGGCTTAAATATCATGCATTTAATTTTGCTCCAATTGTCACACTCCATGCTATCTAAAATATATACAAATATACCCGTTTAAGCATCGACGTATGATCTTCAATACCACTATGTGACCAATAACATCTATATAAAAATATATATCTATGATACCTGTATGAAAAAAAATAGTTGAGCTTCAGCTCAAAAAAAAAAAATTGAGCATTGACATTGAATATTTTAATGTAATATTATTGCAGTTCTACATGGTCCATTAAGCATGGGCTTTCCTTTGTTGATTACGGTGAAAAAGCAAAGGTACTCTCCTGGATTCAGTTTTACTTGTAAAATGGCTTTGGAATCGTTAGTTTTGGCCAATGCTAACTGATGCCATAAATGCAAACTTTGTTGTGAACTTTACATTTCAAATGTTATATAAGAGCACTAGCAATTTCCCTGTGAGGCTCATGTTATTAATGCTGATGAATGCCCAACCTAATTTTCTCAGGTATTCCTTATTTTTCTGTTGGACAGTTCACGAGTGGTAAGAATAGCATTGTGATAGCCTCTTCACTACTACTTTTTGTTAGCATTTCTATATTACTATACTACTATTATGGGAACCCGTAGCTAGAAGAGACATATTTTAAATTTTGTTCGCTGCTACCGGCGTTACACTATGAACTTTATTTTTCTCAAGGATTCCTTAATTCCTTGTGTTCCATTACAAAACCAGGTTGTTATTTTAATATTTTAGGGAAGCACATATATAATATGCTTGAAAACATATTTTTTATGAGATTGTCCTTGCTTTTACATCCAGGATGGCTGATTAAACGTGTCAATTTTAGTTGATTCATATTTGATCAAGATTTGCCCCCCCCCCCCCCCCCCACTCCTTAAAAAAGGAGATAAAAATAATTTTTAATACTAGCTTCTATGTTGGGCTTTGTGGTGTTTTTAGGGCCGAACTAAAGACCGATTTTGTGGAGGAAGCTCAGAGAAACCAAATCCTTCCCACAACAACAACATCAATCTCTCCCCAAATCTGGTCGTCGTGCACCACAACCTCTTCGCCCTTGTTCTTGCTGCTGTGATCCATCGTTGGAAGGTCCTGATTTGCCCAGTAGGACACACGTGGTGTGGAGGTGAGGATAACTCCATCTAAGTCCCTTTTTCTCATGCTCTTATGGACGCCTGGCTTCTGATTGTCGTGATGCAGTGTTGGGTGAAAGAATAGTTCCAAACGGTTCCTTTAATCTCTCTGTGATCAAGCCGCAGAACTGCAATATCTTTGTGCCCATATTGTGTCTATATGAAAATAATGTAAGCATGCATGTTGCAACCTGGTCACACTGGCCATAATTCAGATCAATGTTAATTGTCGCCTTTTTGGGAGGAGACGATAGCGATGATCTCTGACTCCATACTGATCGGATAGAGAGGTTGGATGGCAGGTAATGTGCATGCACATGCTGGAACACTCGGAAGTAGAGAAATCACAGAAAATAGTGCACTTATCCTGAGTTTTCCTGTGTTTATCAGCTACCTTTTCCTGTGTTTCACACCAATGATGAACCCGCTGAGACTAGCGGGATGCTAAGCTATCAAGATTTGAAGTGTTTCTTCTATAGCTTTTTTCTGCAATTCCTGTTAATTTGACTGTATTATGAACCATATATTGCCATCTGGAAGGAAATATTACTAGGATATGAATAAGAAATAAGGAAATATAGCAGCAAGTTGTTGCATCCATTTTTTTTGGGTTAGAAAAAAGAATTGGTCTACCTTTTCTTTTTTGTGTATAGCATAGTTCATAGCATATATGTCTTGATCGGATTTTGATGCCTTTGTTCGGATTGGAACATTAATTCTAAGTTTTGTTTTCAGCAAAGCTTTGTGACAGAATTACTCAAGGTATTCATTTTCATCCCTACAGGTTTCAAAGGCTGACAGGTTTAAGTTACCGCCACCCGGCGGTATATTCTTCATTGACCTAATAATATTGTTATTTTATCAGATTCTTGAGCTTGTCGTGTTAATGTCGTTATGGTACTTAAATGCAATGATGTGTCAGAAGTGTGTTTTTTATGATATACACGGTACATCATATTATTTTGATTGTATGATAAAGTCCTGCCATGTGATGTCATTGAGGCGGACACGTGCGTGGCGCACGTGCATTTTTACTAGTTGGTTGTAATTTCAGAGATGAAGAAATATACAAGCTGTTGCATTTGCATTACCAGATCATCGAAGTGGAAAACCATCTAATTTCATTTGTAGGCTGCTTCACAAAGACCTCGTCTGAAATAGCATATATTCGTCCATAATTAAGCACTGACAAATGTTTCTTTTGACCTACTGGATTTATATATGTAGCAAGCCTACATGTGAGTTGAGAATAGAGCCTAGGCCTGATAATGGCAACATTGGAGCCGTCAGAGTACATGAAGACATGTACCAGTAGCTCCCGGATAATTTGGGACGTATAGTTAGGGCAGGTATAATGGAGCTGTCTGTGAGACTGCCTCATACATGCCACGTAATCTTTAGACTGCTTATCAGACAACAGATACAATGGGTGACTGTTTTAGTTGTCTAGTAAAAATAGCATCTTTCCTTAATTTATGGATGAGAAAAGAAATGTTTTTGAGTTGCATGACAACTACAAGTCATACAATGATGTGTAAGTCGTCTCATATTCCTAAATTTTAGCGTTTGAGGTGGTTGCCTCGCGAAACAACTGTCTCTTTCTTTTTCCTCCCTCTCTCTCTTCCACCTGATCAAAAATCCTATGTGGCGTTGCATGAGACGGTCTATGAGACTGCCTACGTGTAGCGTTGCCAAGTCGATCTGGATTCCCTCATCGAGCCACAAAAATATAAAATCGTCGTGTACATCCGCATACACCGTCGGAAACAGGCTCCCAAAATTAAAGTTTGTTCTACAATCTCATCTACCTCGCGTCGTGCCTTAAAGTCATCTACCATGGGCGCCCAAAATTAAAGTTTGTTCTACAATCTCATCTACCTCGCATCGTGCCTTAAAGTCATTTACCATGGGCGCCCGGCAAAGCAAGGTCATCGCAACTTCGGCGAGCTCGTCGCTTCACCCACCCTGGTCAGCCCTCACGCCGAAGCTCCAGCTGTTAGAGTTGATCTCTGCCCACCAAAGCCCAACGGCCTTGGGCCCTTGATCGCGCCCTGATCGGGGGCGCCCAACCCAACCCTTGGTTGGTGGGCCCCTGTTGCCAGCGCCATATAAAGAGGAGGTGGGGGCCGGGGCACGAGACACGAGGTTGGTCGCGCCGCCGCACTCCCCACCGACAAACCCTAACCCTACCGATCACAGAGGGTGCTGCCGCAACGGGAAGCTCACCGCCGCCGCCACCACGTCGCGGGTCGTCCCCTCCGTCCCCGGCCAGTGCCGCTACCGCCCAGAGGGACATCGGCATTTGACGCGGGGCCGCACCTCCATCACCACGCCGATCCGAGCCGACGGGACATCACCGCCACCAGACGTCGTCGCCCCGCCGCCGCACGTCATCGCCATGGCTACCTCATCCACTCCTGCTCCTACACACGAAGGTACACTCTACCTCTCTCTCTACTCCTAGTTCTCAGATCCGTACTCTCTGCTCATGTCTAGATCGACAACAGGACCCGCTAGTCTTGCACCTAGTCGATTCCTAGATCTAACAATGGTATCAGACGCCTAAGCTAGTGTGTGTTCTAGATCGGGTCACAGAAATTAGAAGGAGATGAATCGGATTGTTTTTTTTTTTTGCGAAACCCTAACCCTAGAAGAAACAGAGGAGGGCCGGATGGGGCTTACCTGCTCCGCCGCGCTCGTCCATCGCCCTCACGGGCCAGACGCCACCACCGCTCGCCGCCACTGGTCGGGGCTCGCGCGTGCGCCGGCGACAGATGCGCCCGGACCACCACTCGCCAGAGTGTTGCGCCGCGGGCCCGAGCACCGCCACAGAGCCGCTCGACGGCGGCGCGCTCACCCTCGGGTGGACGCGCGCGCCGGCGAGGGGATCTGCGGCGGCGCAGCCTTGTTTTGCTTCGTCGCCGGCGGATCGTCACCGCGGCGCGGAGGGGAAGGGGGCGAGACAGAAATGAAATGATTTAGGGTTTCGGCCGTCTCCGGTTTTTTCGCGTTTTTATCTCAATTCAGATCAACCTCCGCCGTCGATCGCGACGGACGGACCAGATCGAGGCGGGTGCGAGCCAACCTCTCGCTGGGCTGGGCCGGCCTGCTAAGCGGCACTTTGACTTGGGCCGCCGCTGCGCGTCATTTTTTCTTTTTTTTCAGAATTTCGCGCAACTGGGCCGGGCCGCAGAACCGCGCGCGAGCGCGGTATGGGACGCGCTCGCGGGCTGGGCCGATTTCGTTTTTTCCGGTTTTCGGGCCGAATTCAGAAAAATGAATAGAATCGCTTCAGAATTTAGTTTAAACTTTTCCAGAAGCATTATTTGAATGAAATTTGATAGAATTCGTCTCTGTTTAAAATTTGAACCAACGAAATAATTTTCCAGGGACTAGATAATTATGTTTTATGCTTCTGTTAATGGTTTTACTACAGAATTTTAATGCTTCCGCTGTATAGAAAATATAGATTTATTTGAATGATTGCCTTGTTTTTAAATTCGAACCAACGGGAGAATTTAAATTTCAAGCTACAGATTTATTTCAGATTCAGTTGTAGTGTTGTTATTTTCTGACCAACGTTGATTATAACAATATTATGACTTTATAGAGTTTTTTATGCATTATTTCTTTTTCTGCCCAACGGTGATGAAGTTTTGAATGCATAATTGTTATTATATTTAAATGTTCTCACTTGGTTTTGGATAAATTTCAGGAGGGCTATCCATGATGATGTCCATCAAGGATATCCCCATATTGAAGGGAGATAACTACGGTGAATGGAACAAGAAGATGGACTTGTTCTTCACTGTGAATGACATGGACTGGATTCTCACTGCACCAGTCCCTGCTGCGCCTGAGCAGCCAGAAAGAGGAGAAACAGAAACAGAGGCTGATTGGACAGCCAGACAGAATGCATACAGGGTTGTCAAGGAAAGGCATGACCTTGAGTATGCCAGATGGTTCCCTGCGAACAAGAAGTGTTTGGCTGTGGTCAAGAACACTATAGAGGCCTCTATCATGGGGTCAATTACAGATTGTCCTACCGTTGTTGAGTACCTTGAGAAGATAAGGAGTCAGTACACTGGCTCCTCAAAGACTTATGCTACCCAGCTGATCAAACAGCTGGTCACAGAGAGGTACACAGGCGGTGGGATCAGAGAGCACATACATCGCATGGTGAGCATAAACAACAAGCTCAAGCCAATGGACCTTGCTTTCAAGGATGATCACATTGTCCATTTGGTTTTTGCTTCGTTGCCCAAGACTTTTGACACTTTTGTTGTGGGATACAACATGTCTCCAGATAAATGGGACATAGAGAAGACCATTGCGATGTGTGTGCAAGAAGAGGAGAGAATGCCCAACAATTCTCTCAACTATGTAAAGAACAAGAACAAGGGGCATCCTAAGGGAAATCCCTCCTCCTCCTCCTCTGGTCCCCCTAAGGGGAAAGGTCCTCAGCAGTTCCAGGGACAGTCCTCCATGCAGCATAAGCCTAAAGAGGGACAGTTCACTGTAGAGAAAGGCCAGTGCATGCACTGCTTGGGTTTTGGGCACTACAAGAAAGATTGTCCCAAGTACCTGAAGTGGTACATGGAAAAGAGAGGTGAGAACATTATCTCATTTGTAAACGAATCTCTGTATACAGATTATTCGATATCTACTTGGTGGATTGACTCAGGAGCAACTATTCATGTTGCAAACTCTTTACAGGGATTTCGTTCGACGAGGGCAACTCGAAGAAACGAAAGACAAATTAAAGTCGCCAATGGAGTCGAAGCGGATGTCGAAGCAGTTGGAGATCTTGTTTTAGAGCTTGACACCGGCTTTGATTTATTTCTTAGAGATGTTCTTTATGTACCGACTTTACACAGAAACTTACACTACAAGAGAAACACCCCTTTAGCAACGCATATATGCGTTGCTAGAAATCCATATTAGTGTTGCAAGGGTCTTTACCAACGCATGTTGCATCCGTTGCTAGAGGTGGCGTTGCAAAGTTCTTTTGCAACACATAAAGAACCGTTGGTAACAAGCATAAATAAGTGTTGCAGACTTGCAACGGATAATCCAAGCAACAGCAACACTTGCATATGTTGGTATTATTGACCCCAGAACCTTCTTTTTTTTTATACCATACGACATTGTTGTTCAGACAATATTTATAACAAACATAGGTCTTGCGACAATAAAACTTTCACTGCAGAAGATGGTCCAGAATAATTCAACTGATAAATATATTGATTTTCATAGACAGGCCACAAACTTTGCCAAGCAACCAGATTCATACAGTTATTCTAAAAAATATTTCTTGTACAGAGACAGGCCACAAACTTTGCCAAGCAACCAGATTCATACAGTTATTCTACAAAAGAAAAAGAACATAAACCTATAACAGTCTAAATTGCCTTGGAATGCATTCGTTGTTTCCTTTTCCCTTCCTGTCCATTCTCTGCACTAGTAAGTTGTAGCCTGATGCATCTATTCCCCATCATGATATCTTAATATGGTCAGGCATCCTGCAAAAAGAACTAACCAATACATGTAACTGCACAACTATATGAAATACTGCAACAGCTGAAAATAAACATAGATAACATATCATCCACTATTTCATTATGGATTCCAATTAAAGATTGACTGAATGCAGACTATACAGCATATATTTTTGCAAGGGGTATTCATATACCTTACTAAGAAGGCAGAACCCTGATTAGTTTCTTAATTCTTGTTCTGCAACCCGAGGAGTTCAGTAAATCTGCACAAATTACATAAAAACAGATCTTGTTGTGCCGTTGTTTCCACCTTTGCAGAAACTGCAACATCACTCACGTCAAGGAGAAAGAATAGATTATTGAAACAGGGAAAAGAACAAATAGGAACACAGAAAGATTAATTGAACATTATAATGGTTTCGTTGATTCTCTGTCGTAACAACAGTATGCACATAGCCCTGTGCAAGGCCACCGTGATGATCTACAGTAGGCTAAACAAGACCTAAAAATAGGATTAAACTGAACCGCAAGTTATATGAACGAAATTAATCCAGATCAATTAGTGAATCAAATAGCATTTAGGGATTAGGGATACGCTGATGAGAACCTCAAAAATCTGAAATCAATCGACACCACAATTGAAAGAAAGGGCAGGAATTAATACCTCAGGGAAGGAATACTCGAGATTGGAGGGGCATGGCTTCGTTATTGAGACGGTTGATGGGGAAAACGTTCAGATCTGGGCGCCGCCTCCCCTATCCTAGCAGTTCCCAGATGCGACGCCGGGATGGAACCTGACGGAACCAGCGTCTTGCCGCCACATCGCCCTCTCACAGCTTCTAAATCTAATTCTCAACCATATGAACACGGGGCAGGAGTCAAACCAGGGAATAAAGCAACCAATGGAGGAGGTAGGAGATGGCTGGTGTCGAGGTAGAACATAGGCTGCGGGCTGGAAGTCTCATCGCCGGCAGCTGCCGATGGCGCAGAGAGCCCTGCGCAAACCGCCCCCGACGCGAAACCTTTGGCTTCTGTAGATAGGACTTGGATGGACGCACGTCTTATTTGGCTCGGGTGAATAAACCTACCTGAGGAGGTGGTGGGGGGAGGTGGGAGGTTTGACGGGCTGCGCTGGGAAGGGCCGGAAGCCCACAACGCTTTTACGAACCGTTGCAGGGTATGCGATGCAATATGGTGGTTGGTGGTGTAGTGTTAATAAGTGTGTCTCGTCTAGATGATGATGGATTTGATTGTCATTTTGGTAATTCCAGATGTGTAATAGAGATTGATGACAGAGTTGCTACTATTGCTTTTAAGAGAAATGATCTCTATTTATTATCGCTGCGTGAAAGTGTGAATTCCGTATGTGATGTGAATGCAAACATATCCTCATCAACAGATAATAACAGAAAACGAAAAAGAAAAGAAAACGAGTCGTCGAAATTGTGGCATTGTCGCTTAGGCCACATTTCGAGGGGGAGAATAGAAAGACTCGTTAAAAATGATATTCTTCCCGCACTAGAATTTTCAGATTTAGAACAATGCATTGATTGCATAAAAGGAAAATTTGTAAAGAAAATAAAGAAAGGAGCTGTTAGGAGCACGGGTGTTTTAGAGATAATTCACACAGACATCTGTGGTCCATTTCCAATAAAGAGTATAGATGGCTATGATTCGTTCATAACATTCACAGACGATTATTCCCGCTATGGATACATTTATCCTATCAAAGAAAGATCAGAAGCTCTAGATAAATTCAAGATATTCAAGGCTGAAGTCGAAAATCAGCACAACATAAAGATTAAGATAGTCAGATCCGATCGTGGAGGGGAGTACTACGGTCGGCATACCCCATATGGCCAAGTTCCAGGACCTTTTGCGAGGTTCCTACAGGAACAAGGCATAGTAGCCCAGTATTCAATGCCGGGCGAGCCTCAGCAGAACGGAGTGGCAGAAAGACGCAACCGTACCCTGATGGATATGGTGCGCAGTATGATCAGTTATTCGACACTCCCAGTGAGTTTGTGGATGGAGGCCTTAAAAACCGCCATTCATATTCTCAACAGAGTACCTAGTAAATCGGTGCCTAAAACACCGTATGAGTTGTGGACAGGACGGGTACCCTCACTAGCACACCTACGGGTCTGGGGGAGCCCCGCTGAGGCAAAGATATTCAACCCGAACATTGGGAAGCTAGATCCCAAAACAGAGACTTGCCATTTCATTGGCTATCCAGAAAAGTCAAAAGGATATAGATTCTACTGTCCAGACAGATATACAAAGTTTATAGAAACAAGACACGCCGTCTTCTTAGAAGAACAGATGATCCGGGGGAGCGTGGCAGTTCGAGAGATTGATCTTGAGGAGAAGCGGGTGTATGTGCCCAATCCAGTGATTCAAGAGCAGTTTTTCTCATTGCCCGTTGTGGCTGCACCGATAGTGCGAGACACTGTGGTGCCAGCCCCTGTGGTGGTTCCTCCTGCGGCAACAATGAATGAAAACGTGGAACCTGTCCTTCAGGATCCTATAGAGCCTATTGCTGCAGAACAAGGGGAGCCGCAACAGCCTCCGATAGAAAATGCTCCAGAAATAGAGGTGCAACCTCCGATAGAGAATGAGCAAAATGAAGAGGCCCCGAGAAGGTCTCAAAGAGTGAGAAGGTCGGCCATTTCCAGTGATTATGTTGTATATAACACTGAGGAATGTCAAGAATATCAAACGGAGGATGACCCTACCTCATTTGAAGAAGCCATGAGAAGCGAGCATTCATCTAAGTGGCTGGAAGCCATGGAAGATGAAATGAAATCCATGAGTACCAACGATGTTTGGGACTTAGTAGAAATTCCTGAAGGAGTCAAGCCAGTAGGCTGTAAATGGGTCTACAAAACCAAATATGACTCACAAGGGAATATAGAAAAGTTTAAAGCGCGACTTGTGGCAAAAGGCTATACACAGAAGGAGGGAATTGATTATCATGAGACCTTTTCCCCAGTCTCGTGTAAAGATTCCTTCAGAGTCATTATGGCCCTTGTGGCTCATTTTGATTTAGAGTTACATCAAATGGATGTGAAGACGGCATTCCTAAATGGGAATGTAGATAAAGAGTTTTACATGACACAACCGAAAGGTTTTGTTGTGGAAGGCAAAGAAAAGATGGGATGCCGCCTAAAGAAAGCGATTTATGGGTTAAAGCAAGCTTCAAGGATGTGGTACTTGAAGTTTGACAGTACGATCAAGAGTTTCGGGTTTGAACAGAACGTGGAGGACCATTGCGTATACGCAAAGTTCAAGAATGGAAAGTATATCTTCCTAATCTTGTATGTGGATGATATCCTGCTTGCAAGCAGTGACGTCAGTCTACTATTAGAAACAAAGAAATTCTTGTCCTCACAATTCGAGATGAAAGATCTTGGTGAAGCGAAATTCGTCTTAGGAATTGAAATTCACCGAGACAGATCAAAGGGGGTATTGGGACTGTCACAAGAAGACATATATAGAAAAGGTCCTGAAGAAATACAACATGCATAAGTGCAATGCCTCACCTGCTCCTATAGTCAAGGGCGATAGATATGGGGACTTTCAGTGCCCAAAGAATCGATATGAAAAAGATCAGATGAAAACGGTACCATATGCTTCAGCTGTCGGAAGCTTACAGTATGCACAAGTGTGCACACGCCCTGACATTGCTTTTGTCACCGGGTTGCTTGGTAGATTCCAGAGTAATCCAGGACCAGAACATTGGAAGTTGGTAAAGAAAGTTCTGCGCTATTTGCAAGGAACAAAAGGTCTCATGTTGACATACAGAAGAACAGACTCTTTGCAAATCACGGCATATGCAGATGCTGATTTTGCAGGAGATAACAGAAAATCGACGTCGGGATATGTGTTCACTCTCGCGGGAGGAGCCATATCATGGAAGAGTTGCAAGCAAACTATCACTGCAGCGTCCACAATGCACGCAGAGTTTATTGCTTGTTTTGAGGCCGTAGGGCAGGTGAACTGGCTAAAGAAATTTGTACCCGGTTTAAGAGTGGTTGACGACATCTCAAGACCACAAAAGATGTACTGCGACAATGAACCTGCAGTCTCGTATGCACACAACAACAAGTCAAGTGCCGCTACCAAGCACATTGACATAAAGTATTATGTTGTGAAAGATAGAGTCCAAGATCAAAGTATAAGTCTCGAGCATATACGATCAGAAGAGATGATTGCGGATCCGTTAACGAAAGGCTTACCACCCCACGTGTTCAAGGAGCACGTAGCCGGCATGGGGTTAAGGGACAGCCTATGATCTTTGGACTAAAGAGGCCCATAAAGAATAAAGAATTGTCTTAGAATAGAAAAGTGTATTGTAGCTGTTAATTCTAACGGCGAGATATGACCGTGACGATGAGACATGCTCTATGCATCTATCTACAACAAGACAAGTGAAACAGAAAAGAAAAGAAAAGATAAAAGAAGAGATCAAGGGGGAGATTGTTAGAGTTGATCTCTGCCCACCAAAGCCCAACGGCCTTGGGCCCTTGATCGCGCCCTGATCGGGGGCGCCCAACCCAACCCTTGGTTGGTGGGCCCCTGTTGCCAGCGCCATATAAAGAGGAGGTGGGGGCCGGGGCACGAGACACGAGGTTGGTCGCGCCGCCGCACTCCCCACCGACAAACCCTAACCCTACCGATCACAGAGGGTGCTGCCGCAACGGGAAGCTCACCGCCGCCGCCACCACGTCGCGGGTCGTCCCCTCCGTCCCCGGCCAGTGCCGCTACCGCCCAGAGGGACATCGGCATTTGACGCGGGGCCGCACCTCCATCACCACGCCGATCCGAGCCGACGGGACATCACCGCCACCAGACGTCGTCGCCCCGCCGCCGCACGTCATCGCCATGGCTACCTCATCCACTCCTGCTCCTACACACGAAGGTACACTCTACCTCTCTCTCTACTCCTAGTTCTCAGATCCGTACTCTCTGCTCATGTCTAGATCGACAACAGGACCCGCTAGTCTTGCACCTAGTCGATTCCTAGATCTAACACCAGCACCTTGTCCTCCGCCGTCTCTCCTCCAACGCCGACCGCCTCCGCTTTGCCTCGGTCTGCCGCCACTGGCGCCACGTCGCGCAGCAGTTCTCGTCGCCATGCTCGAGCCTCCCGCCGGAGCTCGCCTGCCTCGTCCTCCGCCGCATGATGCGGTCGCACGCAGACCGCGTCCGCTTCGCCGCGGTCTGCCGCCACTGGCGCTACGTCGCCAGGCAGTACTCTCTGCCGTTGCCATGGCTCTGCTCCAGCTACGGCTTGTGCCAGAGCCTACCCGATGGCAAGATTCACTTCCTCCGTTCAAAGGAACAGTGCTACGGGTCTTTTGGTAACTGGCTACTGTACAAGGAAATCAGTGGCGACCGTCGTTCTCTGAAGAACCCTCTCACCGGAGCCACCATGAGTCTACCGACCCACTGCAAGAAACCTGTGTATTTATACATGGACGGAAGTCTCGGGACGCCTTCTGACGAGACATCAAACCGCTTCGACATCAACAAGGTCATCGTCTGCACAGGCAACCTCATCGTCGCTTTGGTAAGTTATAGATACAGCTCATCCAAAGAAGTCGTGTGTTGCCGGCCAGGTATGCCGTCGTGGTCGATGGGCCTACGTCATGGGTATCGGAACTACATGGACATGGCCGTGCACAAGGGCAACATATATGCTGTTGACAAAGGAGGCGACCTCTTTGTTCATGAGGTCAATGAGGACTCTGACTTCAAGTAGCCAAAGATTTCCCGGATGGAACAAGTGATTCGGGCACCGGCCCAGTTGGACCGTGGAACAAGATGCTACCTTGTAATGTCTATTACTGGCAGGTTATTGTTGGTGCGGTGGTTCATTTCATATCACAATAGTTTAGAAAAACGTGGCAAAGGTTTGAGACTGACGGTATTCGTGGCAGATTTTGAGATGTCACTGTGGGTAGAAGTGGAAAGATTGGATGATCAAGTGCTCTTCATCAGTTCAAACTGTTCCAAGGCCATGAACGCATCAACAGATGATACTTATCTGCAGGCGACCAGGATATATATCATCGATAGCGATATTATGTTTCAGCACTTCTGGCCACAATATGATTCATGTACTTGTTTACGACATGTGCAGCAAAGTAGTCAGTCCACTTTCTCTCGGTGAACGAATGAATTTCGGTCGATCCGATACGGCATGGTTTTTCCCTTGAGATTAGTCCCTGCAGGAGTATGTAAGCTAGCACACATATGGCCTGCTCCTCGCTCTTTTAAATGTATGCAACATGTATATGCTGATGAATGCATCATGTGGATTTCTATGATAAATATATGTTGGAGTTATGTATGACACTATTAAACTGAAAGGTGCCGACCCTGAAGATGGCAAATAAGGAAAGTGTAAAAAAAAATTGATGACAAATAAGGAAAGGTTTAAATTTTCAATGTCATATAACAAATTTGCTCCTAGTCATATATACTGTCATAAAAGTTAAATATACTATTTACAAGGGTTGTGTTATGGTACCTAAATGACCTCTTCGGAGGAAAAAGCTGAAAATAAATCTAATCCATCCATTTTTAGAATAGAAAATAAAAAAATAGAGAGGCAAAATGATGAGGACATCACTCCATTGGATACAACCAACGACGCTCCTCCGCTGTACATGCATGGTCCAATGATTAGAGCTCATGCACGGGAATTGAATTTATGGGTGAGCTCATTCCTAATGTTTTGTTTGCATGGTTCTAAAAATAAAATGCTACCTAATAATTTAATTATTACTAGGAGCCATGGTGATGATGATGAGATAGCTGGAGTGAGCTTAGAGGCATGGCAGGACCAGCAAGGGCATACATGTCAAGTTGAAGGCCCAATCCAAGTCGACTTCGAGTCCGTTTCGGAGTCCAGGAGCAGTCTGCACTAAATCGGTCGCCCAGGTCGCATACGGGCGCGGTTTTGGACGTTCTACCTATGCACAGAAAGATAATTTTATCAACTTTCCAATGGAACCGATCTCATGCCAAAATTCGTCTAGATTCATCGGGAATCGCCGAAACAATTTGATGTCTAGAATCTGTCTCGGTGTTGCCCCGTCATAATTTAGCCTTTGGGCTTTGTATCATGTTGGAGCCCATTAGGGGCGTGTCCAGGGGTGTTGCACGCCCTTAAATCCTATATCATCTGTAGCCACCGACCAAGTTAGGGTTGGGTTTTGCTTAGATTGTTCTGTCAAGAACAGTTTCGCCGTTTATCGGTTTGTGAGACCCCAACTTGTGAGTTTAATCACATATCTACAATTTGGTTGCATTCTTTCTTGTTCTTGCTTGTGTTCTTCGATTCGCAGGCAAAGATTAGCCTTCTCAGCGAGGTCGACCGTGCAACACCGGTCGATAACCAGAGGAGACGTGTGGTGCTGCGATTGCGGGGTTCAGAACGTATTGTTCGGAAGCCGGATCGAAGTGTGTCAAGTCTCCACCAAATCGTTGTTTATCTGAACCTTTCGGAAAATCGGGACCCTAGTTCGCATCAAGTGGTAATCAGAGCTTCAGGTGCTCCGTCAAGTTCGCCCTTACCCTAGATTAATTGGTTTGATTTCGCCTTTATCCTAGAGTCTAGAAAGTTTCCCTACAAAAATATTTACTTGTTCGTCTTCCGTTGTCCCAATCCCCTTTGTGCCCTGCAATTTTCAGTTTAGTTTGCTTCTCTGAATTTTAGTCCCTCGTCGGTTTATTTGCGTCGTGGTCTAGTGTCTGATCGTGTCTTGTTTTAGGGTTGTTCGCAGTGTGGTGTTTTAGGGCACAAATGCCAAGTGATGTCATTTGGTTGGACACGTGCGCGGCGCACGTGCATTTCTTGTAAATATTTACTTTCTTGTTTTAGGATTGTTTGCAATGTAGCGTGACCTGCTTCTGTCTTGCCCACAGCCATATTACTACCAATTATTGTTCCTTGAACTGCGAGTAGCTAGGGAGGGATATTTGGCTGTTGGGTCTCGCACACACGTGCATCTTGTGGCTCAAAAGAAAACAACGAAAAATCTTTGATTTCCTTTTGTTCAGCCAGATTTTGGATAGGTAATTTGTGCGCGTGCGCTACTGAAGAAACACAGCAAACATAGCTGTGGTTTGGTCCCTCATGGCCGCCAATTCTTCTGGCCGCCCCTCCTTTGCTTCGGCGGGTGACCGACCCATCCGATTCACCCAGTATGACAGCACGTTTCATGCGTACGTTGCGGCTGGTGACAATTAGCCGCCGCATTGTGCACACGGAACTGGATTGGTTAGTGCAATTAGCTACTTCGTTCACGCCATATATGGTTTATACAACGTGCATGTAGAAGGTAACACGTTCGTGTCACATGCATTTTTTCTCATCTTAACATTCAACAGGTAACACTCTCTTGTCCGGTTTTTCTCCACAAAGAAAATCATACAGGTAACTCAATCTTTAGTGAGGGCCTGAAATTCCGGTGACGGTTTCTCATATTACCTACAGTAAAATTCAATTTTAGTGAGAGTGCTTAAAAGCCCACACAAAAATATATATCTAACTAGACGCTACGATCGTACATCTTTTCGAAATACATAACTAAATCAAAGAAAATCATTACATAAACAGTAACATGTATCACGTGAAAAGACCACCACAACACGTGTTGAACCAATAGATCACGTTCGATCTTGTTTTTACCATGCGTTCTGATTTTGTAATATGAAAATAAAGAAAAAGTGTCACTTTGTGCATGTAGACCTTGAACACGTCTCATGTTTTAGTTTTTCATTACGTAAAAATAACTCATGTCATAACATCTTTGAAAATAAATGTTCCTATAAAAATATGGGTGAACTTTTAGGTAAAAATAAAATATAACTGAATATATATATTAATATATATTCCAAGGGGGGAGGCCAGGTTCTAGTTGTAAACCAATGAAACCAACTTGCAATCGTTTACAATTTTGTTTCCGTCTCGGTAAACACAGGTATAACAACTCGACCACGTCCCGTACGTAAACAACTGGAATAACAATTCGATCACTGTGACACCCCGTGTCACGGAGACCATACAGAACACACATTGTACTGAACAGAAGACCAAAAGAAACCAAATTCAAAAATTCGAAATTCAGATTTCAAATAATGATCACACACAAGCTTGTGAAACAACTCACAATTTTCCATAACAACTTGAGCAACCAAAAATACCAGTGGATAGCCCTACTCAACAGATAATTTTGGAGAATTTTTGGTGATTTTACAAATTCATTTGATAGCTCAATAAAATCACCAAAGCTGAAAAAGTGATCCACTTTGAAATGTTGCCATTTGAAATCCCTTTGGATTCCAGATGTGCATGTTGGCCAATGGATAGAACTTTTCACGATCTTTCCAATGGTACCAAATTTGCTAATTTTGGAGCCTGTTTGCTAGGGCAATTTGTGTGCCAAAGATTGGGGAAAAATCAGAGCTTGAATAATTCGCGAAAATAAAATATGCCGCTGGGCCCACTCGTCAGCCACCTCTCTCTCACTGCGCTCGCCCGACGTCGCGCGCCGCGTGGACGCCGGTGTACGGCGTGACGCCGCGGCGCCCTGGCCCGCCGTTCCGACCGCGCCGCGCCACAAAAGGGCCTCCCCGCGCCTGTCCGAAGCCGCCCGCCTCATTTTCCCGTTTTCCCGGCCACCCAAACCCTAGCGCGTCGCCATTGCCGAGCCGAGCTCAAGCTCGCTCCGCCACGCGCCGCATTTCGCCCTCACCAGCCAGCCGACGCAGCCAAGAAGGTCGCCATGGGGTAGAGGAGCTCCGCCGGGGCACCATTCTCCCTCTGCATCCTTGAGAGAGAGGGGAACCGCAGCTTCTTCTCCAAACCCGGCGTCCCGAGCTTTCTTCGCGTCGCCGCTCGATTCCCTCGCCTCGGTGAGCCCCTGCCCGATTACTCGCGTTGCAGACTACCCAAACCTATAGCGCACCCCTGTGACCTCACCTTTCTCCCTCATTCGCAGCCACGTCGACGGAATCGCAGTTTTCCCCACCGCCGGTTTTCACCGCTGCGGGAGGCTCCCCGACGACGACCACCCTTCCGGCTTCCTTGTCGACGGCCGTGCGCGCGCCGAGCTTCGCCTCCTCGTTGTGAAGCTCCCCGGCAAGGCCTCATCCGCAACCGAGCACCACAACGATCCCACGACGTCGCCGAACCACCCCTGCCCCGCCATCCTCGCCGTCGAGGCCCCTCCGGTCGTCCCCGCGAGCCCGCGAACCACTAGATGAGCTCCCCATCCTCCGCGCTACCTGTTGGTGCCCTCGGCCAGCCCGCGCGAGCCCCGGAGCTTACTCCGGCGAGCTCCGCCGCCGCCCTCCGGCGACGGCCCGGCCAGCGCACAGAGGGCCACATCGCCCGGATCCCGTGCGACAACGCCGAATCCGGTGTGGTCGCGCGTGTAGCCCTCTGTGTTCCCACACGCGAGTGGCTGGATCTGGTGTGGTTCAGACCGGATCCGGTGCGGCCCAGATCGTGTTGCCCCTCTTGTGGCCAGATCTGATTGGTTCGCCCAAATTTTCAAATCTTTTCGAATTAATGTAATTCCTAGAAATTGTCTGAAACTTGTAAAATCGATATAAAAATAAATACAACTCAGAAAAATGCAAATCCAATTTTGTTGGACTCCTTGTGACATGATATATCCAATAAAAATAAGAAATCACACTTTTGCACGTTATGTATTTCCTGAAAAATACATCTATGCAGATCCTGTTTAATTCATAACTAATTATCTGTTGCTCCATAAATCCTGAAATCTGGCATGCTGGTTAAGCTACTGTTAACACACCTACAGAGCATTTTTCCACTATCATACCTTGCTTAATTATTTTCCTATGATTTAAATCGTTCCTGTATTGTTTAAATTAATATAAATAATCTGTAAGAAAACAAATCATCAAACTTCACAGTAAATTACTTCCAGTGGTGGATTTCACCAGAAAAATGCCACTGGACATAAATTAATTTTTGAAATCACATTATTCATTTAACCTACCCAAGTTGGTTAATGGTGAACTTAATTTAAAGTTAATGAAGGAAATACTCCAGACGAAATTAATTAACGAAGTTAATCATTTGCACTTACAGTGCAAATGACTGTCCTATCAAGTAATTAAATCATTAATTGCATCATATTCTTGCATCTAACTTTGCATCATTTCCTTGTCACAACGTGTAGTGACAGAGACGACTCCGGAGCCACTGGACTTCCAGCTGCCGGAGGAGCAGACCCAGGAGGTGCAGGAGGAGCAGCCGCAGCAGGACACTGACCCCGCTGACCCTGTTAGCTACGCACCTGAGCCAGGCAAGCCCCGGTGCATGCCTCCCTATTTAGGATTTTTACTTTCTCACTTGATTGGGGCTAGTAATTGATTGTGCATTAGGTTTATTGGGAATTGCTATGAAACCTTAGAACTGCACTAGGACTACCCTTCCATACCCTACCTTGTGTCCTATTTTTGTAGATGTGGTCTAGGTTACGTTAGAACTTGCTAGGCTTAGTGGCTAGCGTACGGTAGAAGTCGAGTGGTAGGTCCCACTCGCGAGATAGGTTCACCCTGGATTGTACTAGCTGGATTTAGGATTTGTTGAGACCGGACGGGGAATTTTTTGTGTAGGATGGTGCGAGAAGACTGGGCCTTCACGGTGGTAGCCCCGTCTGTGTCGATTAAGGACCGTCCGTTGTTGGCCCTGTTGAGCAAGTTTGAACGTACTGACTCACATGCTAGTGTTTTTATGGGCCTAGTAAACCTAGTAGCATGCGTCGCCCTGGATGTCTGGTAGATACTTTACTCTTTCTATCATGGTATTTATGAGAGGTAGGGTGGCGTCCCGCGCAGTCAGCCGTCCGGGACGGGGGCTGCGGTGGGAGAGCCCTTCCTCGGAAGGAGTAGAATCTGGTACAGCTCTGGTGGTACGTAGCGTAAACGGTTGCCGTATGTGGTCTTTGCCGCGTATGGCGTGTGGTCAGGTTTTCTCCTGCAGGATGTACATCGATGCCGCCGCTCTCGGTCAAGAGCAACCTTGCTCACTGAGTCACCTCGTAGTGTGATATGATTGATGATGATGACTAGTACTTATATTCATTATATCTCATTACTGCTATATTGATGATCTGATGTATTGTTACTTATATCTGTTTTAGCTATATGCACACTGCTTTATTTGATAAGTACTTAACTTGAAACTAAAATTTGAAAGTAAGGACCAAGTAATTAGTGCGGTTTTATGCTATCGAGTCAGCCACCCTTTTGTAGCCTTGCATATTAGGAGTCGGCTGTAGTTAGTCTTTTGACGGGTAAGTCTTGCTGAGTATTAGTTGCTCAGGGTTTGGCTCTTTATGATTTTATTGCAGGTAGCACCTTTATCCCCGACTCTACGGGTGGAGGTGGACAGTGAGATGGCTAGCTTCCCTTTGGTTGGATAGCCCACTGGGAGACTGAGGAGTGATCTCCTCTCGAGTCCGCATCTTCATGGCTTTGGATGCGGGTTCTTGTGTATCGTGAGCGCATGCGCCTGTATTTCTACTAGTTTGGACTTGTACTTGTACCATTTATTTCCGCTGTGCGACTCTATGTTTTAATTGGATTAATGTAACCACTTAAAGACTTAATTTGTGTTTTTTATATGCTATACTGTTACGTCTGTTCATCAGCGCTATATCGACTCTGATCCTACGAAAAGCGGAGACGCTTCAATCACGTCCCGTAAACAACTGGTAAAACAATCCGATCACATCCCATCTAATCTACCTTTTCAACTGGCATCGCACCATGGGCGCGTGGCCCAGCAAGGGCACGGCGACCCCTGCGACCTCGCCGGTGGATCATCCATGGTCGTCCCTCCCGCTGGATCTCGTGGGCCTCGTGCTGAGCCACCTTCACTCCGACGCCATCCGCGTCCGCTTCGCCGCCGTCTGCCGCCACTGGCGTCACGTCGCCAGAAACTACTTGCCGTCCTTGTTTCCGGCGTTCCCATGGATTTTCTCCCGCGATGGCTCCTGCCTAAGGCTCCCCGTCGGCGAGCTGCACCGCCTCCGCTTCAGGAAAGGCGTGTCGTGCCACGGATCTTTCGGTGACTGGCTTCTGTTCCAAGAAAACGGTCTCTGGCGCAACCGTCGTTTCCTGGAGAACCCGCTCTCCGGCGCAATAGTGCCGCTCCCCTCACGCCATTCTTCTGCTGAATCGAAGTCAGAACTTTTCCACATCGTCAAGGTCATTGTGTGCTCCAACGACCTCATTGCTGCGATGATCCGATACGACGGCACCTACATAAACAGGGTCGTGTGTTGCAGGCCAGGCATGCCGTCATGGTCGAGACCCGGGGAGCACAACAGCTGTCGTTATTACGAGGACATAGCCTTCCACGAGGGCAACATCTACACCGTGGCCGCCGGGGGCGACCTCTTTGTGCACGAGATCACCAAGGGCAGTGTGACCCGGGAGCCGAAACTTTCCCTGCCCAAACGAGTACTTCAGGCTCCGGCCTGGCCGGTTGGGTTTGATTAGTATCTGGAGGTTCTGTACTATGACTCCACATGCCACCTTGTTCTGTCTTGCACCGGCAAGTTGTTGTTGGTTCGATGGTTTCTTCCTCGTAATCCATGGGCCTGCTCAATAGATTTGATGTTACAAGTGTTTGAGGCAGATTTCGAGATGGATCTATGGTTAGAAGTTGAAAATTTGAACGATCAAGTGCTTTTCGTCAGTTCAAAATGTTCCAAAGCCATGAGTGCGTCTACTCATGTTGACTGCCTGCAAGCGAACAAGATATATTTGATTGATCATGATACTATAATTTCGACGTTTTGGCCAGAACAAAATTCGTGTGCCTGTATGTACGATATGAGAAGAGAAACTGTTGATTTCATTCACCTGGGGGAACGCACGATTTATCAAGCGGAGGGATGGTTTTTCCCGATATCTATCAGCCCTTAAAGGAGAAATTAAAGTACAAATTAGAGGACCGTGGAAAAGGATTGAAACTTAAGGTGTTTGAGGCAGATTTTGAGATGTGTACATGGGTAGAAGTGGAAAAATTGGATGATGAAGTGCTCTTTGTCGGTTCAAACTGTTCCAAGGCATCAACAGATGATATTTATCTGCAGGCGAACAAGATATATGTAGTTGATGGCAATATTATATTTAGGCACTTTTCTGGCCACAACATGACACGGTTACTTGTGTCTACGACTGCATGGTTTTTTCCTTACCCTAAGCAGTTAGGGTGCATCTAAGCACATATGTGGTACGCTCCTCCCCCTGTGCATGTGGCTTACTCTAATGAATCGTGTTGATTTCTATGATATGTTGGATGTATGTATATATTAGCTCTAAATGTGCAATCTGTATGACTACTAAATGGAATGGTAACAACCCAGAAGATGGTGTATGATGACTTTGAAATGCAATACATTACTATATGACACCCTAAAGGGGCTTCCAAAGTTAGCGAGACAACAAAATTGGAATACAAAGTTATAACATTTGTCTAACAATGTTTAGAAATTAAACAAATGGGGAAAAGTCAATCAAACATATATTAAGATAGTTTTGAAAAATTCTTGTGTCATTTTTATGTAATAATTCATTTAAGGTTACTTGCAGATTTGTAGAAGTCCCTTGTATGCCTGCCTGATGTGATTAGCAGTAAGAAAAATTAAAAGTTCTATGGTAGCAATCAGCCTTATTATTATGTGCTTGCCTGAAGGATGGGAGATGACAATGGTGGCTGTACAAATTAAACATGTAAATTCAAACTTGCATAGCTTTTTTAAGAACAATGTTGCCTTATTTATTTGTTGGTGCCGTCGATGTGCTTCACCAAGTAAGCAGAATTAAGGTTTTAATTGTTTGCAGTTGGGCCTCATAGAGATTCATTTTTATCTCTTCCTTTCATTGATCAATTTAGACAAACTAGCCCGTCAACCCGTGCACCTGCACGGGCTAGCAATTTTGCAATGTTGTGTTAATTTCTTTTGAAAATATTTATGAATCTTTAGCTTTTCATATTTGTCCTTGTTTTGAAATTTATTTTGACCATTTGAAATACTTCTTAGTCAATTTTTTGTACTTATTTACATTCATTTAGAAATTGTCTAACAATTTCCTTAAAATAGTTTTGGTGTCATATTTCATTAGTATTTTGAGAACGTATCTGACAGATACTTTAGGCTGTAAACCATCACATCACTAAATATGTTTGCACATGAAATCTAGAGAGAAATAGGTATATTTGAGATAGTAAAATATTCAGATATTGTCAAGAAGAGCAGAAATAAGATTATTTAAGAATTGTATTCAATGTTAGCATAGTGCATTGCAAAAATATTTTTTTGACGAAATGCATTGCAAAAATATTGTGGCGATGATTGCGACCCAATAAGATAGACTAATTGCGACCCAGTGCTGCGTCAAATTGGAAATTTCAGGAATAAGCGTAAGAATAATATGCGATTTATGGAAAGATATATAAGCTGATCTATCAACTTTTGTGACTGCAAAGATAGTAACACAAAAGATGATTGAGTATTACAATTTTGATCCAAATTTACCTTTATTACACATACATCATTTTCATCTTCTCCTGTAGGGTGCTGCTATGCCCTGTGTCAACCGGCATGCAGGGTGCACCTACTGCCGCTGGGAATTCCTGTGAAAATATAATTGTGTTGCTAATCGCCGGAGAAGAAGACGTCGACTGAAATCTCAAGAGAAACAATCAACTCAGGAATATGTAGTGTGCAATTAAAATGTTTGTCCATCAAAATCCTGCACGCACCATGCATTTACACGTAGCTGTTGTTTCCTTCGCAACATGCATGCATGATGTTCAGAATTATACATGGATGGCTCAAATTGTGCTGAGTGAAACTGATATACATTTAAACTGAAAACTCGATCGTATCTTTCACGATTTCTTTTTCTCTCTTGTTGTCCATCAGACGTCAATGTTATGTTTTCTTGGAAATCTGCGATTGGTGTTGCATCGATTACGTGAGATTTTGCAAGACATTGCTTAGTTGACCAATCGAGATCAGGTCTTGCAAAGGAGATCTGCCAGTTGTGGTATCCTTGTTCTAGTAATGTGCATGCAACCAATCACTGGCTCTCGTTTGATGTTTTCCCTCTTTGAATTGGCCAGTGTTCCTGAATGGCCAAGCTACTTTGGATACGGTAGCTAGGAAGCGTATAAGTCTGCCGTGCTGGTACATCACCTGAAACACACCAACATGAAGTTCAACCATGGGGAAACATCCCCGTATCCCCAGATAACAGCAACCCGCTTGTATATGTTGATTTACTTAAAGGAAAAAAAAGCTTGTGCATGCTAAACATCAATTACCTTGGTCTATCTTCTGCACCGTATCTCCAAATCGCATATCTCCTGCGTTGAAGTAGTTGCTGCAAGCCTATTGAATTCATTCTCCTTGGTGAGTAGCTTGATCGAGGAGGAAGCTGACCATGTCCCTGACGATCTTGGATAGTGCCTTCTCGGCCTTCTTGCCAAGGAGAAAAATGCCCTCGTCCAGATCGATGGGTGGCCGCGAGGATGGACAATTAGACCTGGAGTAGCTCAGTCGCTAGTTTCGTTCTCAGACAATTTGCACACCGCCCTTGTTGTTTGTGAGGCACAGAAAAAAGAAATTGCAGTCGCAGCAAACTTGGTGGCATCAAGACCATGAAATCCTGCGATAATCTCAGCTCATCAAATCAAAGCTTCATTGTCCCTAAATTGAGATCGTCGTCGGGTTCAGCTCTCGCCCAAATCGAGTTCTTTAGATCCGGATTCTGCAGCATCACGGCAGGAGAGCACCTCATCATGGGCACAACGTTAAAATCTTTTGGGGGCATGCGACTGTGGATCTTTCATGTATGTATGTACGTATTATGCATAGAAGAGATCCAACAGATTTATGCATCTGACTGAGTCATGGTGGAGTCCATTCACAAATACATACCCAAGAGGAAACATGTGAGTCGGGAGTCGGAAATACTTCCGCATCAAGAAACATGTCACACGGGATTCGCCCAAATGTTTTAGTCAAATATCCAACGGTGACAATTTCTTAACCATTTAAATCGGCGACCGGATGTTTAATTTGCTTTTTTGTGAGAATTTAGAGGATTTTTTTCCGATTAACGTGGAGGCCTCAGAAGGAGCCTCCAATTAGTAAGTATAAGATAAGATTCACATATTATTTTGGGACAATAGCGTTTTAACCATGATTCTAGACTCTAATTGCGTTTTCACCATCGATTTTCAGATTTTGCAAGATCACCATTGATTGTTTTCAGATTTTGCAAGACCACCATTGATTTTTTGAAAACTGATGGTAAAATCGCAAAACTATTTTACAAGACCACCATCGCTTTTTGAAAACTGATGATAAAATCGCAAAATCTGAAAACCGATGGTGAAAACACAATTGGGGTTTGAAAGGATGGTTGTTTTGCAATTGCTCCTATTATTTTAGATAAATAGAGATAGTTGGGAAACTAAAATAAGGGCTGTCCATGTATTAAAGAGGAAAAAAGGTTGAGACCGAATAAGGTATGCATTGACCATGAGTTTGATAGTCATGCTACAAGTACGGCTGTATGGGGACTACTGTTCTTCTTGGCATAATATCTGGGAGCTACAATTCAAATAAGGTTATGTTTTGCATTTATACTTCCACACAACAGCTTGCCTATGAGACGGAAGATTGAATCAAAAGGAATTGAACTTGATACTTACTGCCTAATAATCTGGAGAATGAATGAAAATGGAGGTCATTTGTTTTTCAAATGTAAATTCGCTCGTGATATATGAAGGGGGCTTTTGTTTGAAGATGCCAGGAGCCAACTGTTGCAAATGAGTTCGTCTAAAGATATCGATGCTCTATGCTACGTTTGGACTGGATCTGCAGGTAAAGAATCACTCGGCTTTCACTTTGCCGGATCGATCATCAGGTTGCCCGGCACTGCCTCCTCGTCTACGCGGCTTCATCGAATCCTCGTCGCCAGCGATGGGTGGATCTGATCAACCTGCCGGGCCTGCTTCTTTGTTCTTTCGAGGCGATAAGGAATTGAGGATTTGGAACCCTAATTTTTGATGGGGTGCAGCGCTGCTGGAAGCGGCACAGCGTCTCAGCGTATATATGTGCCACTACGTACGTGCGATATCTCAGATGGGGTCGGACTTGATCACGTCGCGTCGAGATAGACTCAGAGCTATAACCGAGCCGAGTTTGTAGGGCCAAGCTGTACAACAATCGATATGTTCTTCTTGTGGAACTGGCTTAATTTGTACGGGATATGACAGATCGGATTAAACCCGGCACGTCTGTACAACTAACCAACAATCCCGTTTGTGACGTCGCTCGCAAGCCCGAAGCCGGTGACACTGCCACGTGAAATTTCGACAATCCCATGGGCGCCCAGCCAAGCAAGGCGACGACCACCACCACCACCGTGGGCTGGTCGGACCTCCCGCCGGAGCTCTTGGACCTCGTCCTGCGCCGCCTCTCCTCCTTCGCCGACCGCGTGCGCTTCGCCTGCGTCTGCCGCTACTGGCGCCGCGCCGCGATGCGCTACTCGCCGCCCAACTTGCCCCGGGTACTCCCGTGGATCAACTTCCGGGACGGCTCGTTCCGGAGCCTCCCGGACGGCGAGCTCCACCACCTCCACTCCGGCAAGCGCAACCAGCGGTGCGCCGGCTCTGCCGGCAGCTGGCTTCTGTTCGAGCGAACAGGGTGCAAGGCTAGCCGCCGCGACTTCCTCAGGGACCCGCTGTCAAAAGCCATCATGCGGCTCCCAGGCCATTGCAACGAGCCTGTCAGTCCTAACCCTGACGGCTCACTCCCAGCAACGTGTATTCCCGGCAGCGCCAGGTCCACCGACTTCTTCCTCGACAAGGTCATCGTGTGCTCAAGCGACCTCATCGCCGCCAAGGTCATGTACCGCGACTTCGCACACGCGGTCGTATGTTGCCGTCCTGGCATTTCTTCTTCATGGTCAACTGGCCTGTGGAACGGCCATTGGTACGAAGACATGGCCTTCTGGGAGGGGAAGCTTTACGCCGTCACAGCCGAAGGTGACCTATTCGTGCACGAGGTGACCGAGGACTGTGACACCGGGGAGCCTTGGGTTTCTCGGATAGAACACTTGATCCGGGCGCCACCCCCACACACGTTGGATGGGTCTTTCTATGCGAGTTTGATCTGTGTCAGAAAATGCTACCTTGTCGTCTCTTGCACCGGCAAGCTGTTGATGGTACGATGGATCGTTCCGGACGATCACTATTGTTCCTGGGACTCCACCAGACTAATGAAATTCAAAGTGTTTGAGGCAGATGTCGAGATGTCTCGATGGTTGGAGGTGCGAAACTTGGGTGACCAATTGCTCTTCGTCAGCTCAAACTGCTCCAAGACTGTTAAAGCATCTAGTCACGGCGACTCTTTGCAAGGGAACAAGATATATTTCATCGATGATGGTATAATGTTTTGGCCTTTTTGGCAAGCCGACAGCAGCCCACGCACCAGTGGTGTGTACGATTTGGGAAGCAACACCGTCCATCCAATGTCATTGGGTGAACTTCGCATCAGCGATCACTCCAAGGCATCATGGTTGTTCCTATGATATGTGCAACCTTTGTAGTAGCATATGATCAGTACAAATTTTTATTCTTTTTTAGCAGTTGATGCCATTTGACACCCTATATTGAGACCCATTCTGATGTTTTTAAGCCTCTTGTTGATTTCTCCGCATAAAAAATGTGCCATAGATGACAAATTCGGTCTCCACCTATTCTTGCTTCAACACTTTTTTGCCCCTATATAGGAAATAGCCCTGGGCATTCGGTTGATACGATTAATTTGGTTCTCTTTACTTAGTAAAATTAAAGAAAAGAAAATCAAATTTAGTGACTAAAATATTTCACTTGATATATTTATATTTTCAATTTTTAACCCATACTTTGGGAACAAAATTCAGAACATTTATTTGTATAAAAAAAAGATGCAATACCTTTTTTGTTTTTGAGCTCCAAGATTTTTTTTTTTTTTGAGATCATTTTGAGCTCCAAGATGCAATACCTAGCAGAGAAGCTGGGCGGATCGACGCCCGTGTAGCAAATACGCACAGCCCACGAAGATATGATGGCCCAGCCGCGCATCCTTTTTAGCAGCCGCGTCCTTGTGTTGGTGGAGCGACACTATCCGCCGCCCATGTATTGAGCGGCCAAGATTTATCAGGAGCGGCAGCCCTGGATCGCGAAACTCTCCGAACTCCCTGACAGCGCCGCCAAGTTCAGTTCTTTCCGCCGGCGTTCCGCTGCGCCCCTGCTCCCTACGGTGTGCTCGCCTCACCTTCCGAGCGCCGCCGTCCTCCGCCCACATCATGCCTGCGTAGGCGGAGACACCCGTGGCGCCTAGTACGGGGCCGCTGTGTGGATCCCTGTTGGTGAGTGGTGAGTGGTGACCTCTTTACTAGGTGAGGATGCTTAGATTATTTGAAAGCGACCGATCGCCCAATATACGTCGATCTAGTTAATGCGCTCCTTTTCTGTTAATATGAAATTTTGCTGTCTGTTGGTAACAATCTTAGAATCATGAATTATTGCAGCTAGTTAAAGGGATGCAAATGTCTCTTGTGATATGTGAAATGTGATTCTGTAAGGATATTACAGAACGATTATGATGCACTATATGATGTGATTGCTTTCTCTACTGTTTTAGCTTTAGGCTATCTTGGTACCCCATTTGTAACTTGCAGTTTCCGTTCTGTTTGTCCCTTGCCACTCACTATAATTTCCTAGTTTGTGGTCAATGTGTGGGGCAAAATTCTCTTTGGCAACCTTTACTCAGACGCCCAGAGAATAGTATTTTTGACATGGCTCAGGCTCTCCGATGTAGTTATATAACAAAAAGAAAAGTCTTTAGCCCCTGTTAGATGTATTCAAAGCAAACATAAATTATACTAGGCTAACAGTTTTCCCCAAGTCAAATTATATATTAGCAAATAGGAAGTCTCTGTGAGTGCGATGTTTTCAAAAGAAAAAAAAAACAGAAGTATATTACTACTGAGCTTACTGAATAATCTTCAGTTCCAAATACGTCATAGATCATTGTGCCCGGAGCAAAGCACACAAAAAGATCCTAATATCTACTATCAATGTCAATAATTTATATATACAATTGGGCTTGATTTTTGTTCCTTTTCCTCCTGGAAGAGTTTTTCTTGCAGGGATTGCATTCATTCTCTCCTTGCATGCCACTATGCAATAAAGTCTTTGGTAAATCCTTTTTGTGCCAAGCCATGACTTATAAACTTGACGCTGTGGACTGAAACGTGTCTGTTAATATTAAATTTCATTAAGCTTTTGGCTGTTTTTTTTTGTGTGTTAAATTGATCTAAACTCCTAAGGTTTTGAATTCATACCCTCTGGAGAACATGACGTATTTGGAACTAGTGTTACATGTTTTTGAAATGTTTTCGTCTGTTTGTTGGCTAGATGCTTTGACGCAGGTGTCCCAACTTATTCCATTACCCTCTGAATTGAATTTCTTTATTGCTCCTCAATGTTCATTCACCTGCTTGTGCATCTCTATAAAACATTCCATAGATATTACTGGTAACACTGGCACTGTTTGTGACATGTCAATCTTGTTACGGCGTGCTACTGTTAGGTCTCCTATCCTATGTATTATGATCTGCTGCTTGATGTCTATTCTTATTTATATCTTGCTAGGCTTTTTATTTCCACATTTCTACTATTTATTTATTTATTTATTTAAATTGGCCATGGAATAAAATTAGCCCTATAGGGAGAACAGTTTGATGGTAGTGCGCTATATAAACCTATTCCCACTGTATTTTCCATGAGTTCATGCTAATGCTACTGTTTACCCCTACCATGCAATTTATATTAGTCCTATTTTTCTTACCTGTCTTCATATTTTCTTAGTTTGAATGTTTTTAGGAAAAAATAGCAACGTCACCTCATCCTACTACCGGTGTATTGACAAAGAGATACCTGAAACGATTCTTCTTCATGATAGGGAGTAGGGACCTTTACAATGTGAAATATTTCAGTTACCCAAAGCTTTCTTGACTAATCTATGCTAATGCCTCCAGTATGCTTGTGGTAGTGATGTGAAATACTGTCCTTGACATGATACTTTTGTCCTTATGGCTTCTATGCAGCTTGAGCACAAAACGGTCGATGTGGTTGTCAGTGGTGACCTTTGCGAGCACATAACTCTCCTTGCTTTGTCCCTTGCTCGACCATAGGCTGGAGGGTCCAGTCTGACTTGGGGATGGTCTGGTTTTATGGCGCTGGTATGCTGCTCTTCCTTTTTTGTACTGTGGAATTTAGGCTGGAGGGTTGAATCTGACTTAAAATTTATTTATTGCTGGTGCTGCAGGATAGACAATTAAACTAAACACTTTCCTTGAAGAAGAGAAATCAGCAGAGACTGTTACTTGAGGTGAACACTGCTTTCCTTGTAATGACTACATCTGATTTTTTTTATCCACTTAATCCTCTGGTCATTCTTTATTTCATTAGTGCTATGGCCAGCTGTCCAATTTGTTTTGTGTCCATGTTTGAAGGACTTGCATCTTCAGTTCACATTCAAACGGGGTAGGTGTGTCTGCACATAGTCATCGTCACATTTTTTCCTTCTTTTTTGGCTGTCGCCTTCATGAATCAGTGTAGCAATTTAACAACCAGCTCAAACATGTGCTAGAAGTTCCACAGTTATATGAGATCAAAGGAGAAACCAGCCGTTCACTTCTATGTGGTGTTTTTAAATTTTGTTGCATATCAATAGTCAAAATACAACTCTAAAAGTCATCTGAAATGTTAAGTTCAAATGATATTCATTTAGCTAGAATTATTCAATTTTTAGCTAGAAATCACTAGAGGTTGTTAGGTACCTCCTCTAGAGTGCATAGATTCATGACACCTGTAAACTTGAACCACATTTTCAGGTCTATCTGCAAATATCCAACATGAAGATGATTGTATTTTGTTTTTAAAAAGGACAATTGTTTCAGTTTGTACAATTTTCAGCTAAATTTGTGTCGATGACTGAAACTTCTATATTCATGCAAAGGATTTCAACACTAATCTTGGAACCACTTAGTTTTTTGACATCTTTACAATTTCTGTTTCAGAAGATGATAGAGGGTATCGATCAACCATAGTAGAGGAAGAATGCGAAGATGGAATAGGTTTTGACTGCACTTGCAAGTTTTCAGACCATATCTTGCGCTTGCAGCAATGGCGATCTCAGGGGATCCCTCTCTTGTTCTTGATGTTGGCTGGGATGACAGCAAGTCCTCATCCACTGAAATTTTGGCTGTAATGATAGAAAACTTAGTTTTATATTGAGTAAGATTAGACAATGAACAATAACAACTCTCGAAAACTAAGACAGTTTGATTTCCTTACCTGAACGTTTGGAAGCTTCCACAATGGTTGTTTGACATGCTTCGCCCATATGCAAGTAATGCAATAGACCATTGCACAGAAGTGTCCAATGAACAATGCCTGGTACATAACATCCTCAGATGTAGTCATGTAGAGCATGTAGTTGATGAATGCTACCACTGAGATGACACTCAAGTAAGTCAAACGTCCAACCTGAGCAACACAATCCTTCCCTTTGCCGAAGGTAGCTAGGAGAATTGCTACAACCCAAATGCTAACAAAGATCACAAACAGTATAATGAGAACTGGCTTTTCAAAACCAATGATTTCTTTGCTATGGATGACCTCAAGCCATGTTCGTTGGGTTGATGCTTGTACTTCTGTGCCTTCTGTTTTCCTCGGGTAAAAGAGGAGCACTTGTGGCACGGCAAACCAAACAAAATCACCAAGTATGCTCTTGAACTTCACCAACATCATGCAGCCCTTTTTCTCTAGATCTTTCCTCATCCTAACCATGATCCTCTTCTTATGGGAATCCTTGATCTGAAATATTTTTCATAATAAACATACCTAGTTAATTGATGTTAATTTGATATATTTTCAGGTAAGCAGAAACAGTTAATTGAGTCTAGCACCGGGAACAACACCCGAAGAACCCGAAAAATCAAGTATCATTTCGGGTTGTAACTCTCGAAACCCAAACTTATGTTGCAAAATCCGGGTTGCATGTCCCGGTACCCAAATAACCCGAGCAACCAGAAATTTTGTTTCAGCTGCATAAATTCACCATGTCCTGGTCCCCCTCCATGCTTTGGCCCACGATTCAGTTGGAAGTCATGACCCATGCCAAAGCATAAACATACCCAGTTATTTTTCACGTGTGCTACGGCCCACTTATTTTCCTCGCATGGGTCATGACCGAGAGCCCTCTGCCAAAGCCTTCTAGTCCTGTAACTTCTAGTCCTGTGCTACTGCCGAATGCCCAGTGCTAATTGAGTCCTAGGTTCACATGAGTAATTGTGTACTTTCTTCCTACTATGTGTCTGATTATCCTTTTAATGTTTATCTTCCTCCGTAAATTTCAATTCCATAATAGGTCACTATACACAAGCCAAATTTTCTAGCAAAGAAATTTCTAATCCATTTCGTGCAATAGTGTCAGTGGCTGTGGAGAAACAAGTAACTGCGAAGTATACATGGAAAGTGATGCTTATTTTTAATGGAATTTGGGAAGGGATTGTGGCAACTCACATTTGGTGTTCTGCCAGGAGGCTTACGACGGTGGGTTGCAGTACGCCTTGGGGGAAAGTTTGAAATGCTGGGCGGCGGTGGTGGCGGCGGCGACTGCAGCGGCGGTGGCGGCGGCACCCCTGTCGTGGTCACCGGGAAAAAGCCGTCCATGGTGTCGTTGCTGCCGGCACCACGCGAGGCAATTAGGCGTCCCCGGAAGATGACATTCTCAGAGACCTGGCCTTGCGCACCGGTGGTGACGTCGACGTCGAGAAGACCGCGACGGCCGCACGCACATATTGAGGTAGCGGCGGCGGCGAGCAGGGCATCCCCGAACCGCGGGTCGTCGGTGGCGGCGATGAGGGGCCCGCGCGTGCCATCAGCGCCGGCGTGGAACACGCGGATTTGAGCCCGTTCAGAGTTGCGGTAGCTGCCGGGTCGTCCAGGCGCAGGGAGGCGGTCGAAGAACTCGGCATCGTAGCGGAAGTCACCGGGCGTGGCATGGGCACCACGGCCCCATCGGAGGTGCCCGCGAGCGCCGCCGAGCACCTGGGCCTCGACGGACGCGAAGAAGGGGCCGGGGAGGCCCTGAGCGCCATCTGACGCGACGAGCAGGTCGCGGCCGAACACCCTGCGTGCGGCCGCCTGGAGGAGGGCCGCGGCGCCGCCCGACGCGATGAGGATGTCGGCGCTGAACACCTCGGCCTGGACCGCGGGGAAAATCCCCACGGCGGGGAGGCCGCGGTCGAACGCCTCGGCGCGGCGCGCAGTTGCGTGGTGGAGATTGAGGACGATTCGGCGGCCGCCGGCTTGGACGACGAGCTCGTCGCCGAGGTTGCGGTCACGAGGTCTCGCGCCCTCGGCGGTCACCATGAGCGCGGCGCTGGTGGCCTCGGCCGCCGCGGCGACGCGGAGGTTGCGGACGCGACTCCGCTCGGCCTCCGCCGCGAGGAACTCGGCGCGGGCGGCCTCGTCGTCGTCGGCGGCGACGCGGAGGTCGCGGACGCGGCTCCGCTCGGCCTCCGCGGCGCGGGCAGCCTCGTCGTTGGCCGCGATGACGCAGAGGTTGGGGACCGCGGGGAAAATCCCCACGGCCAGGAGGATGCGGTCGAACGCCTCCGCGCGGCGGGTGCCTCCCGCACCTGCGTGGTGGAGATTGACGATGAATCGGCGGCCGCCGGCTTCGACGATGAGCGCGGCGCCGAAATTGCGGCCAGGAGCACTCGCGCCCTCGGCGGTCACGAGATCGCTCGGCAGGAGCGCGGCGCTGGTGGCCTCCTCCGCCGCGGTGAAGCGGAGGTTGGGGACGCGACCGCGCTCGGCTTCCGCGGCGGGGAACGCCGCGCGAGTGGCCTCCTCGTCGGACGCGATGGCGCGGAGGTGCTGGCGGCGCCCTGGCTCGGCCTCCACTGGGAGGAGAGCGGCGCGGGCGTCCGCTTCGTTGGCCGCGATGGCGGGGAGGTGGGGGTGGGACGCTAGCTCGGCTTCCGCGGGGAGGAGCGCGGCGCGGACGGCGTCCGCCGCGAGGGCGCGGAGGTGGCGGCGGCGCGCTGGCTCCGCCTCCGCGTGGAGGAGCGCGGCGCGGACGGCCTCCGCCTCGGCGGCGACCTTGCGGGCGTAGAGCTCGGCCTGCCCCGCGAGCAGGGGCTCGTCGCGGGCGGGGCCGCGGAGACGGGGCGCGACGAATCGGACCGACCCGGCGAGCTCGCCGGTGGACAGATTGACGAGGAAGACGAGGACGGCGTTGCCCTCCCCCGGGTCGACGGCCGCGAGGACGACCTCCCCGTCGGCCATGGCGGGCCCTTGTTAGGATTTTGGCAGCGGGGTTTTGCGGAAACGAAGGTTCTGGAGAGGTCCTGCCGACGTGGACAGCGATGGACAAGTGGTCCCCGCTGACGGTTTAAGTACTGTACTTTACAGCCGACTGAAAGTTTGTTGCAGGATCAGAAGAAATTCAGAACGGCAAAATGCCCATGATGGATTTGCAAACTCGATTTTGCTTCACGTTTCGGCCCATTTTCAATCCTTCTTTTATACATAAAGTTCATTCTCATTAAATAACATGTCGCCTAGACAAAAACGATGACATGGCACAAATTTTATGAAGAGAGTTCATACTATTCCGATTGAGAGTTTTATTTTCAACAATTGTTGGTACGGTGGTTCGTTCCATGTCACAATAGTTTAGATGACCGTGACAAAGGTTTGAGACTGACAGGGTAGATGTGTCCGGGGGGTAGAAGTGGAAGATTGGACTTAGGCCCCAATATGATTCATATACTTGTGAGTACGACATGTGCAGCAAAGTAGTTAGTCTCATTTCTCTTGGTGAACCGATGATTTTTAGTCGACGCGATTACGGCATAGTTTTTCCCTTGAGTTTAGTTCCTGCAGGAGCATGTAAGCTTGTCTGCTCCTCCCTTCCCTTCTTTATGTATGTGACCTGTATATGCTGCTGAATTCATCATGTGGATTTCTTTTCTATGATAAATGTTGGAGTTACCTATTATTACTACTGAACTGAATTGTGTCGATCCTGAAGATAGCGTATGATGACATATCGATCAAGGACATGATTAGGTTGTTAGTTTCAGATATCAAGAAAACATAAGCTGTTGCATTTGCAGTACCACCAGTGCACCAAAGAGGAATTGAGCCACCTAATTTATTTCAATTGTTCGGTTCATCACAAAACCTTCAACTGAACATAATATATACCTCAAGAAAGCATTGAAAAATTTCGCTTCAACTTGCTGGATTTATACATGTAGCAACTCTGCATGTGCAGTTGAGAATGGAGCCTTGGCCTGATAATGGCATGATGACTTTGTTATCTAGGACCGTTGCTGCTAACAATGAAAGTGGGTTCTGTTAATAGTCAGTGATCTAATTTCATAATTTTTGTCAGCTTATTGTCTCGTCAATTCATCATGTTAGTGTGACAGATTCTGACAAGAGTATTAACGTGTCCGTAGTTGACCCACACAAGAGTATGGCGGCAGCATGTTTGCCTCAGCATGAGTACAGTTTACAGAAGCATAGATTAATTAATATTGCTAGGTATATATTTGCATCTTTTATTTATTCAACTTTTGCAAGATAGTTAATTATGAGATGCCTTTCAAATATCTAGTGTTGACCCAATATTTATGCTGCCATAAAAGTTAAATATACTATTTACAAACATTCTGCTATGAAGGCTCCTAAAAGCTATTTGGGCGGGCCCTTTTTATAGTTATAATATATAGAAAACCATAGGTCTAAAATGGTTTACAGTTTTGTTGTTCTTTTTAGGGGGTCGGTTGGTTTGACACCACTCGTAAGGGGTGGAGTCCGGGAAATAATATTACTAAACGTGAAGTCTTCCATACACCGTTAGTAAGGTTGGTTGCCTATAAAAAATACAAATGCCCTCCTTTTATCCGGTTTTTATTTGTTTAAAGCCAAAATAGACACAGGAAAGACAGATTGTACTCCTGACTATGTTTGGGTAAAAAAAAAAGCCTCACATTTCCTTCCCTTCATCTCTCTCTCTCTCTCTTCCGTCTCGCGCCGCTGGCCCGCTGCAATGTCGCGTCTTCCACCGGATCCGGGCTGCTAGTGCAGAAGGTCGAGCATATGTCGCCGGCCCAGCTCAACTCCACACCGCTCCCCATCGCGGGGTACGGTGGCTGCCTCCTCCTCCTCTTGCTGGCGCGCTCCTGGCTCCTCCTTCTCTTCCTGCTGGCGCGGTGCTATCGCCTGCTTCTCTTCCTGTCGGCATGCTGAAGCCGCCGTCTGCTGCTGCAGTCACCCCGCCGCCTGCCTCCATGACCGCCGTGCCACCGGGGGATGAGGGCGTAAGCAAGCCGCGGCACCGGAGGTGCCCTGTGTAGTGGAGCAGACGAGCCGCGCCGTCGTCGTTTTGTATCTGGTCATGGTTCCGCTTGGTTCTGGGAGGAGGACGAAAGGTAAGAAACACAACTAGCCAGGGGCAGTCAGGTCTTTGTCCCTACATTGTTTTGGCAATAATAAAAAATAAAATGACGGGAAAAGGGCAGAGTGCTAGCGATTGTTGACGAGGATGGTTGAAGATGGTGTTTGAAGGACTCCAACTAAACTAATGCTGTTTTCTTGACTCCAACTATACTAATGTTGTTTTCTTGAAGGACCGCTAGACGCCACCTCGCCCGCGTGTGCAGCTAGTTGTCGAGTCGCCCAAGCCATCATGACCTGACGCCGCGCGCCTTACCCCTCATGCGCGCTCAGCCAGCTGCTGCCTTGCCCCCGCGCGGCCACACCCGTCACCTTACGCCATGCCACCGCGACCCACCGCTGCCGTTGCCGGGAGTTGACTTGGAATTTCTGTGCCATGGGTTTGGGATGGGTTGGGGGAGAGAGGCAGGGGTATTTTCATCCGTTCAAATATGATTTAGAGGGAAGAAAATTGAAAAGGCTGGGAAAGAGGGGATAATGGTAAAGATTGGGGATTTGGAGGACAACTAGTGGCGTTGTTTGGATGTCTTTTACTAAGAGCGTTCTTTAGATGTCGGCGTTTATTAGTGTTATGAATCTAAATATCCGTTTTTTTTTGGCAACACAACTTTTTTCCCGTCTCCGTTAACCTTAGCCCCTATACAACTGGTAAAACAATCCGATCACATCCCATCTAATCGGGGCCGCATCGTACTCGCGTGGGCGAGTTGAGGACGCCCTCTCGCCCACCTCCCCGCTACTTGCTGATTCAAAAATAAAGAATGAAGCTTGCTTATTTTTTTCGGAATTACGACAATTACACATCGTTACATTCCCCAGTACATTAGTCAGCATATAATTGATTGTTTCATAGTATTTTATACTATAATACACATTCCATTATTTTGTGAACATAAACAATATTATTATGGATTAAAAAATGTTATACTAGTTTATGATCAATGTTTCACTAGTTTACCACAAATGTTCCAGTAGCTCACGAGCAATGTTCTGCTAGTTAATGACATGTGTTCCGTCAGTTTACCACAAATGTTCCATTAGCGCACGAGCAATGTTCTGCTAGTTGGTGACATGTGTTCCGCCAGTTTACCATAAATGTTCCATTAGTGCATGAACAATGTACTGTTAGTTGATGACCAGTGTTTCGCTATTTTACAACAAATGTTCTACTAGCTTACGAACAATGTTCTGCTAGTTGATGACCAGTGTTCCGCTAGTTTACAACAAATGTTCTGTTAGCTCACAAACAATGTTCTACTAGTTGATGACTAGTGTTCGGTTAGTTCATGTAAAATATGAAGAACTGAAAAAAAATAACTTGAAATCAGTTGGGAATTGGAAAATATAAGATGTGTAAAAGAAAAAAATAAGTACGTCATAAAAGCAACTGAAAAAATAGAAAGGTAAATTGACGATGAAAAGAAAATTCATTACCTCATGAACGTATACGGGACCCACAAGAGACGACGCAACAGACTTCGTCTGATTTCGGCCATACGCGAGGAGGCCACGTCCGTGACGACAGAACGGGAGTCATTGGTTGGAGGGGTATGCGAGTATTGGTTTGGGTCCGCGTATGCGAGTCCGATGATTGCCGATCTAATCTACCTTGTGTCAACTTGCATCGCGCCATAGGCGCGTGGCCAAGCAAGGACACTGCGACCTCATCGGCGATTCCACCATGGCCGGAGCTCCCACCGGAGGTTGCGGACCTCATCCTGCGCCGCCTTCCCTCCGACACCGACCGCATCCGCCTCGACGCTGTCTGCCGCCACTGGCGCAATCACGTCGGAAGGCAGATCTCCTTGTCGCGCTGGTCGGGCCTCCTGCCGGATCTCGTGGACCTCGTCCTGCGCCGCCTGCACTCGCACAGCGATCGCATCCGCTTCGCCTCCGTATGCCGCCACTGGCGTCACGTTGCCGGAAACTACTCCTCGCCTCCCCTGCCTCCGGCGCTCCCATGGATTTGCTCCAGCGATGGCGTCTGCCAAAGCCTCCCCGACGGCGAGGTGCACTGCCTCCGCTTCAGGGACGGCGTGTCGTGCTACGGATCTTTCGGTGACTGGCTTCTGTTCAAGGAAATCGGGCGCAGCCATCGTTTCCTGGAGAACCCACTCTCCGGCGCAACCCTGCAGCTCCCAGGCCAGCTTTACCACTCACGGCATGGTTATTCCGACTCGGAGTCCGAATTATTCGACATTCTCAAGGTCGTTGTGTGCTCCAACGACCTCATTGCCGCGATGATCAGATACGGTGACCTCCATAGCAACGCAATTGCGTGTTGCAGGCCAGGCATGCCGGTATGGTCGGGACGCCGGAGACGCAGTGGCCTTAGATGCCAGGACATGGCCTTCCACGAGGGCAACCTCTATGCTGTGGCCATCGGCGGCGACCTCATTGTGCACGAGGTCACCGAGGACAGTGAGACCGGGGAGCCGCAAGTTTCCCCGGGCAAACAAGTGCTTCAGGCTCCGCCAATATGGGATGGGTTCGATGTGGATCTGGAAAACAGCAGCACGTGCCACCTTGTTATATCTGGTACTGGCAAGCTGTTGTTGGTTCGATGGTTCGCTCCTCCTAATTTCTTGGACTCCTCAAGAGAGTTGGTGATGCAAGTGTTTGAGGCCAATTTCGAGATGGAGCAATGGTTAGAAGTGGAAAGTTTGGATGATCAAGTGCTCTTCCTCAGTTCAAACTGTTCCAAGGCCATGAGCGCATCTGCTCATGATGACGCTCTGCAAGCGAATAAGATATATTTGATTGATGAAAATACTATGTTTTGGAAGTTTTGGGTAGAACGATGTTCGAGTGCCTGTATGTACGATATGAGAAGCCAGACTATAGAGCTCATTACCCTGGACGAACGCATGAGTTATCGATTGGAGGCGGCATGGTTTTTCCCATCATCTATCAGCTCTTAAAGGAGAAATTAAGATACGCATGATGAGATCAAGAAGACTATGTGCAGCTTATGCAGATAAATACATCATACTTATCACTTACTACTTATGTAGCTTCTCTTGGATTTATGTGTAACAGATCTTTTACTGTATCCAGCCTCTCCTATTACCTGCAAGTTCTTTGATGTTCTATTCATTCTGGTCATGTTACTAACGTGCAGGTACAGTTCGAGCTGTCAAGCAGACTTCAAACCTCTAGCTGATTTGATAAGTTGTCTGTAGCTCATTGTTTTCGTGGTAAACTCATCCTATATCAACTGCTGAAACAAAGACAGAAAGGTGTTTCAGAAAAGGAAGAAGTTCATTTTACTACCCTCAAGTATCTATGCTGTTCACTTAACCCCCTAAAGTAAGTTTTAGTTCAATTTACTACCCCGAACTATCTAGATTAATTCAATTCACCCCCCTCGTGAATTTTTACTTTTTTTTTCTCTTTGTACAGGTTATATTTGAAGCTCAAATTTTGTAGGATGGTAGATGACATCATCTTCTATGCTAGAAAAATTGTTCCAGATTTTTTTAGAAATATTTTCTTGCATTATTCTATCTTATATATCGAATTTGTATTGCATACTTTCCAGATACAAATATTTTTAAAAATTTTATTTAAACATTTTTCTAACATAAGGAATGTTTTTAACTATAATCTCACGAAATTTCACACTCAAACATGATGTGTACCTAATGATACAAAAAAGAAAATTTTTGTGAGGGAGTAAATTGAACCAATCTAAATAGTTAGATGGAGTAAAATAGACCAAAAATTAGTTTAAAGGGTTATGTGAACTACATGGATACTTGAGGGTAGTAAAATGGACTTCTTCCGACAGAAAAAAATAGATGGAAAATGAAAGATTGGATGATCAAGTGGGCTTCATGCCATGAGCTCATCAACGGATCATGCTTATCTACATGTGAGAAAGATGTATGTTTTCAATGGCGATATTATGTTTTGGTCAAAACATATGTGCGTACAAATGTGCATAAAAATTATCCCAACTATTTCCCTCGGAACGGACGATTAGTCAACTAGAGGATGTATCCATGATATTACCCTTACACGAGAAGTTCTTGAAGGAACATCAAAGTAAATGTCTGGTATGTTCTTTCATCTTACAATACAAAGATTAGAAGAACATGGTAGACTTCTGCAGATAAATGCATCATCTAGATCTGTGTAATGCATAAGAACTATGTATGTGTAATCTAGATCAGTATGCTACTAAACGGATTGATGCCATGCCTGATCAAATGCATATGCATAACTTTGTTACCTAGGAGTAAAGATGTTCAGTTAGGTTGTTAATTTCAAGGATGTAGAAAGTTATACCATTGCATTTACTTGCACCAAAGAGAAACTATATGGTCCCATTTGATAGGGCTCTGGATTATGCAAAAACAACTTTTGTCTGGATTATCTGACAAATCAGCTTATTTGACTTACCCTGACATATCCAGTCAAGCCATTATTCAAAACAACTTATCCTCTTCGGCAAAACATCTTATGTAAATGGTGAGACACAAAATGCTACTCGACTTGGGTAGACAACTTATCTTAGTACAAAAAAAATGCTTATTGCAACTTATCTTGGGTAAACAACTTATTTTGCTTTTTGGGTGTGTTTGAGAAAGGTGGGGAGGGGAGGGGGGGGGGGAGGGGGGGGGGGCTTATGACTTCTGGGTGCTATAAAACAAAGCAAAACAGCACCATAGCCCTACCAAACAGGGCCAAGTCATTTAGTTTTTTTTTTCATAGGGAAGATCTAGCGTCTGTATTGTTATTTGGATTTGCGACATTATCGAGCAGTTTTTGTATTGTTATCTAGATTTTTGTAACATAAAACATAGAGTGGGAAGATAGAGTGAGAGAGAATCAGGTGCATTTTTGGGTGTTGTAGTGCAATATCAAAGTATTAAGACACAACGATTTTATAAGTCAGTCCCAAACAAAATCTTGGTGGAGAAAGAAGAGGCAGGTGGAGCTTTTAAAACCGTTGCTCTTTTGGGGCATTTCCTTCCATGCCATTGAAAACTTCCCCGATCCCTTTTATGCCATTGGAAACTTTGTTATCCCTTTCATGCCATGATCCTTAAACTTTTATTCCTTTCATGCCATTGTCTTCATATTTTTAATTTCCTCTGTACTTTAATCTCTAAAAAACTTAGTTCTAAGCCTCTAAAAATCATGTCGATTTTTCTGGTAGTACATCAAGTTAAGGGGCAACTATTTAAATTGGAAGAACTTCAAACAGTATTGCAAAATTTGAACTAAAATTATCCCTATAAACCTAGTCTGAAACATAATTTCAATTTTTAGGGCACCTAAACATTTCCTAAAATTCTAGTAAAAACCACCCAAATTCACATGGTCCTGTCCACTAAACATTTAGGTAATTTGTACTAGAATTTTGTGAAATGTTTACATGTTCTAAACATTAAAATTAAGTTTCATGCTAATCTTCTGGAAAGAATTTTAGTTCAAATTTTTCTAAACTGTTTGATGTTCTTCCAATCTAAATGTGAATTTAGGTTATTTTTCAGATAATTTTAGGAAATTTTTAGATGCCCTAAAAAATTAAATTGAGTTTCAAATTAGCTTAATAGGAAGAATTTTATTTCACATTTTACTGAACTATTTTGATTTCTTTCAGCTTAAATGGCTGACTATAAACTTGATGTACCACCAAAAAAATCAGCATGATTTTTAGAGGTTTCGAACTGAGGTTTTTTTATATTAAAGTGTAGAATAAATTGAAAATATGAAGATAATGGCATGGAAGGGATAAAAGTTTAAAGACAATGGCATGAAAGGGATAACGAACTTTTTGATGGCATAAAAGGGATTGGGGAAGTTTCCGATGGCATAGAAGGGATTATCTCTTTAGAATACCATGATTTCTAAAACTGCAAAACTTGTTACAAAAACAAAGCTCCATACCTCTGAAAACCATAGTATTTTGCTAAGCTGTAATGTGCTACAAAACTCCAAACTTACTTTGTATCCAAACATGTCGCAAACAACAAGAGAGAAGAGAAATATATTGGGAAATGTGATTACATCCTTTTCAATATAAAAGATTAGTATCCAGTAATGGAGTAGTATCTAGTAAGACTATGGTTAACTTTTTTCTTGCACTGACAAATTCAAATCACCAGAAGCAGAAGAATAATTTTAGAGCCAATTTGCGCCTCACTCTTAATCATATACACCCTTTCAAAATCACGGAGGGCTTTTTCATCCAGAAAGATTGGAGAATCCTCAAAAATTCATATGGAACAAAAACTCCATACGTCTTTCATTGAAATTCATTAGGGACAAGTCTTTGTTCCAATGGAATATATATATTTTATCAGAAGTTTGCAATAATGATTTAATGATGTTCTATAAAATTTCACTAAAATCATATGTCACCACTAAAGTTCAATGCATCTCAAGAAGATAATAAATGTGAAACAAATTTCAACTTATCTAGAATTGAACCCAGGAGTATCTGGATCACCTGATCCAGTATATGTACACCCAAACTTCTCCTTTTTTGTTGATACCAAGTTTAATTAGTTGAGTTTCATGTAGAATTGCCTATTCACCGCCTCTCTAGGCAACTTTCACCAACGAATTTATTCATCTAAATGTTATAAGAATAGGTGTACAAAACATTACTATGCTATTTGAATTTTTAACTAGGTATGTCACCTTGAATACAAACAATTGTGCTCATACATCCGTTTCATGAGAGTAGAAAAAAACTAATGGTGCCACACGCACTCTCTGATCTGATCACTGTCGAAGCTAGTGTGTGCTTGCCTGGTGCACAGGCACCACGGTGCACAATGAATTTCAGTAAAAATCATCTCTTTTTTACCTTATGTGCACAACCCTAAACTAAAAATTTGCACCACTGGGCTGTCGCCGAGGCCTATCAAGCAAGGTGTGCACCTAGGTGTCTAGAGCTCTAGCTTCGCCACTGGATCTGATGACACATTTAACTTGGTGATTCTATGTCAGACTAAAAGGTGACAGTTGGTTGTTGTATTTGTGCAACTTGGTTATTGTCTTGATACTTTTATGTAACCAGTTTCCAAATCATGTCCTTGTTTAATTTGATGTTGTGCCTCGTCCAGGAAAATAGCATCTACATAACTATAGCCTCCAGACAACAATATCGAAAACAAACTTAGTCCAATCGTTGCAGCAATGCCCTATGTCAAAACACTAATATCTTGTTCACTTTGATATTTTTTATGTAATAAAAATAAATTCTAGATAATTTTGCTGACAGGAACAATATTATTAATTATTATGAAGGAATGCATACTCTAAAAATAAGGAAGGACTTCAATGATTAATTTACTCTGGTGATCTAAGTACTAAGCCGAGCATCAAACTGCTTCTTGATAATTGGTTATATAATTTATATTACTCCCTGTCCTTCAGGATGTTTCTTTGACCTGTGGCCTTGTACGCTGTACATATTATTCACAAAATGTGTAAAAAAGTTTAGTATGGGCAGCCCTACTGTTCAGTTAAGAACATTGGCCACTCCACATTGCAGACGTGCTATAGATTGGACCTTAGCTTTTTTCTATCTATAAGTTTCCTATATATATCACTCTGGTCGCTAACGCACCGCAACCACCTCCTCGCCATCGCAGCCACTCGCACCACGTTCTTCGCCACGGAGGCCGAGCGTGGTCGTATCCACACCCTCTGCGTCGTTGCGGCCAACGAGGAGGACGCCCGGGGCGCGCTCCTAGCTCGCCACAGAGGCCGAGCGTGTTCACGTCAACCTCCGCATCTCCGCGGCCGACGAGGAGAACGCCTGTGCCTCGCTCCTCGCCGCAGAGGCCCAGTGGAGTCCACACAACTTCCGCGTCGTCGCAGCGGACGACGCCGCGTTCCTGGTGATCGCGGATGGTACTGCGGGAGCTGGTGCCCGTAACCTCGGCGCCTCGCTTGTCGTGCAAGCAGAAGCACAAATCGTCGCGAATCTCCATGACTACACCGGTGCGCGAGGCAACCGCCTCGCCGAGGTGTTCAGCCAGTGGCACTGGCGACCACCTCATCGCGTCGGGCGGCGCCAGCGACCAGTGGCTAGCCTTAATTGCACCCTGCTCGCGTCGCAGAGGAGCCAGCTGCCGGCAGAGCCTGCGCACCTCTCGTTGCACCTGCCCGGAGTGGAGGTGGTGGAGGTGGCGCAGGATAAGGTGGTGGTGGTGGTGGTCGCCCGATGTGTCCGGACTTGCGAGCGACGTCACAAGCGGATGATTGGTTCATTGGTTTGTACAGACCGAGTTCGATTCTTGTATGTGTCCGTATATACAGACTACAGAGCCGGTTCCAATGCACTGAAGACAAACAGATCGTGGCGGTACAGATTGCCCCTGCACGTACTGGGCAGGAACTTGGCTCGGTTAGCTCCGAGTCTCAGACGACGCGACGTGATCGATTCCGACCCCAACTGAGATATCACACGTATTGGCTCGCCTCGATCATATATTATACTAGTAAAAATGCACGTGCGCCACGCACGTGTCTAAAAAATACATCACTTGGCAGGATTATGAGAATTATAGACAACTTGATTACATATTCATTTATTAGCATAGAAAATAAATTATTCTGGAAAGAATCACGCAAAGCAATAGTAATTGCACCTTAAACCATCGATCATAACACATCAAATTAAAATTGCATTTGTTTTGTGTCATATATGCCTCCATGGCCATACATGAGTATTTGGGAAACCCAATGCAAAAAACAAAAATAGGCTGTGAGAAATGCAATAAACAAATATAGTTTTTCTCCTATTGAAAGATGATGTTTTTTTCTTAAAGACTAAGAATTGAATTAGACATTTCTTTATAAAATATCAAGAAGTTTTTGAACTCTGCATTAATCAACAAGGGTAGTTTTTCTCCTATTGCATGATGATTTTTTGTTTAAAGACTAAGAATTGCATTCGACAATACCATGCATAGGCCTCAAACTAATAAAGTATTAATTTCTCTACTGTGGCTGCAGAAGAAAAATAACCCAAGCCATTGAACTCAATGAACTAATTCAACAAGCAAACAACTTTATTGATTAATTGCATGATGCAAACCACTTCCTCATCTCAAGTAGCAACAAATAGTTTCAACAATATTTTATGATGCAAACAAAAGATTTCACGTCACATGGTAATCTGATAATCACATTCACTTGTGAAATCTGCCTCTAAAGGCTATTGCGTTAGGCTTCAGTAGACCAAAATCTTAATTGAACATCTCAATTTGTTTTTAGGAATATCTCAATTTTTTTCATATTCATATATAAAGAAAATATGTCAACGAATCATCAATAACAAGAGAAAGCAGCAAATATAGTGTTCTGTGAGCCTCCAGGACATCTTCTTCATCTTCTCCACAATAATTGTCACTTACCAGCATAAGGTAGATATTGCAAGTTGCAACTGATTAAGAGCGAACATCAGAGACCAGAGATGAAATGCAAAGGCTTCATTTTTTTTTTCAAAACCAAATCAGAGAATTATCATAGGCTGGATGAGTTCCCAACAAAACAAAGATATCAGGGTATTAATGTTTGCACACGATTTCACATAAACTCACAAAAGTAGCAAATGACTCAAATGTAATAAGGCCACAAACTTTCTTCAACAACCTCCTTGACATCAATATATATGCCTTCTTCAGATTCATTTCACTTGTACCTCAGGACGTACACGAGGAAACGCTTCCTAGCTGTGCTTGAATTCTGCATGTTCCATGACATTACTGTTAATAAGGATAAATATGTTTCAACTATTATAGAAATCTTTAGAATTTGCTGGGAAAAACTGTGTGATTGTTATGGCAAGGCTCCCATTATGAACAGAAATTCAAAAGCTATTACCAGATTAATAAACAAAAATCCCAAATCCAAGCTATATATCATGCACTTTCAGCGACACAGAAAAGCTGCTACCCAGGTGGCGAGATGAGGTATATCATGAAGGTAAAAGTAAGCATTCCAATTACTTTCAGCTAATAAGGGAACTGGATAGAGATGCTGGTGATCTAAAACCTGAACCTGCATATCAATCGTAAAGGAAGAAATGACAGAGTCCTTATTTCCGTTGTACACCTCTCTTACAAATCCAGAATTTAATTAAAAACAATTGATTATATACACTATGCTTCAAACCAATTGTGCATATTAGAGGTGCATTATCTGCAGTGGGCAAGATGCATTATCAGGGTTAACAAAAATTGACAGGTCATTTTAACCTGTGAGGCTATGAGTGTCTGTTACCTTCTAGGTGCAGGAAGTAAGAAATCCATAAAGCTGGTATTATAAAGCTGCACCATCCATTAGAAGGGATTTCAATCAATAAATTTCATACATTTTCAGTGGAGGTAATAAATAGGAAATAATAACCTTAAAGTTATAAAATAGAAGGCTCCAAATAAGTAGTGAACAAAAGAGAGATGAACGAACGGAATACTCTTTGTTTTTAGAAATGGAATAACATACCTAATTGCAGATATTCTTGCTCAAACCTTTTGTCAATGAACCTGTTGCAAAGCATCTTGCAGATATTCTTGCTCAAACCTTGTGTCAATGAACCTGTTGTACAAGCAGTGAGTTCAACGTCCTCCTTAATTTGTTGAAATATATGAGCACCATCATCTAAAAATTGCAAACAACATCGTATAAGTAACTGAGCTCAACAGTTAAGCTAATCTCTCTTTTGCACTCTCCATCATCTTTGCCTGCCAAAAAAGGTTAAAAAAACAAACTGCAATGGCTTAGCATCTATGGATTTCAGTTAACGAACCTGCTTGCAAAGAATTTGGAACCAGATCATGGAATCGCAGATACATTTTGAAGAGATAATCGCAGATACCTGCTTGCACTTCTCTCTTTGTCTCCCAAAAGCTCCCCTGCAAATCGAACAAGGAAAATACATCAAGCATCCATTCAGCCATTGACTGTAACCAGATACAAAAAACAACTTCAAATAGGCAATACCGGAGAAGCAAACTTTAGGGAGACTGATATTTTCCCTTATCTGAAAAAGAAGGAAATCTTGATATGTGACGAATTGTTCAGTGCTAAGAAAAACTATGATAAGGTGTTACAACAGACTGAATGAGTAGGCACCGTCATCAGGCCAGTGATTAATGCAACCTGATGAGAGAAACAAATGACATATTGCGTTAGGGGGAGCAAATAGTTAACAAGTTAATGAAAAGAAATCAATTATAGGAAAAGCTAAACTTCCTGAGTAGGAACATGAGATGATCGGCCAGACTAACAGATCGATGTGCAGTGCATCAATGACAGGCCATGCGCAGAGGGGAAAAAATCACAAATATCAAGAGAATTTCGCAAAAAAAAAATCAATGGAATAAAATTCACAAGAAAATAGAAGTCAGAAGCACGAAATCGAACCTTATGCTATCCATCCAAATCGCAAGCATTGGAATGCAAGACAAGAATCAACGAACAGCACTCCGAGGTGCCGTCGGCAGCGCAGCTTGTGGGAGAGGTCGGCGAGGTGCAGTGACGCGCAACGCGGAGCGGGAGAGCAGGTTGAAGCTGAGGTCGAGGGAGCCGAGGGTCGGGGACGCGAGGAAGGAGGCGGGGACGGATTCGATGCCAAGAAGTTGGAGGCTGGAATTGAACAGAGCCGAATCACCTTCATTGCCAAATCTGGCAACGGTCGCCGGGGCCAATCGAGATCTCGAAACTCTCGCACCTGGATTTATCGCCGTCGACGGAGCCGTCTCCGCCGCGCCTCCCGAACCGCCTCCAGGACGGCGACCGGCCGCTGCTCGCCGCAGAGGAAGACGACCCGGACCCCGACCGGCTCAAGCATCTTCAAGGCCGACCTGAGTAGCCACTGCATCTTGCCGCTGCTCTTGACCGCCGACGCAGCCAGAACCCTCGATGCCACCTCCAGGTCGCCGCCGCCGCACCGCCCGCGCAGAGCCGTGGCCACTCCCGTTTGCGAAGATCTGGTGGAGGATGTGGGAGGAAGGAAATCCAGAAGGAAAGAATCCATGCATAAGAAGGAAACAAATAAACATGACGGTAATCAGGGAGGTGAGAAACGCGGGTGGCTAGCTGGGCGTGCGGTAGAAAAAAACTCACAATCGTCATCGCAAATGAACGGGCGATGACGTTTTGTCCATCCGCCGTGTCTCCGTTCTAAAGACACATTGCCTGTAAACAATGTCACCCAAACACAAAGATCAAAATTATTCATTAATAATGCAAAACTCTAAACCATAAGGCGCATCTAAATAGTTACGGAGTTATATTTAATAGCTAAAACAAAAACATATCATCAGTTATGATGTTCGTGATATCATTTAGAGGTTGTATGGCTGATTCAAAAATGCTGTCAGTAAGAACAGATAGTTGACATGGAGTCGATGTGCCATGATTTCCCTCCCCGCAATTTTCTGAAAAACGAAAATGAAGATGTGCATTAAGAATTTACGTAAATTGGGTTTGCAGGCAAACAAGTAGACAGACAGCCAAGGACCCATGGGAGTTTTCCACATTGATTCTCACCTTGATTTCCAAAAGTACTCATAGTCGGAAGGAGAGAACGTTCCAAAGGCAGATTGCCTGTAAACACTATCGCTCAAACTCACATATTACGAATGCCAAAAAAAAATAAATCAAAAGTGACCATTATACCTTTTTGCAAAACATGTGTTGCCTTCTGTTGTGCACGATGCCGTCTTTGCCGTTCTCTAGCTTGAGCTCGCCGCTTGGCAATCGCGGCGTCGTAGCCCTCGCCTCCGATGGTTTCTAACAAAAATTCCATCATCGGATGAACAAAAGTTCAGTAGAGGAGATATTTGCAACAAGAAGATATAGAACGAGGATCGATCTATGAGTTCACCTCCGTTTGCCACACCCTTGCCATCGGCATCGTCTCCGGCCATCACCGGATGAAGTTGTCACCCACGAATGTCTGGATGGCTGCGGGTCTAGGGTTTCGAAACAGAACAAATGTGCTAAACAGGGCAGGCAGCAATATCAAAACCCTGAAATTCATCTCCTATTTTGCAACAGCTACCGAAAAACAGGTACCGAAATTCACAATCCTAAAAATAGACCTATTCTCAGACTATACAAATCTAAATATGGACAAATCCCAAATTTCAATTTCATCATTTAATCATTTAATCGTAGTCTTGGAGTTATTTCGAACTACAATTGGTCTTGCAGTGTGACAAGGATCCTATCCGTGGACCATAAAAACATGAACAAGTAAAGATCACCATCTAAACAATTGCATGAATTTTCTTGACAGTGTCCCCAAACAAAGTAAAGATCGCCATCTAAACAAGCCAAGGTTTCGATGTTGTATAATTATCGATTCATTAAACCTGGTCTACCTCGTTGGTACATCCATTCATAGTTGCAGGCCCTTTCTAATTGCCATGAATAACAAATCAAAAGAAACATGTAGAGTGAAGTACAGGAGGCGCAGCAAAGAACCTGTGATACATGGCTTCGCCGAGGGTTGTGATCAGCTACTCCGTTTCGTTGCGCTCCTACGGCGACGGTGACCAGCGGCGAAGGCGACCAATGTTTCACGGTGACGGCGACCAGCAGTGGACGGCGATCACGGCGACGGCGACCAAGGCAGTCGCAGCGACGACGACGATGGACGGCGACCTCACCAGACGCAGTGACCGTGATGATGGGCGGCGATCACGGCTGACACACGTTAGGAAAGAACTCTAATTTGGAAAAAGGAAAAAGGAAAACGTGAAACCTTAATTTGGAATCAGGAAAAAGGAAAAGGAAAACGTGAATCAGGAAAAAGGAAAAGGAAAACGTGATTAGTGGTGTGCGGGTGCATGATGTGCGGGTGATAGGCTGGCAGGAAAGAACTCTAATTTGGAAAAGGAAACGAAACCTTAATTTGGAATCAGGAAAAAGGAAAAGGAAAACGTGATTAGTGGTGTGCGGGTGCATGGTGTGCGGGTGAGAAAATAATTTTTTCAGAGCGTGACGGTCATGTAACACTTTCCAAAAAATTAGAGTAACAGGTGGGAGAGATAGGGGGAGCGTGACGCCGAGGATTTGGTGAAACGATCAGGTGCGTCTGATTTTAGGCCCACAATATGGCAGGACGGTTTAGATGGCAGGGTAGATAGGCTGGCAGGGTAGAAATGATATTTCTCCCAACTGGTTCTTTAAGGGTTTAGATTAGATACACGGAAACGCCGTGCCGCCTCAAGCAGCTCTGCCTGCACCCCATTAAAAGTTAGGGCTCCAAAACCTCACCGCCTCGAATTGAAAGAACAAAGAAGCAGGCGCGGCAGGCCGGATCGGATCCAACCAATGGCCGGCGAAGAGGAGTGTACAGTGGAAGGGCGGTACTCCACGAAGAATAACGATGACGAGGAGGTGGTGCCGGGCAAGCTGGATGATCCGGCGATGGAAAAGCCGGTGCCAGAAGGTATCTGCTCCGACGACGGTGCTGGTTGCTTCGCTGCCGGCGCCGAATCTGGAGAGGAGAGTGCCGTGTCAGACGCCGGTAGTGAACACGAGGAAGCTGATGCCGATGACGACGACGACGGCGCCACGGATTCCGACGCCGATGCGCGGATGTCGGGCACTGATTACATTTTGGCCTACAAGGAGCTGCCGCAGTACGAGATCGACCTGATCCTGGCGGGGTCCGTGGAGCACGAGGCCTTCACCGACACGGAGCTTTTCAAGTCCATGACCGCCGACCCCTCCGTGACGCCGGAGGACATCGCCGCTGCCGCAGCAGAGCACGAGGACCGGATGGACGCGAGGGCCAGGTTCCGGGAGTATGTGCGCGAGGAGTACAAGGCCAAGGGCTACGTCGGCGTCAGCGACGAGTACATTGCCAAGAGGGTCCGAACTGAAGAGATCTGCAAGAAGATGTGGGAGGAGTTGTTTGCGTACTCTGATGATGATGACGATGATGGTTCCGACGAAGAGCAAGAGGAGAGGCAGAAAAGTGCTGTGTAATCCGTCTGAGATTACAATTGTAATAAGTCCTTATGATTCCCAAACTCGGGAAAGTTATAGAAATTGTGATTTGTGGCGGAGGCAAGACAGGCATTTGGGTAAATTTTGTCTTCCTTGCTGTATGAATTTTGGGTTCGATTACCTTCTTTCATGTTGCATCAGAGTTTTGGAATGTTGCGACAGAAAGCTTTGAATGTTACAGTTGCGTTGAGTGAAACATGTTGAGATTTAAGGGTGAAACAATAAGGACGTTGCAATCTCCTTGAGAGGTATGCCCTTTCTCTTGCCAGGATGTTTTCCGTCTGTGTCTATTCAAATTGTTGCAACCATTGCATTTCAATGTTGCAATAATAACTTTATTTGTTGAGATTTTTTTTCGCGTGCTTCGATTTTGTTTGTCCTGCTACATTTAAACTTTTTTTTTAAGGATGCTACAATTAAAATTTCAGGATTTTGAAGCAACTTTTTCCTGGATGATGTTGAATTGAGATTAATGTGCATGCCTTATGTTAGGCTACAATTTTGATGATGCAACAACTTTCTATTGTTATTGCAATCACATTTTTGGCATGTTGCAAAAGTTTGGAAGCTAAAACTGTTATCGAGAAACTCTGATTTTTCACATAGGATATTTCCCGATGTTTATTACATAACTTGTGTTCCTTAATAATATGGCAAAGCCATTTGAATGAATCACCTGTGGAAATAAGATGGAGGGGTTTGGATCAGTTGATGTTGCATGCGACATTATAGAATGGCGCGCTGGTTGTTTTTCCATGGTTCGGAAGAGAGTAATGTGAATAGCTGAGTATTTGACGCTGGTGCCTGGATCCGACGTCTAGGTGCTAGCGGTGCCCCTCTTGTTTATCTTCTCACTTCTTGTGTTCACTTTCTTGGCAAAGTGTTAATACTTGTGGACTAGGGGTGGGCAGAAAAACCGAGACCGAAAAATCCTCGACCAGACCCGAAATACCCGAAATACCAAAGCAACAGTCTGGCCCATTGCCTCAGTTCAGGCCTCAACTACAGGCCCACGAGCCTACAGCTCACCAGACTCCTCCCAGCCCATGCAAGAGCGGTGCTACATCTACAAAAACGTTTCACAACATTCCCACGAAATATTGACGTGTCAAAACATGATTGGTTGCGTGATTTAGGATTAGCATAATTCAAGTAGATACTTGCTATAAATTCACTCACACGTCAGCAACACTTGCTATAAATTCAATGACACGTCAGCATTTTATGGGAATTTTGTGAAACTTTTTGTGAACGTAGCATTACTCCCCACGCATGACACACCCTTCCTTATGCGAACACACAGCAATGCTTGCCCACGTCGCCGCCGCCTCTTCAGTTGCGCCTGCGCGTCGACGCCCACCACCGCATCGCTAGTCGCCGCCGCCTCCTGTGACATGCGCCCAGCTCCCGTGCGCTTGTCGATTGCCGGAGCTCATGCCTCGATGAGGAGGAGCCAACCCCCACTCAGTCCTCGACCAGCCGCCCACCCGGAGTCGACTAGCCGGAGCTGCACCAACGCCGCCGACGCCGGCAGGCCCGGCACCTCAGCTAGTCGGAACCTGTCGTCATTCACTCAAGATGTTCATCAACTGATTGCTTGATTTTGTGAGACTGGATTCATAAAAGCTATGCTGCTGTACGCCTCTACGCATGGTGAGCTGCTGAATATGTTTGGGTAATTTGGGTGTAACCGAAGACCGGACCGGTTTTTTGTTACCCGAAGTTATCGGGTACCCAGTATTTCAGCACATGATCGGGTATGTTTCTGAGAAACCGAAATTCTGAAAAACCGAGAGGACCGGACCGAATTTCAGGTTATACCCGAATATGCCCACCCCTATTGTGGACAAACGAAAGAGTCTGGAGCTGTGTTTTTTTTTCCTTTTTTTTGGGGGGAGGGGTGCGGGGACAGATATATAGAGTATCTTTTAAGCGGCACCCATCGACCTGCTGGGTAGGGACACTAATTTTCTTGGAACGGAAGAACATGAACAGCTCATACACGTGACCATCGTTAAATTTGCAACAGAGAAATATTGGGGACTAGGCAGTTGACTCTGACGCTTTTGATCGAGTTTTCCCCATTTTTTGGGTGACTGAGCATTACTTGTAGTTCTGAACAGATATCATAACCCAACATATAATAACCTTATTACTCCGTCTCAAAATAGTTGTCACTCTTGACTTTCAGACATACCATTCATTTTATTTAATTTTTTTGTGCAAATGTTATTTTCTTGTCTATAATATGTTTTATCATGGAACATAGTTTAATCATGACATATTAATTTTAATATTAGCATAAAAAAATTAAATAAAACAAAAGGTCGATAAACAAAAGTCAAAAGTGACAAGTGAAGTTGTACTAGGGACAATGGTAGCGACCCAATCTAAATCCAATGCTTGTGCTCGTCGCTTGAAACACCCCTCTATTTTCAAGACTTGAAAATTAGCATAGCCCTAATTAATTTGCAAGGTTTTTTTTTTTGGTTACATTCCCTTTGTCTTGCTAAGTCCGCCACCAGCGCGCTCTCAATCGAGACGCCTGGCTAATTAACGCTAGTGGATCCAGAATGCCCGGCTGGATGCCACGTCTTGACACAAATAAGCATCAGGCCTTTGCGCCGCAGCAGGACCTGCAAGGTCACAAGTAGGGCTGGCTACCGAGCCAGCTCGGCTCATTAGGACAACGAGATAGCTCGGCTCGGTTCGTTTTCTTAACGAGCTGGAATACTAGCTCGGCGAGCCAAATTGTTAAGCTCGTCACCGCTTGCCCTCGAGCATGAAGCGGCCCGCTGGGCGGGGAGGCGGACGCCGACGTCACGGAGATCGTCACGCCCGAGAGGGGTAGGGTGCCATTGATGTGGAGGAACGGTGGAGGATGGTGGCATCACCCGACTCAAGTCACCGCGTGTCGCATTGCCTATCCGCGGTTTGGATATTGATTCGGTCTCTTTCCGCCATCACCCTTGTCATGGGGAGAGCGGTGGGGACAATGAGCTCATGCTCACCATGAGCTTTGGCATTGATGGCTGCATCGTCAGTGACAGAGAGGAAGGGAGAGGCGACTGTTGTGGCAGGAAAAAGGAGGCATTGACAGCCTCGCCGAGCTCCTCCGGACAAGCTTGCAAGTGGGCGGCGGTGGGGATCGGGGAAGAGACAAGGTGCGGTGGCGGCATGCTTCGAGAAATGGATAAGGTGTGGGGAGGGAGGAGGGGTAAGGGACATTGCTCCCGTTGATGGGCTTGCTTAGCTTGCGAGGGAGGAGGGGATCGAGGCCTGCTGGGACTTGCTGGCTCGTTTGGCTCGCGAGCTCCTTGCGAGCCAGCTCGTTCAACATAACAAGTTACAAACCTGGCTCGGTTCCTTAGAAAAAGTGAACGAGTCGAGTCTAACCAGTCGCGAGCCGAGCGAGCTAACAAGCCACGAGCTTTTCGTCCAGCCCTAGTCACAAACAACGGTTAGAGGATGTCATTGGCTTTAGCTATAATTCCTTTGTACAGTCTCCGCCGGCCCCATTGAGATAATCACTGCCAGCGCAAGTAGCCGGTTGAGCCTCTTCGCCTCGTCCAATGTCGCCTCGTCCAATGTCGCCACAGAGTGGTGGCTTATGCATCAAGACAATTAAAGACGCATGAGCAAAACTACCCAACCCATGATCTAGAACTGGCAGCAGTTGTACATGCACTCAAGATTTGGAGACACTATCTGATAGGAAATAAGTGTGAAATTTACACCGATCATAAGAGCTTGAAGTATATCTTCACTCAACCTGATTTAAATCTCAGACAGAGAAGATGGTTAGAGCTGATCAAGGATTATAACTTGGAAATCCACTATCACCCTGGAAAAGCAAATGTAGTTGCGGATGCGCTGAGTCGCAAGATTCATCGTAACAGCATCAAGATGCATAAACGAAGACCCGAGCTTGTGGCAGAATTCGAACATTTGAACCTTCACATTGTCAAGCAAGGACGATTGAACACTTTGTGTGTAGAACCTTCCCTGGAAAGCCAGATACGAGCAACCCAAGAAAAAGATGATGAGATACAGGAATTAAAGAAGAAAACGGGATTAGATAAGGCCCCAGGATTCCGAGTGGATAATCAAGGAACCTTATGGTACAGGGATCGGATATGTGTACCTAAAACTGGAGAGTATCAGAAGCTCATCATGGATGAAGCTCATAACTCTGCATACTCCATCCATCCAGGATGCACCAAAATGTACTTGGATTTGAGACAGAAATATTGGTGGTCAGGAATGAAAAGAGATATAGAAGAATTCGTTGCCAGATGCGATATATGCTGTAGAGTCAAAGTAGAGCATAAGAAGCCTGCAGGGTTGTTGGAACCATTGCATATTCCAGTATGGAAATGGGACGAAATCAGTATGGACTTCATTGTGGGTTTACCCCGTACTAAAAAAGGGAACGATTCGATATGGGTTATAGTGGACCGTCTGACAAAGGTCGCACACTTCATCCCTGTAAAGACAGTCTACAGAGGAGACAAGTATGCTCAATTGTACGTGGATCATATACTCAAGCTGCATGGAGTTCCGAGCAGAATAGTTTCAGATCATGGAACCCAATTCTCTTTGACGTTCTGGAAAAGCCTACACAAACTGTTGAAAACTAAGTTAGATTACAGTTCTGCATATCACCCTCAGACAGATGGACAGACCGAAAGAGTCAATCAAATCCTCGAAGACATGCTTAGAGCATGTGTACTAGCATATGGAAAGGATTGGGAGAAAAGTTTATCTTTTGCAGAATTCTCTTATAACAACAGTTATCAGGCCAGTCTACAGATGTCACCTTTCGAAGCCTTGTATGGCAGGAAATGCAGAACCCCTCTGATGTGGTCAGAAGTCGGAGAACGATCTTTCTTCGGCCTAGCCATTATCAGAGATGAGGAGGAGAAAGTAGCTCTGGTAAGAGAGAATCTAAAGGCAGCCCAGAGCAGACAAAAAATCTATGCAGATACTAGGCGCAGAGATTTAAGTTTCGAGGCAGGAGACTATGTGTATCTTAAGGTGTCTCCGATACGAGGTACTCGGAGATTCCAAATCAAAGGAAAGTTGGCACCAAGGTACATCGGACCTTTTAAGATACTCAAAAGAATAGGAATTGTGGCTTATCGCCTTGAGCTTCCCGAAGAAATGTCGGACATCCACAATGTCTTCCATGTCTCACAATTAAAGAAATGTCTGAGAGTTCCAGAGGAAGTAGTACCCCCAGAAGTAATGGATCTTCAACCAGATCTCCGCTATCAGGAAAGGCCTATCAAAATTTTGGATATTGCAACTCGGCTAACAAGAAGGAATGCAATACGATTTTGCCGAGTGCAATGGAGTAATCACACAGAGGCAGAGGCCACATGGGAACGAGAGGATGATCTAAAGAAAGAGTTCCCCTACCTGTTTCAAAGCGAGTCGGAATCTCGAGGACGAGATTCTGTTTAAGTGGGGTAGGTCTGTAGCGCGCTCAATTTTGTGCTCATTTAAAAATCCTTAAAATTTGACCCTTTTAAAAATTTTCAACTAAAAACAATTTTCTAGATTAAGTTAGAGCTCAAACTAAAATTTTTGAATTTTAAACCATGCACAAAGCTCATCATATGCATTTTTCAAGTTTATTGTTTTTATTTTAAGTGTTTGTTCGTTTTTGTTTTGTTCGAATTTGAATTTCCTTCAAATTCGAATTCTAGAAATGTTTGAATCAAAACCAGCTCCAAAAACATCTCGGGCCGAATCTCCAGCCGGCCCAGCTCCTTTCTCTTTTTCCCTCTTTTTCTTCTCTTTTCTACGCCAGCCCATTCCGGCCCATCTCCTCCTCTTCCGGCCCAACTCCGTCCGGCCCGTTCCCTCTCGCGCATGTCGCCGACAGGTGGGGCACGCATCCCCTTCTCCCTCCTCGCGTCGCCGGCACAAATCGCGCCGCCGCCCATATCGCGCTGCCGGAGTTCGTCGATCCGTTTATTCAGCGCACAGGAAGCGTCCTTGCGTCGCACGTGAGCCACACCACTCCTTTCCCCGTTCCGTCCCGTCGCACAGCGCCGCCCGTCGCGTCGAAACCCTAACTCCGGCAAGCCTCCATTCTTCCCTGCCTCCGTGACGTCGCACACAGCACCCCCCATCTCATCGCAAGCCCTGCAGCCATACCGCGCCCACTCCGCACCCGCGTCACCGAGCCGGAACCGCCTTTGCGCGTCGCGTCGACGTCCCGTCCGGCGAGAAATATCTTGCCGGAGCTGGAGATTTTTCTCCCGCACGCACCGCCTTTGCGCGGCTATAAAGCACGCCCCGAGCTCCCTCTTCTCCTCCTCCATCACTCCACTCTCCCGTTCACTCCCTGCGCACACACCCGAGCTCTCTCTCTCTCTCTCTCTCTTTTCCCCTTAACTCCGGCAAAGCTCCGGTGAGCCCCGCCGCTGTATTCCGCCACTCCCCGCTCCCAACCAAGCTCAAGGTGAGCTTCCCCGCTCCTCTCTCCCTCACCTATATCCCCTCTTCTTCCTCCTCGCACACCCGAAGCCTGCCCGCGCCGAGCACCGCCGCCCCGCCCCTCTCCCTCTCCATCTCCGGCCGCCGTGGGGCTCTCCCCGGCCTGGCCGAGGCCACACGCAGCATCCACGCGAACACGCGCACATCCGCAGCCGCTCAAAACCGCGCTCGCGCGTGCGCACCTTTTTTCCCTGCGCACTTCGGCGCGCCGCCAAGCTCCGGCGAGCTCGCGCCGATGCCCTAGCCTCTGCCCTCGTCGACGTCAAGCACCCTAGGGTCCGCCGTCGCACGTAGAGTTCGCAGCCGCCCTCCGCACCGTGTTCTGGCCACCGTAGCCGCCTCCGGCGTGCGTTCCGGCGCCGCGTCGCCACGCGCGCGTCCCCGCCGCCGCGTCTGACTGGGTCGCGCCGGCGTCCGACGTGGTTGCCACGTCGGCACCACGGGCCCGCGACGACCCGAGTCGCCGCACGCGTGGTGCACGCGGTGCATCGTGCACCACCCCCTTTGCACTCTGTGGTCCATGGCCCCGTGGATCAGGTCCACGGCACAGGCCCACACAGTGACCCTGTCCCTCTGACCCCACATGTCAGCCACCCATCTCATCTGTTAATGCTAAGTACACTCGAGTTTGTACACCGAAATCAATTTCGAACACTTTTCCAATAGCAGAAAAATCCCAATAAATTACCAAAATTCCTATATTCTTTTCTAACCACTTTGCAACCTTTGTACACCTCTGGAAAATTAGGATGTTGATTATACTTAATTAAGTTGATCAATTCCTAATCTTTTCCTTTCCTATTCATTCAAAAATTCATAACTATTGCATCTTAGCTCCAAATTCAGAGTTTCTTGCACCTATATTCTTCTAAAATCCTTGTCTATTCATCTACACCAAAGCCATCTCTATTTGCTGTTTATTTGGATTTTAATTTATTTAATGATTGTTTAATTGATTGTTAAGCGGTAGATTTATTCGCCTTTTATTTGCTTTTAATCGTTAGATAATCAAGCTTTTGTGGAAGAGTACGAGGACCCCGACTACGAGGAAGGACTAGAGGAAGAAGGCTTTGAAGGCAAGTCCTAACCTCCCTTGACCATATCGCGCCTATGTTTATAAAATATCCTAATTAGAGCTTGTTTGAAAACAAATCATGCATGATTATTTAAAAATGATTTATATGCTTAGAATGTCCTAATACTTGATGATGCCTATCCTTGATATTACTTATACCCTGTTTCCATTGATAACCCTAGGTCCCAACATCATTAAATTTTAATGATATGTTGGATGAAAATGCTGCTTAGGACTTTATTACACTGTGTATATAATTAATCTTGCTACACATGTTTTTGTGTTAAAATGTGTGCGTTCTTGGTGGTGTGTGTAAAAGTGAACTTGGGTGGGATTAGTGATTATGTGCAACCCATAGTGGGGTATGTTTTGGCGGGAACAGGCGAGGTAGTCCTCAGTGGGGAGGCTATCTCAGGGACGCCAATCCTCGTTGGGGTTGGCTATTGAAGATGCTTGTTTTGGTCATATAAGGACCGGTTCATGTGCCGCCTTGTCTAGCACCTTTCGTGCAACCACATGCCTTGTATGGGAAAGGTTTGGAACCACACCCTACTATAGTGTCACCCGGTACCCACCAGGAGGCGGGAGTCACAGCGGAAGCCAGGAGAAGACCTAACGAGATTGGCGTTAGGATCCGGCAATTGGTGATGGCTTAAGGCCCTTATTCCTATGGTGAATGGATGCCCCTGGTCGTGGTATTTCCGTGGTGGTACTGTGGTGACACCAAGTAGGTACGGAACCATTAGTATGCCAGTCTAAGCCATGACGATGGCAAAGGCTGGTATACCTTGTTGGTAAAGTGCACAACCTCTGCAGAGTGTTGAATCTATCCGGATAGCCGTGTTCCACGGCATTGGACAATTGAGAAGGCAATGGCCACACAATGATTAGATTTTTCCTGCGTGAGTTATCCTTGGCGTGTGTGTTTTGGAATACACCGGTTTGGAGCCGTGTGCTGGTTGTCGGCCAGCGATAAAACTTGGGAACTGGCGGGATGAATGCATCTCCCCCAGGGCCAACCAACCCCACTAAGTTCAAAACCTTACTTGACGTAGTTTGCAAAACTGTTTTGCTTTCCAAAATAACCCTTGCATAAAAATTGGCTTTCCGGCTGATATGACAAAAACCCAGCCTTCTCCTTTGATCTTCCCCTTGCATATAATTCACCCCTGTGTTAGGACTTGTTGAGTACCTTATGTACTCACTCTTGCTTCAATCATTGAGAAGAAGAACCAGAGTACGACTTCCAAGGTGATGGTGATGAAGAGTAGGGTCCTGTCCGTGCGTAAGTCTGCCTGTAGTGTGGTCCCCGCTTCAGTCTTCCGTTGCAGTAGTTGTAGTGCAGTGCTACTGTCCTCAGTGGCTCTCCAGTGTGGTGTTTGTGTCGTGTTGTAATAAGGCCTTTGGCCATTGTAAAAAGACCTTTTGTAATATAAAGGCTTGTAATGAGACTTGGTAATATTATCAAATGTATGACTCTGAGATGCCATTCTGTGAAAAGTGTCGTATCAGCGTCTGATCCAGGGACTGATACGGTAAGCACTAGTACTCAAGAAATGGGGTACGACAGAGGACAATGAGCTCGTGCTCACCATGAGCTTGGGCGTTGATGGCTGCAGCGTTGATGACGGAGGGAAACAGAGGGGAGTGCTGTGACAGAGGAAAAGAGTCAACAATAACCTCACGGAGCTCCTCCGGGCAAGCTCGCAAGTGGACGGCGAGGGAGCATGGTGACATAAGGCAGGTACGTGATAGGGACTTAAAAGGAGGCAAGGTGTGGTGATGGCACGTTTTGGGAAAAGAAAAAAATTGTGGAGAGGGAGAAGAGGAACGAGGGGTGCTGGGTTTGTTGGGATTTGCTGGCTCGTTTGGCTCGTGAGCGGCTCACGAGCCAGCTCGTTAAATATAACGAGTTACAAAGCTGGATCGGCTCGTTAGAACAAGTGAACGAGCCGAGCCGAGCCGAGTTAGTCACGAGCCGAGCTGAGCTAACGAGCCACGAGCTTTTCGTTCAGCCCTAAGCATTACCAGTAGTTCTGATCCAACAGGTTATCACAACAACATAGTACTTTATTAATTTGCAGGTTTATTGGTCCCATATTGCCTGAGTTAATGATCCAAGCAATGCAATGAGAAGCAACAAATTCGTTGCACAATTTCATCACGGTAAATTTCTTCCATTGCTTAATCTGTCACTTGTGTCATATTCTTGGAAAGCGCTACTAAAGTCGGAGGGTCGACTTCTTGCGACTCTTACGTTCGTCGGACAGCATTTCAGCAAACTTCCTGAGTGCATCCGCGTTGGTGTCCAGCCCGTTGACAGGCTCGTATACCCCAGTGTCGATGTTCACCCTGGCCACGGGTTTCTTCAGTAGGTCGTTGCCGATCTTAATAAGATCATCCATGTTCTCGTTGGTTGCACAGTCCATCGACGCCGTGTTCCCCTCAAGGTTGTCCGGCTACAGTCACACATGTGCAAAACGTTAGACAATGCATGGTGTGTGGAGTTGGTCGGTTAATGATTCATTAACATGAAGGTACCTGGATACGGAGGTAGTTGTTCTCGCAACCAATATCCTCGAAGCGCACCGCGGCGTGGATGTCGACCATGTCGGCGTTTGCTTGTCCGAAAACGTCGATGATCGAGGCGCCGTCACGATTCGTGGCCCAATGGAATAGGCCCCACTTGGCAAAATCTTTCGCGCTGTACTTCTTTGCCTGCTTGGCTGACCCTGTCCCGATGGAGATAATTATGAAGTTCTTGTACTCCAAGGACTCCACGTGCTTCTGGCCCTCGTTCTCACGTAGCGCCTCTTCGCTAAGCTCCAACATCGCAGTCATGGTTTCGTCACCGCTGTTGATGATGCGGCGGTGGACCTTGTGCTTGTCGTCGGGTGTGGCGGTCAGTTTTTGGCGGAGTCGGAGCATCTCCTTGTTTAGCATGGACATGGCAGCCATGGTTGGGTTGTTGGCCACGACACCGCCGTCAACGAGGTGGTACTCATGGGTCTTTCCGTCGTCGTCCTTTGTCATGAACGACGTGCCAATGCAGACATCGGAGAGGAGCGCGTTCTTGTGGGCCTCCTTCTTGGCCTCGAATGTGGAGAAGATGACTGGCTGCATTTTCTTGACGTCGAACGTCGGCACAACGATGTTGGCCAACGTGTCCGCCACCTTGATTTCCTTGGGCAGGAGCTTCTTGATATGTTTGTGCAGTGCTTTACCGTTGTACTTGGGGCCCAACGCCAGGTTAAAAATTGTTGAACATATCTTCTGGACCCAACAGGAGCTGCAGAGCATCACGATCAATTATTTATTGACAGTAACTTTGATACAGCTCATTCTACACCAATATTTAGGCAGAGGAATTTTAAGGTGCCCTATACCACTAGTGGTATTATGAAGGGTAACATAGTCATTATAGTTTTATGGGTCTGCTATCCATCGCGTCGCCTCCCTCGATCTAAATCCTTTCACCACCACTCCCTCTTCACGCGATCTCGTCCTGCTGCCACCTATGATATTGCCACCCTACACTGTCACCGGTTTTCCCATTGCCGTCACCGATATTACGTAAAAATTATTTTTTTCTGAAATATCCTAGTACTATTAATACTATTAAAAAATACCAGTGGTATTGAAGGTTGGAGGATTCTAAAAATCACTTGTATATAATGGTGGTATGCATGATTCAATGCCACTAGTATAATATACTAGTATTGTAGGTTAGAGGAAAACTTATCTGGATCATCGGATTTTAAATATCACCAGTATATACTAGATGGGCACTGTAAAACACCGCATTTAGGTGACTAGCACATAACCCCTGTAATGCCACCAACTTGTAAATATGTGATGGTTGGTTTAAGCTTATGAATGTGAGCTTCCCAATCCAATCTTCCACGTAAACCAATTAGTCAGTAATCTATGAATTGGACTTCTTTATATTTAGAAAACCTGTATTACTGTGTCAGCTTGCCTTAGGCTCCTTTTTTTTTTGAGAACTACCTTAGTCTACTTTATTTTTATAATGACGGAAGTTGGTAATAAAAGGTGTATTAGATCCGAGGGCTATTATTTGTAGATTTGCATCAAAAAATATGGCCAGCAATTTTGCTTTTTGGTGAGATTTTGACTTTTACAACGATTAACATGAAGGCTTCAAAAAAAGCATTTAATTAGTAAATATAAGATAGACTAGCACATATAAAATGGAAATGCACGAACAGATTCAAGACAAAGGTAGAAGACACAATGGGAATTGATGGCGTACTACCTTGGCGGGAAAATCTCTGGGCCGTGGTCATAGTAGAATTTGTTTATTTCATTGGCGGCGAATAGCGGCCGATTCCCCTTGCCAGGTGCCGCCAGCATCGCTGTGATAAGCCCACCAGTACTCGTCCCAGCAATCACGTCGAAGTAGTCGGCGATCCGTGCATCTGGCCCATCCAACTCCTAAACCAGATGATTGAGCAAGCCGCATATTTGAAATGGATAATTTTGCAACAAATGTGAAATGGATAATTACACAAATGAACCATAATCAAGAACAGGCGCTTCAATATGAAAAAGATGTGACAGAAGTGAGCATATTAGAAATAAAACTACAGGTGCTCCAGTATGGTGGATGTGCACGTACTTGGAGCTGTTGCTCGAGGTAGCATAAGATGGTGCCAGGGATGAGACCGCGGATGCCGCCCCCATCAATGCTCAGAACCGTTAGGATCCTCCCCTGATGCGCCTGCGGGAGTTGCATGAAGGGGGTGATGGTCGGGCTGCTCATGACGGGTTCGGGCGGACGGGCCATAGCCTTCTGTGTGAAGCTTAGCTGCTGGGTTCGAGCTACAGTAGCCCTGAGAGCAGTGCCAACATATGTGCATAGATATACACGGGGATAAGTTTTGTACTCATTTGTTTTCTTGAGGTCCATTTGTTGGCGTCGACGACCTTTCTCGGTCCTTTCAAAAAGTGAATCTTTGTACTTTGAATTTCTACGTGTCGTGTAGTGCCTAGGAATGCGTAGGATATTTTGGGAGCATGAGGCAAAAGTGAACCTCCGCATGCTTACTTCACGTGATGGACTTAGGGATGCGTAGGATATTTTGGGAATACGGGGCAAAAATGGCAAGCGAACACGACAGCAGCTATGAATTCTCTAAGAAAAAGTGTTGCAGGGAGCATATGGGGTAAGGATTCTTCACATGCTTAGATTCCGCTTCGATCATATTAACATTCTCAACTGATGGGGTTTTCTATTAATTAACAAGGCCGGCATCATTGCATTACAAGTTTGGCGTACCTGCTAACAAGCTATGCCACATTCATGATGAAATGGGACTGCACATGACCCCCAGGTGTCCCTTTCTTCAAAGATGTTTGGGAGATATAGACCCTGGCCTAATTCTTGGCAGAGAGTGTAAATAAGTCAGGCAAATGCCGAGATGTGTTTCTATCCTGACTCTTCTTTAATGAAAAGGCAGAACAACTGCCATGATTAGTAAAAAAACGGTCTTTTATGATGTGGTACTTGTACTCTATGGAAAGCCGCTCCGCTTATGTAGAAATTGAATTTGTTCTGTACATATCACGATTTTGCATGGTCGACGACCATGCATGACAATTATTTCCCTTTTTTTTTTTCCATCTGCATGGTAAGATACTGAATTCGTGCCAATAGTGGATCACATTCATTTTAGCTAATGGAAAAAGCATTTGTATGCTTGATGGATATAGCACAAATAAATTCTTATGATGTATCACATATGGATGATCTCGCCTTCTCTTCGGCATAGGTATCAGGACGAAGTCCATTTTACTACCCAAGTATCTTTGATGTTCATTTAACACCCCTAAAAAACTTTTTGGTCCCATTTATTCCCCCAAACTATCTAGATTGGTTCGTTTCACCCCCTAGTGAATTTTTTGTTTCTCTTTTCATGGATTATATTTGAAGTTCAAATTTTCTTCGATGGTATATGACATCATAATCTATGCTAGAAAATTTCTTCAAGAGTTTTCTATAAATATTTTCTTGAATAATTCTACCTCACATGTCAAATTTGTATTTCACACTTTCCAACATACAGAAAAATCTTTAAATATTTTTCTTAGGTATAGTATGTTTTAACCTACAATCTCACAAAAATTTACCCTCAAACATGTTATATACAAAGAGAAACAAAAAAGAAATACATGGAACCTGTTCTAATAATGCATTGTGGGTTAGAGGAGATGTCAATAGAAGGTGAGGCTGTTTGGTTTCCTGGAAAAAGGCTACTAGACCCAAGGACCAAGATGGCTTGGTTTTCTAGATCTAAAAGCTCAGAACACAGCTCTCCAACAAAGCTATCTAGCTAGAGAGCGTTAGGTAACTAACTTTGAATTGAATGTTGTAAAATATCGGTAGCCTGTGCAACTGCATAGGTTGAAGTTAATCCAAGAAACTTTATAGAAAATTAAGAAGCAAAATATCTGGTTATGTTTAGATTACCCTAATTGTTTTTGTTACATGACTTGCTCTACTGTCTTTGTCCAAAATAACAGTGGATTCAAAATCTAATATTCTAATAAGCATTGAGTAAGATTAAATCCTTACTCGCTCTTTGTTTATAAAAAGCATGGAGTGCAATGAAAACGACTCTACACACACCATGAAAGTGCTAGCCCCGTGCAAATGCACAGGTTGATTTAGCTAGTTAAAGATAATGCAAAGGAGAAGCAAGCATTTTGTTACACAATTCCAGCCTGGTACATAACTACTTTTTTATTCTGCCACCGGTTTCATATTCTTTTTTTTAATGGACCGGTTCATATTCTTAGAAAGAGCGCTACTTAAGATGCTGGGTCTTCTTGCGATCCTTGCGTTCCTTGAAGAGCATACCGGCAAAGTTCTTCAGTGCTTCCGCGTTTGTGCCCTCGTTGACAGGCTCGTATACACCCGTGTCGATGTTCACCCTGGCCACGGGTTTGTTTAGTAGATCATTGCCGATCTTAACCAGATCATCCATGTTCTCCTTGGTTGCCAAGTCCATCGACGCCGTATTCCCCTCCAGGTCGTCCGCCTACATCCAAACAAGTAAAAATGTTAGACAAGAGCACGATCAATCTGCCGGTTGATGGTTTATTAACACAAAAGTACCTGGATACGGAGGTAGTTCTTCTCGCAACCAATGTCCTCGAAGCGCACCGCTGCGTGGATGTCGACCATATCAGCGCTTGCTTGGAAGCAGACATCAATGATCGAGGCTCCGTCGCCATTGGAGATCCAATGGAACTTGCCCCACTTTGCCATTTCCTCCGCGGAGAACTTCTTTGCCTGCTTGGCTGACCCCGTCCCGATGGAGATAATGATGAAGTTCTTGTACTACATAGACTCCGCATGCTTCTTGCCCTCGTTCTCAAGTAGTGCCTCCTTGCTGAGCTCCAACATTGCAGTCATGGTCTCGTCACCTTCCTTGATGGTGTCCTTGACCTTGTCGTTACCTTTGATGACGAGTTCCTGGCGGAGGCGGAGCATCTCCTTGTTTAGCATGGACATGGCAGCCATGGTTGGGTTGTTGGCCACGACGCCGCCATCGACGAGGTGGAACTCGTGGGGCTTGCCGTGGACGTCCTTTGTCGTGAAGGATATCGGCGGAAAGTAGGTGGGCGCAGCCGACGTGCCGATGCAGACGTCTGAGAGGGACGCGTTCTTTTGGACCTCCTTCTTGGCCTCGAACGTGGAGAAGATGACCGGCTGCATTTTCTTGACGTCGAACGTTGGCACGACGATGTTGGACAACGTGTCCGCCACCTTGATTTCTTGGGGGAGGACCTTCTTGATTTGTTCATGCAGGGCTTTTCCATCGTACTTGGGGCCCATTGTCGCGTTCAAAATTTTTGAAAACAACTTCTGGTGCCACCAGGATCTGCAGAGCATCACGATCGATCATTTAATAATAACAATTCGATATAGTGCATACGGATCCATGACGTGCTACCTCTGTGGGAAAATATTTGGGCCATGGTCGTAGTAGAACTTGTTGATGTCCCTGGCGGCGAACAGTGGCCTGTTGTCCTTGCCGGGAGCCGTCAGCATTGCCGTGATCAGCCCACCGTTGCTAGTCCCGGCGATCACGTCGAAGTAGTCGGCGATCCGTGCGTCCGCTCCGTCCAACTTCTGCAGCCAAATGAACATGTCGCACATGAATTGGAGGGCACACTGCTGTTAGAACTAATGGATCATAAACCGTCACGATTTCAGCCATTGTTGATGGCTGAAGAGGTGTAGAGGCTGTAGATAGGAGTGGAAAGTGGATGCGGATAATCCGTATTATTCGATATTCGTATCCGATGAAATGCAAATGTGGTACAAAATTTGCTATTCGATTAATATTTTTACACTATTCGAATTCGTATTCGAATTCGATTAGAAAATATGGATGTGGATATGGTTTGAGGTTTTGACATCAGATATTCGACATATTCGTATTCGTATTCGTATCCGCTACTATATCATAAATATACCCATATATTATATAAAAAAATATTATAAAATTGATTGAATTTTGATATGAACTAGTGTAGATCATGTGAAATAATGCTATTAAAGATACTTTAGAGAGAAAAAAGTGTAGTAGTTGTCTTAACAACATAGAAATTAGATATATCCGTATCCGTCCGAATTATAGTGACATTCGCTTTTGTATTCGCATTCGTTTAATATTCGATCCGTATTTGTATTCGAAAACATTCGTATTCGTATCCATATTCGTTTACAAATATGGATATGGATGTGGGAAAGGCACTATCCGATTCGTATTCGATCCGTTTCCACCCCTAGCTGTAGAGGCATACGGATATTCAGTTTGATCTATTAAGTTTGCCCATAAGTTAGTTTTATGCTGCTTTAATTTTAAGTTTAATAAGTTTTCGCTTGTTTTCCCCACCGGTGATGCAAGTTGTTACTTATTACATGATTTATTTTTAGTGCATCTTATTGTACTAATTTTTAAGTTTTCACATTTAAGTCTATTCCTCTAAGTTTTCCATCCATCATGCATTAAGATCAATAAAAATGCATAAGTTGCATTTGCCATGCGCATTTAAAGATCAAATAATGCATCTCTTACGTTATTATTGCTATTTTATTAGCACACTAAGATATTTACTAAGTATCTTTATTTGGCTATGTCTTTTCAGATGAAAGCCACATGAAGAACATTAAGCCCTTCAACGGCATTGACTTTCCTTTATGGAAAGAGAAGGTGCAAGACATTCTCAAGTCTCTGGAGCTTGATTATGTGCTTCATAAGGACAAGCCACTTCCTCCCTCTTCCGACATTGAGGAGTATGATGAGAAGATGCATGAGTATCAATTCAAGTTGGAGAAATGGGAAAAGGACAATAAGTTTGCCAAAAGAATCATCAAGCATTCGATCTCAGAAGGCATAAAGGGAGAATTTGATGATAATGAGGACACGACTGCTAGTGAACTCTTCTTTTTGATTGAGTTAGAACATAAGAGAGCCAGTAGAAGGTTCCTCTTCACAAGGCTAACCACCTTGCGATATGATGGATACAGTGAAATAGTAAAGCACATACGCAGCATATATGACATTGCTTATGAGCTTAGGTCATTTGGAATAGAACTCTCCGATTTATTTTTAGAGCATTGTGTTGAGACATCTTTAGTGAATCCATAAATTGGGAAGTGATCCTTAGAATTTAGTAGGTGGAAATAAGTTAAAGTTTTAAGAACTTTATTTTGGAATTAGTTAGTGGATTCAATAAGTTAGCTTGATGACATTCAATGTACTTTAGTGAAACTTTTTGGTTCCATATATCATTGTTTTTATGAGTATATTTCTCTCTAAGTTGTGAAATTATCTCTTATATCCTCAGTTTTAAGTTATTATCTTAATTGCTTTTCTACAAGCCAATTTCATAATGCTAATTATGAATATCTTACACATGTGAGAGTTAGATGAGATAAGTAAAGTGATGAGACCTTGTCGAATATGTGGCACACTCACGTTTAGACCACAAATTCGGGGGGAGAATGGCGTGTCTCATCAATTTTAAAGATACTCCAGAAAATAATGCCAATTAAGAATTGCTCTTATCAATTAAGAATTAATGTTAGAAATATATTTATAAATTCTCTCCATGGCATTTGTCGTTCATAAGATTTAAGGACAAAATTAAGCATAAGATTTTAAGCATAATATAAGTTTTTAAGTATGATATACTCGCTATACCTTCGCTATATCTTATTGCTTAAATTAAGAATAAGTTCAAGAGAAACTTTATCATGCAAGACATGATTATTAAAACTACCATTGTGATGGGAGTTTAAACACTCCACAAAGACCAATTGTCTCACTAAGTGTGGTTTTATCCTATATTCTGGCCACCGCTGTTTACGGGATAACTCTAACAGATTGTGTTGTGCCACCCATTTTCTGGCCACCGCTGTTGTGGGTTGGTGCAATGGAATCAGAGACGATTGAAGTATGATTGTATTCATGATACTGGCCACCGCTGTTTTGTAGACATTTAATCATAGCTTTGCTGCTCTAGTTCATTATCTAGCCACCGCCGGTGTGGGCTAGTGGTGGCAAAGCAAGCTGATCAGTGGTATAATAAATGTCGTGCCAAGATAAGTTAAAGAGTTATCATTGTAAATTTATTTTAGATAAGCTTATGGGCCGACACATTTAATATTCTGATTATTCGGAATTCAATGAAAGCTCATATGGAAGGAAATGGGGGAGAAGAAATCTTATTGAGATATAGGATAAGTTTCCTCTATATCGATGATTTAAGATGAGATGTATATACATATACATATACATACATATATGATTTTCTCATATCGTGTCATAAGTGTTTCTCCATTCTTTTCTAACTCTGTTGAGGATCTACATTAGCAGTTCTTCAATAACAGAGACTCGTAAGATTTTAATAATAAGTTAAGTTTTGGGCACAAAAGTGAAAACCTCAGTTATTTCTAAGATTATGTAAAAGAGGTCAAAAAAGGGTCTATGAATTTTGAACATAAGTATAGTTCATCTCATAGCAATTTTCTGATGGAATCAAGACAGCAGACTGTAATGGGTCTGCAGATTGTTGAAGAAGTGATTCCAAAAGAAAAATAAGATGTTAAGTTTATAACTCACTATGGGTTTGTACATATCATGGGCAACTGTGATTTATTTCATAAGAATAAGGTTAAGAATAAGATAAATAGGAAGACGTTCCTAAGGCTTCAGATTGAAGCTACATGCTAAGATCTATAAGACATTGACTTAGCATGACAAGCCGGAATGCTTGACAAGATTTTATTAGTCTTAGTCCAGGGAAGGTCCACTGGAAAAGGTGTTTAAAGTTAAAGGCACCATATAACATGCTTATTTAATTAAGTATAATTCAGATAAGGTTTTGTAAGGGTGTATGGATGTAAATGTGCACAATTAAGTTTTATGTCCTTCATTCTTACAGATATGAGCGATTCTGCAGAAAGCTCTAAAACAAGATTAGCATTATTTATATTGATTTTGTATGGCATGTTTCAGACAGGTATATGAAATATATTCCGGTATTATTAAGCCTACATTGATAGTACTCAGTGTTACTGTATTTGATTACAGAATTCCTTTAAGTAATGACATATAGTTGATGGTGTCAAGCCCATTGACAACTATATTGTTATGTTATGAAAGAAGGGTCCCAGGATCAAGTCATTTTAATGCTTTAAGTAAATAGCTAGCAACATGACTAATTGAGGGTGTTATCGCCTATCCTATTTTGCGAAATTAGTATGGATTTGGTGATTAAACCTGAAATATGATTCTGGATGAGGCCGAATAAATAAACTCCCAATTAAGATTAATAAGTGTTCTATCGAGATACTATAGCAGACTTTGGTTAATTATATCTCGGTACACCTATATTGCTTCCGGTGACTGATTCGTCAGGTTTTGTTATGGTATTGAGTGTGAACATAATGCGAACATAAGTCTAAGTTTAAGATTAAGATTGTTCGATTAGGTGGGAGATTATTGATCTGTGTATGTCCACCTGCACGTGATTGATAAAATAAATATTATAAAGAATTAGCCATTGACCTTTGGTCAAGGGGGAGAATGTTGGAATTATTGACCTCGGTCAAGCGGCCCAAACGGCCCAATCCGATTCCAACTAAAAGCCCCTATTAGCTGCCTTGATCGGGAGGCAGAAATCAGCCCATCTAAGGGCCCGGCCCCGAACCTACAGCCTATATAACTAAGGGAAAACACTCCGTTTACCCTAATCGTGTGTTAATCACGAGTTCAGCCGCCAAGGGTTATTTCTAACCCTAATCTACCGATCACTAAGAGGCTGAAAGGTTTGGAAGCCGGTGTCCCTGATTCTACATCGACTTGCTGCTGTTCTTCTACATCTGCAGAGCCTCTACAGCCTCTACACCTCTTCAGCCATCAACAATGGCTGAAATCATGACGGTTTATGATCCATTAGTTCTAACAACTGCAAGTTAATGAACAAATTAAAAGACTGCAGATGCTTCAGTATAGTGCATCTGCGCGTACTTGGAGCTGTTCCTCTAGGTAGCGGAGGATGGTGCCGGGGATGAGACCACGGATGCCACCGCCGTCAATGCTCAGAACGGTGAGGATCCTCCCCTGATGTGGCTGCGGGATTGGCGCATCCTTCGGCTGTGGCTTGGGCGGCAGTTGTATGATGAGTTCGGGCAGGAGGTCCATAGCTCTTTGTGTGAAGCTAGCTGCTGTGGTTGAAGCGAAGTGGCACTGATACCAGCGACTACAGTCTGCATATATACACACGCCGAGAAGGCTTTCTGCTCATTTGATTTATTGACCTCGATTTTTTTTGTCTCAAAGTTTTTTTCAGGGTCCCTGAAAGAAACGCCTACAGAAAATTAACCTCAGTGAGTTTAATACACGCGTAGTGACAACGGAACGGAACGCGCAGGATATTTGGCAATACGGGGCAAAATAGAACCTCAGTATACATTAACTCACATGTAGTGATCAGGAATGCGTAGCATATTTTGGAACACAGGATACCGGCACTAATGCATATGGGTGATCTCTTGTCTTCCCTTCGGCACAGGTATAATTAATGATTGTCCCTTTTCTGGTTGGCAATCATGCGTATCCTATGTGTTCTGTTCTAGTTTAGGGTCCATAATCATGAATTAACTTGTCATTTTCACTAATTAAGTCTACGACTAGATAGATTCATGGAACCTGTTCTAATAATCATATTTTACCGTACTTAATGTCCAATCAAAGTTTCTTGCTCGTATTTGGATGTTTGCTGGTACATATTGGTTGATTACCATCAAGCTTAATTTATATGGAAAAAAAGTTTAAATCTCTCCTTGAGATGAGACCACCACCAAACTTCATATTGTAATGTAGAATGCGTATAATATTAGGGAGCACAGGTAGGGGTGGAAACGGATCGAATACGAATCGGATAGTGCCTTTCCCACATCCATATCCATATTTGTAAACGAATATGGATACGAATACGAATGTTTTCGAATACAAATACGGATCGAATATTAAACGAATGCGAATACAAAAGCGAATGTCACTATAATTCGGACGGATACGGATATATCTAATTTCTATGTTGTTAAGACAACTACTACACTTTTTTCTCTCTAAAGTATCTTTAATAGCATTATTTCACATGATCTACACTAGTTCATATCAAAATTCAATCAATTTTATAATATTTTTTTATATAATATATGGGTATATTTATGATATAGTAGCGGATACGAATACGAATACGAATATGTCGAATATCTGATGTCAAAACCTCAAACCATATCCACATCCATATTTTCTAATCGAATTCGAATACGAATTCGAATAGTGTAAAAATATTAATCGAATAGCAAATTTTGTACCACATTTGCATTTCATCGGATACGAATATCGAATAATACGGATTATCCGCATCCACTTTCCACTCCTAAGCACAGGGCATCAACACTGATGCAGATGCCCGTGAGACACGGCCTGAGCAGTGGAGCCACGCCAGCAACATGTGGACTCGTAGCCACTAGCAAACAACAAAAGTCATATGAAATATACATATAATGGATCTGATTCGAGATTTAGAAAGAGTATGTCGTTAAGTTGGGGTTGCAATTATTCCAACACGCTTCACGTGATGCACCTAATTAGTAATTACCGTACAGACAAAGCAGGTGCGATCCCCCGCAAGATTCCTTTTCCTCAGCCTGTACTAACGTGATGTCTGGAGCACTGCGGGTTCTCTTCCTCTTTCCTCTTTCCATCTTCCCCAAATTCCAAATAGTACAAAGTTTCATCAAGAAAGAAAATTTCACGTGTGTGCAAATTATGCAGAAAATAGTTTCAAGCTAATTACTTAAGTTGCAAGTCGATCAATATGAAAAATATTTCAACTCAATTTATAAAGTTTCATTGTAATATCAAAAATTTCAACATAAATAAGTTTAAAGTTTTTTTTTAAAATATAATAAGTCAATATAAATAAGTCTCAAGTCAACATAAATGACCTTCATGTCAGGTTATATAAGTTTCAAGTGTTAGAATATGTTTCAAAGTCAGTTTGGATAAATTTCCAGTCCATTGGAAAAACGGTTGAAACAAATATAAATTCCGCCTGGAGGCAATTTGAGCGACTAGCAAAAACGGGAATAACATGCATGCACTGTTGGAGTTATCCAAGTCCTTGGAGGGCCTTCCATATTGCAAGCGTGCAACAGAAAAGGAGAATCATCAGCACAACCGGCAGGAAACAGTGCTACCTGGATACTCATCGCACTAAAAGGTTTAACATTGACGCTCATAACGTGAGTTGGGAGAATGTCAGGTCGTACGAAGCATAATTCTGAGAGTTGAGGCAGACATGCTATTCTCCTGCAGTCCTTCCAGCTCACATTCTCCCGCAACGGACATAAGGCCAGTCTCAATAGAGCTTTTCATTTGCATTAAATTCTATGTCACATATGCAATTTTTGTTGTCTTAGCAAGGTAATTATGACAAACTTTCATTTCTTGTGAGAGGTCTTTCATTCTAATGAAAGAAAGGTGGCTCTCTTTTCTAAAATTTGTTTTGAAAACAATGAAATAAAAGTGTGTATTGAGAGTGGCCTAAGTACGATGTGTGATGTACTTCCGGGAGGTGTCCATCAACCTGCTGTAATTAGAAACATGCAACAGCTAGTACAAGTGACTGTTGGCACTAACTTTTGTTGCAGAAAACGACCGATCCAAATTCGCACAAGAGGAACACTGTAGTCTGGAGACCATTTAGTTACCAGCAGGCGGCGGAAGCTGTAGAAATACAATGGACGCTTTTGACTTACTTCATTAGTGTCGCCCTAATTTTCACTCCACTGAAATCAGCAGCCTTGTTCGGCAGTGCCATAAGCATACGAGGATTGGTGGTGGCCGAAGTACTTTCCAACGCTGCTCAGTTAATAACCAATCAGCATTTATAGTAAATAATCTTTTCCAGCTATGCTGAAAAAAGAATAATCTTTTCCAACTTCCCTTTTTTCCCTTGAAAAAATTTAATATCCCCATTTCTCCATCAATCAAGTTAAGTACGGAATAATTTTCATCAAGACTGAACCATAAAGTGCAAGTGATTCCATTAGGTAATCTAGAAACCTTTGTACATTTAGGTTCCGCTTGTCAACATATTTTGCATGTCAAAATGCCCAAAGTTGGATTTAAAATTCAAACAATAAGGGAAAATATATTTACAACAATTTTACATATATTATCCGCTCTCCACCCTTCTTGTCTCTGATGTTTGGCAGCCCATTTGTCGCTGAGCCGAAACGGGATATACTAGACCGATCGAGATGCCTTGAAACGCCTTGACGTACCCACCCGGCCAGCCGCCTCTCCACTATCCCCGGCTACTAGCATGGTTAACTCAAGCAACAGATACTCCGGCTTTCTGTTGCTGCTTTGTTAGTCGACAAAGATTTACAGAATTCTATTGACTGTTGATTTGAAAATTGTTTGCCTCAATTATCTCCCGGGCACCATGGCCGCATGGCCTAAGTATCTTACAGTGAGCTACTTGGGTGAATTTTTTTCATGTTTACTTCCTCCGAGCATTACTAATTCTGACCTGGTTTCGACATTGCTTGCCCAACTTTTTGGAAAAAAAAAGTGATATACTAAACTTTTGGGCACACATGTTATTTTTGCAAGAGAACACTTTTCTAAATTCAACAAAAAAGATGAAGACAATCAAACGTAACCACAATCTATCACAAGAATAAGTAACTGTATATGCCCGGATGACCAGAGCATCCATGCATGGTTTGAACGCAATGGATCGACCTGACCCAATCATTTTCTTAGTAATATAGATAGTACAGAACTCCACAATAGCATGACCTAGCTTTATTGCAGCGTGGTAAATATAACTGATGCAGGCATGTCTAGCATATCACAAAAGTCGACAATTCAGATACTCCCATCCGTCTTAGAATATAAGCATTTTCAAGATTGGTCAAAGTCAATCCTCTTCAACTTTGCTATCAATATCTATAAAAATAAAACATTCAAATATAAAGAGTTACATAATATGATAATTGGTTTCGGATAAACCTAACAACACTATTTATACTTAGTCAAACATTCTATTTTTTTGTTATTAACAGTCAAAGTTGAAAAGATTCACTTTTTCCAAAACTAGAAATGCTTAGACGGAGGTAGTAGCAGATAAACAGCATGGACAGGTTAAAAAGAAAAAGATAAACAGCATGGACGCAACCTGCTACATCTTTGACATCATTTTGCTTTCTGATTCCTGCACAACCTCCTCCTCCTCCTCCTCATCCCTCTCGAAGAAATCAGAATATCGGTCGCTGACTTCCCAATGGGAGATACCTAAAAGATCAAGCCCACCAAGTGCTTCCACGAACTCCTCCTCCAGAGCCTTCCGGTGGTGCTCCGCTCTGCGCATGGCCATCTCGTTGCTCAGAAGGATCATGCCGTCATTGGCGTCATACTGATCGCGCACCCAGGCGTGGTGCTCCAAGATCGGGTCGCGCAGGTGAAGCTTTTTTATAGATGTAGCACAGCTCGTGGTGAGATTAGGAGGATGCGATCCCTCTTGGCTCTTTGACTCTAGAAATAAGTTTATTTCTTATTAGGATTTAAAAATGTGAATATGGTGAAGAAACCCTTAATTTAGTACAATAGAATGACCATATAAATGATGCCAATAGCATTGAAAAAGATGGTACATAACTGAAGAATAGCATGACGTAGCTTTATTGCAGCGTTGATATATATCCCTCTACTAGGAGGACAGAGTAGTATATAACTGGTTCAGATTTATCAGGCATATATATAGCACAGATCCACAACGTACATAGTAGATGAACAGCATGGACGTTAACAGCTATATATTGGACATCATCTTGGTTTCGACTTCCTGAACAACCTCCTCCTGCTCCTCATCATCCTCCTCGTCGCTCTCAAAGAAATCGGAGTCTCGGTCGCTGACTTTCCACTCGGAGATAGGAACGCCACGTGACAGATCAAGGCCATCAAGTACATCCGCAAACTCCTCCTGCACGGCCTTGCGGTGCTCCGCCCTGCGCGTTGCCATGTCGTCGTCCAGGAGCACGACGCCGCCGTTGGCCTCGTACTGACGGCGCACCCAGGCCTGGTGCTTCAGGAAAGAGTCGCACAGGTAAGGTGCGATTCGATCCCTCTCCCGGGACAGGATGAACTGGACCTCCTTGTCCGGCATGATCCACATTCCGTTCCCCGCCGAAGCCAACCCGCCACCGGCGGCCACCACCGCCACATCAGCAGCAGCGCCGTCCTCGGAGATTCGGATCGCCACCGAATTGGCATCGGCTGCCTTGTACATGGAATCGTCGGCAACTGCGGTGCCATTGGCTTGGGATGGCTTGTCTGACTCGTCTTGGGAGGAGGCCGGCGTGGCCACGGTTGTGGCCATGGCTTGGGATGGCTTGTCTGACTCGGCGGTTGGGTTTGTCGTGATCGTGCATAGGATCTAACGGACGATGTGTTTATACGGCCAGCATCCTGTACAAGGTTTTTTGTTTTTGAAGCGAAGCATCCTGTACAAGGTTGTGTTCAGATCGGTTGAGTTGCCGAGCCCAATGCAAGTCCCCGTAGAGCACGTATCCTCCTACTTTCCGTTCCTCTGAGGTCTTTTCGTGCTCCTTGTTGCGCCGCCGGCATCGTCTCCGTCTTGGTTAGATTGTAACCAGGTCGGATAATAGCCAATTAACCCATGGGATCTTCTAACCCATGCATCTGGGCTAGTAGCCATGTCCGCGATGTCGCCTGTTTCATCAATGACTAGACGCTGCGGCGCGCCCTTGGCGCGCCAGTCTTTTACATTAGACGAGGTGTAAATCCTTAATTATGGGCTGACGAGGTGTAAAACCAGCGACGTTGGCACGCGAGGGGAGGCAAAAGCACATGATCACCCCTAGCTTCTTTGCAACAATCAGCCACTTCAAATATTGTGTTGTAAAAAAGGACATACGATCCGGTAGAAAAAAGGACATACGATGGCTTAGATGGTGGTTGATTTCGTTTTTACACCGTTACTACAAATGAGTCATTGTGATGTCGCGTTTTCCTTTCATTATGCCACCCGAGAGATTGTACATTGTACTCCACATCATAATTTTTTCCAAAACTCTAACTCAGTAAATTAGTGATATGATTGATGATTCCATGAACATACAAAGGGATGCATAAAACACTCCCTGTTGAACTTTCGAATTATCCATTCCCCATCATGCATGCGGACATGCATACACCATTATACCCAAAGAAACAGAGACCCATCCTAACCTTGCACGTTGGCTTCAATCAAAAAATTATTTAACGTACATGTGACTTTAGCTTGCACAAACGCGAGTACATACATCCATGCAAACAAAGCATGCCAATGCTGGAACTTATACACTACTGCATCGTCGTAGCTCTTGCTCTCCGGCCACACGCCCGTGTCCAGCACGCCGACGACGACGTCGCCCGCCATCCCGGACTGCAGGAACAGACCCTGCCCCGCCGCCTGCCGCCGATGCCCAGGAACTCGGGCGTCCGCGTCGTGTGCAGCTCGTACCGCGCCTCCGGGTTCACGGCGAGGACGCCCTCCGCGGACGCCATGTCGCGGGCCTCCTGCGCCGTGAGCCAGCGCCGAGAAGCCGTGGAGGACCGTGTCATACGCGTAAAGCATCTTGGCGGCGCCGCCAGCGGACACCGACCGGAGCGATGCGCGTACCACTCGCCGTGGTCCGCGTACTCCGGCGGCATCGCCGACTTCGCCATGTGGACGATGTACGTCGCGCGCTGCTCCACCACCTCCGCCGCCGCGGCGGCGGACACCGCGAGCGCCAGGACCAACAGCAGGCGCAGCATCGTCTTGTCGTGCAGGCCAGCTCGTCGGCCTCTGTCGGCAGCAGCTGCGCCGGCCTCGTCGTGCTAGACCATCCGCCGCTTCAGCTCCTCAACGTGATCCAGCACCTCGGCCAGCGGTGACGCCTTGTCCGCCTGCAATTACCAAGCACACACAATTATTATACTCGATCGAGCGAATGGATGAGCAACATATTCCGCGTTAATATTTCCACAAGACTCATGCATGATGATTAATTTCTACTGGACACATGCATGATTAACGTCTCTTAGAGAGCACCGAGCGCGGCTCCGCGCACCGGCCGGATGGTCTAGCAGCCGCTGGCATGCTCAATGGGGCGTTGGCACCACGGTCAGGGCCGCCGCGTCTGCATCACACACCCACCCCGCAGTCACCGTGCAGCTCGCCGGCCAGTGCGCCGTGTCGCCACACCACCAGCGCCCGCACCGGCACACCAGGTCCGCGCCCAAAGAAAAAGCAAGCACACACGATGAAGAAACCAGACCTTGCAAAAGCAAAGAGGGGAATGCGAGGGATGAGGAGGCTTGGGCAGGGAAGGTGATCAATTTATAGAACAACACACGTAGAGAAGTCAATCACATTGAACATGTCTGCTAGGACAAGTTCAACAACCAACGGCAAACCGTTGACAAAAGCAACAATTCTGCTCGCTCAAGTTCAACAAACAACGGCAATCGGTTGACAAAAGCAACAACTCTGCTCGCTCAAATTCAACAACCATTAATGGCAATCCGTGATGAGCAAATGCACTCTCCCAAAGTCAGCATTTGTCAGGGTATGGTTGAAAAAACTGAGGACAGGTTCAAGTCACTGGAGGAGCAAGTGCAGCCTCCCAAAGTCAGAATTCGTCAGGGTATGGTTGAAAAAAACCTAGGACAAATGGCAACATCGCAACGCCTGCGTGAGAACGATCGTAAGGTAGAAATATTTCAGGTGATGTGGCCGCGGGAGGTCAGGCGAAACCTATGAAGGATTTATCCTCTTAGATTAAACTGAGCACTTGCATGCATACCTACAACATGCCTCCGAGTAGGTATTGCTCTCTCGAAGTCAGCGTTGCAGCACCCTGCAGTCGCCATGTCTGCGGATGTTGTATGTTTCATCAATGGTTAAACTACGCACTTAGACGCATACCTACAAGTTACAACATGCCTCCGAGCAGGTTTGTGGATCTAGGGACTCTCGGCCGGTTCATGAACGCAACCACAGACGTGCTTTTTTTTCCAGGTTTCCGTTTCGGGGGAACCGAGTCACAATCGGTTTCAGCCTTAGTCATTCATGGTCGTATATAACTTTGCAAAATTCATTTGAACTAAAACTAGCACACAGTAGAGGACATTGTCTTTGAGCTTTTGGGTCTTCAAGTTGTAAAGCTCACAAGCAGGTCCTCTTGTTCTTGGATACCATCGAAGAAAGCAGGGACTTAACAGTAGAAGAATGGAATTTCAGGGCAATTCTTCAAAAACATATTAATGATTTGTTAAAGCAACAATTGGCATATTGGAAGCAACGAGGAACTGTCAAGTGGGTCAAGTATAGAGATGGCAATACCAAATTCTTCCATGCTCATGCTACTATCAGACATCGAAGAAATACAATCACAACTTTGCAAACTGTGGATGGTCAGTTGGTCACAGAGCATGAAGACAAAGCCTCTCTTCTATGGGAAGCATACAAGGAAATATTGGGGAAAAGTGAATTCACTACAATGCACTTTGTGTTAGAACTAATTATCACTAACTTAACAGGATCACTAGTCAGAGATAGATCACACCTAGTAATTAACCAGCTGAACACTGAATTGATTTACCTGGACTTAGATTAGCCATAGATAGGCGCTGTAGATGTAGCAGATGTGGCGGTAGACGTAGAGGATCAGGGACACCGGGCTTCCACGACTTCCAGCACCTTAGGGATTGGTAGAATTAGGGTTTCGATGAACCCTAGGCTTAATTTCGTGAGTTAATCACGGATTAGGGAAATCAAGGGATCTCCCTTTAGTTATATAGTGCTGTAGGCGCGGGGCCGGGCCCTTAGATGGGCTGAGTTTTGCCTCCCGATCAAGGCAACTAACCAGGGGTTTAATTGGAGTTGGATTGGGCCTTTTGGGCCACTTGACCGAGGTCAATAATTCCAACAATTTGATCTGCAAAGTCTGTTGACAGTGGTAGATGATCTAGAATGGCTTGAGGGTCCATTCACAAAAGAAGAAATTGATAAAATAGTGTTGCAGCTGCCCTCGGATAAATCCCCAGGACCTCATGGCTTCAATGGAGACTTCCTTAAAGCATGTTGGCAACACATTGCTCAAGACATCTATGATCTGTGCCAGGCTTTTTATGAGGGAAATGTCTGCACACAAAGCATCAATGGATCCTATATCACATTAGTACCAAAGGTGGACTCACCAATGATAGTAAATGATTTTAGGCCAATTTCACTACTGAATTCAACAATGAAGCTCATTACAAAAATCCTTGCTGAGAGGCTACAAAAAGTGATCATGAAATTGATACACCAGAACCAATATGGTTTCATCAAGACTAGGTCTATCCAAGACTGCCTGGCTTGGTCACTGGAATACCGACATATTTGCCACCAATCCAAGAAAGAGATGGTCGTCCTGAAGTTGGATTTTGAAAAGGCATTCGACAAAATTGAGCATCAGGTTATAATTGAGGTACTGAAGGCAAAAGGTTTTGGGGAAAAATGGACTTCCTAGATCTCAAACATTCTCAACACTGCCACCTCTGCTGTTCTTCTCAATGGGGTACCAGGGAAAACTTTTCACTGTAGGAGAGGAGTTAGACAAGGAGACCCTCTCTCTCCTTTACTCTTTGTCCTAGCAGCTGATTTATTGCAAAGCATACTGAACAAAGCAAAAGATCAAGGTTTACTAAGGCTGCCAGTGCCCAACTTGCAAAATCAAAACTTCCCAATCATTCAATATGCAGATGATACCCTTTTAATAATGGAGGCATGCCCAAGACAACTTTTTGTTCTTAAAGCTCTATTGAATACTTTTGCTGACTCCACTGGACTTAGAGTCAATTATCACAAATCCATCATGGTTCCAATAAATATCACAGAAGATAGATTACAGCACTTGTCCAGCACTTTCAACTGCAAAGCTGGAGCTCTGCCATTTACATACCTTGGTCTGCCATTTGGCTCTCGGCAGCCAACTGCTGAGGATTGTTTGCCCCTTGTCCGCAGAATAGAGAGAAAGCTTATTGGAACTGCAAACTTCCTTAACTTAGGAGGCAAGTTACAACTGGTGACTTCTGTGATCACAGCACAAGCGACATTTTTCATGTGCACCTACAAGCTACCAGCCTCAATTATCAAGCAAATTGAAGCCTACAGAAAATACTTTCTATGGAGAGGCTTCCTGTTAAATGCAAAGAAGCCCCCCAAAGCAGCATGGAAAATGGTGTGCTTGCCAAAGAAGGAAGGGGGACTTGGAGTTAAAAGATTGCCAACTCAAAATGATGCACTGCTCATGAAAAATCTACATAAATTTTACACAAGGGCAGACCTACCATGGGTGAAGCTACTTTGGTCTAAACACTATTCATCAGGAGAGTTACCAGGGATAAGAAAGAGAGGCTCATTCTGGTGGCGATGCATTATCAAATTGCAAACAATATACAAGGGTCTGGCTCAGGCACAAGTGCAGGATGGCAAATCAGTTTTATTTTGGCATGATGTTTGGAATGGCTTGCTCCTATCAAGACAATTCCCAGAGCTTTTTTCCTTTGCAAAGAGAAGTAACATTTCAGTTCAGAAAGCACTACAATCAGGCCTCATCACACTGTTTCATCTACCAATTGTCCATTGAAGCATACAATCAGCTGCAGCAACTGGAGCTGACAATGCAAGGCATACATTTAACAGAGGACTCAGATCTATGGTTATATATTTGGGGAAATGGCACCTTTACTTCAGCTAAAGCCTACAAGGCGATGATTGGACATGCAGACACTCACCCTGCTTACACTTGAATGTGGTCATCTTCTTGCCAACTCAAACACAAAGTGTTCTTTTGGCTACTACTCAAAGACAGATTGAATACCAGAGATTTACTTAGGAGAAAGAATATGGAGCTGGAGTCTTATACTTGTGAATTGTGCATCAGACAAAAGGAAGAAACACTACAACATCTATTTCTAGACTGCAGTTTTGCTAAGAACTGTTGGGCCTTAATCGATATCAACATAGACAGAAGAAGAAGTCCATAAATGATTGGCTTTTCAATGACATTGATCCATCAGTGGAGGACTGCAAACGAAAATTTATCAGAGAATTCAAGCTTTTGTTGCACAGAGCCAAGAAGAAGTATTTTCCCCAAATTGAAGAATGGCTGCAATCCTTGGCCTAGTCTTTTTATAGTCTTACTTGTTGTTTTTTTCCTTACTTTTGTAGTCTTTCTTCTTTTTTGTACTCTGTTTCCTTTGTTGAACACCTTTATTTTATCAATATATTATAATCAGTAGGGGGCAACCCCTCCTGTTCCCATCAAAAAAAAAAAAGTTGTAAAGCTCACAAAGTACTTACTCCCTTCGTTTTTAAATTGTTGTCGCCATTGACTTTTTTTGCTATCTTTGACCATTCGTCTTATTCAATAAAGTTTTAAAAATATCATATATTTTGTGATGATTTGTTTTATCTTCAAAGTAAGTTTGAACCTAACTTATAATTTTGCATATTCGAACAACTATTTTGAATAAGACGAACGGTCAAACGTAAATAAAAAAGTCAATGGCGACAACAATTTAAAAACGGAGGGAGTATACTGTAAGAACAGTTACTACTTACTAGTATTACTACTCAAAAGGAGAACCCAGAAAGTACGCACATGTTTTTTTTTTAATTTTCTGGATAACAGGACAACAAATTTGAGTACCTATGCGCTAAATTCAACAAAAAAGCTGAAGACAATCAAACATCATGCGAGACTACTCCAAGAACAATTAACTGTATATGCCTGGATGAGCAGGGCATCCACACATGCAATGAACACAAGGGATCGACATGAACCAGTCATTCTCTAGTAAACAAAGACGGTACTGAACTCAGCAATAGCCTTGTTGACCTTATGTAGGAAGACATAGGCGAATCCAGCATAGCATAGATCCACAACACAGATATACTAGATAAACAGCATGGACGCAAACAGCTACATCTTTGACATCATTTTCCTTTCTGATTCCTGCACAGCCTCCTCCTCCTCCTCCTCGTCACTCTCGAAGAAATCAGAGTATCGATCGCTGACTTCCCACTGGGAGACATCCGACAGATCAAGCCCAACAATTGCTTCCGCGAACTCCTCCTCCAGAGCCTTCCGGTTCTCCGCCCTGCGCATGGCCATCTCGTCGTTCAGCAGGACCACGCCGTTGTTGGCCTCGTACTGATTGCGCACCCAGGCCTGGTGCTCCAGGAAAGAGTCGCGCAGGTAGGGTGGGATTCGGTCCCTCTCCCGGGAAAGGATGAACTGAACCTCCTTGTCCGGCAGGATCCACATCCCGTTCCCTGCTGGAGCCAATCCGCCAACGGCGTCTACCGCCGCCGCATCAGCAGCAGCCTTTGCGTCCTCAGATACTTCGGTCACCAGCGAAGCAGCATAGGCTGCCTTGGACATGGACTCGTCGGCATCTGTGCCCTTGGCTTGGGATGGCTTGCCTGTCTCGGCGTCGGAGGAGGCGCCGGGCGTGGTCATGGTCGTGGGCAGAGAAAAGGGCGGTTTGCTTTGTCGTGATCGTGCATAGGATCCAACGAACGATCTGTTTATATACTCCGCGTCCTGTACAGGTTGTGGTCAGATCGGTTAAGTTGCCGACCCCAATGCAACTCCTCGTGGAGCACGTCTCCTACTTTCCGTTCCTCCAAGGTGTTTTCGTGCTCCTTGTCCGGCATCGTCTTTCAGATTGTGAGCAGGTCGGATACGTTTGCCGAGTTCGTTGCCTATGCAACTCTACGGGGAACACGCCTCCTAGTGTCTGTTTCTCCGAGTTGATTACGTGTCAATGGCCGCGGGCCTGCTCCATGTGCTCGTCATCGCACGCTGGCATCGTCTCGGTCGATTTGCCGTCTGTGACAAGGTGCTCATTAGTGGCGGAGGTGCTATTTTCCAATCGCCTGGAAAACAATGGTTTCTTTCAGTCGACAACATCAGCCATGGGATTTTAATCGGACAGCCAGCAAATATAGTGTTTCACTCGCTCTTTGATCTAGAAAACTACGGAAAGTTCTTGCTTTTCTCTACCTCCTTGTCCCTGCCGATCCTCATCAGAAGCCATGAGATAGCAACAAATGATACCAATGCTGATTTCAGTTGACTAATATAAAGCAAACTAGGATGGCTGCCCGCGCATTTGCGCGGCTCGATTTACTATACTATTTAAAATATTTTTTATATCAGTGTAAAAATTTAACATAATTTATTATTATTTATTTTATACTCTTTATTTATAAAGTAATAGAAATAATTTGGAGAGTTTCTCACTATCCCTCGATTTGAATGTGAGATGAGTCATCATTTATCTTGAATTGTGTCTTAGCTAACCCACTGTATTTGATTTCATTTTAGAAGTGAGGTCAGTTTAATCGTGTCATGTTAAACAACTAACATATGTCATAGTAGTATAAAGAATGGGTCGTGCTACAAAGAAAACATTCCATGCTAAAAAATAAGAGATTGTCCCATGCTAGCTAGACATATGGCGGCATATTTTCATAATAACGTATTTAGAAATAGAAATGAAGTGTATTTTGGATATTTTTATTATCAAAAAAATTAGCTATTTTGGACTCATGGTATAGTGGGTAACTTAGAAATAAAAATTAGGTATATTTTTAGCTTTTTTTATAATCCAAATTAAGTTATATTTCGAACTTAGAATGGCACGATGGGTAATTTAGAAATAGGTGAGGATATTTTTTATTATTTCAAATTTAGCTATTTTTCTGACTCATAATGGCATGGTGTGTAATTTAAAAATAGATGTGAGGAGTATTTTGACTATTTTTTATTATTCCGAATTTATCTATTTTTTGACTCATAATGGCATGGTGGGTAATTTAGAAATAGTTGTGAGGGTATTTTTGACTATTTTTTATTATTCCGAATTTAGCTATTTTATAAATATTTATAGGGGGTTTTGTGATAAATTTTTCATAATGGCAGTGGTGGGTAATTTTCTCTTCTTATTTTCTCGGATTAACGTGAGAATTTCTAGCATTTTAGAACGAACGTGGTGGCTCCTTTTCAACGTCAAATATATATATAATAATAGATACGTTCGTGGCGAGTCCAAGGGATGAGACAGGAACAAACAAATTGTTCAGCCCTGCCCAGATAAATGCCTGACGTGTGGAAATCGTGGGGGAGTACAACTGGGAACGGGATAGGTCATCGTCTTGGCTCCAGCTCATGTCCAAGATTTTTTTTTTTTGCGAGTGATGCCCAAGATACGCAGCGCTGAAGTCCGGCACACCTTACAGGCGACGGTTGCATTCGCTCGCAGAGAACATATCATGTGTTACCGAGGCTCCACATGTTACCAATCGTTGTACCACCTTCAAATGTGCATCTAAACTAATTCCAACTACCTTCAAATGTGCATCTAAAATAATTCCAACCAAAATATGAATGGGTAGAGCATGCAACCATATATCATCGTGCAAAAATAGAGATAGAGTCAAAACTAGTGGAAGGAGAAACAAAATGAGAAATCACAGGTTGCGGGTTTGAGATTTAGTTGTAACTCGCACTATTCATAGCCTGGTTTCTCTTTTTTGTTGCATCTTGTATAAATTTCTGTTGCACCTCAATTTTTGCATGTTGGTAGAATATGACAAACTATCCATCCATATTTTTGTTCTAATTTTGTTAGCATTTTAAAGGGAGTTAATTTAGTTGGTAACCCGGTAACAATTAAAGAGATGGTAACACCTGATATGTTCTCCTCGCTCGTATCGCTTCTTCTCCCTCAGATGCATTCTTTTCGTGGTTCGCGGCCGCTGGTCACTTGGCAAATGAATAGCCGTACGTCCATGGCCACACAGTAGTCAGGGTCAAGTTCCACCGCTTGAACTGGTGGTCACTAAATATAAATTTCTTTTAGTAGTGGAATAAGAAATTTCGTAACATGGCTAGTTCCGCCCCTGCAGCCGTGGCCTCATCAAAAATAAAAAAGGAAAATCATAAAGTTCGTAGGTGGAGTGCTAATCAGTAACACGGCCATGGCGCAGATGACACTTGAGATTCATCATTGGTGCCAAATGAGCAAAAATCACCATCTGATGGTTATGTTTAGACCGCACCGATTAGCTTGGTCTTATATTACCCACAAAAGTTGGATGGATATGTATAGATGGTCTTTATAATGCATGGTAATATTTGCACTAAACTGCGACTAGCGACTATGTGCACTATATGCGACTAAAGTAACACAGGTCGCGGAAGAATTTTAAAGAAACATCTTCTAGCTTCCCATGACCCGATCCATTCATCGTGCGCCTGGCGGGTGGTGGCATCAATGGCTAGTAGTGCGCACAAGAACTTGTAGGGCAGTAGGAAAGTAAGAAGAAGCGCCAGCACCAAACGGAGCCTGTTGCGGGAACAAGTTTCAATACGCTGTTCTTAGCATTACATCTTTTCTGATCGTATTAATCTGACACAACAAAGTAGCTAATAAAAGAAGCTAGTAGTGTCTTTCTTTAATTTAAAATAGAAAAGGAACATATAGCATAAGCCATAACATGGCCCTACCCATCTGAACAAATCTGCGTGACAGGCCGAAAAAATTTCTTCAATCCTTTTCTGTATATACAAAATGAAAAAAAGAAGAAAAACAGGAAGTTGAACCTAAAGCCACGAAAAAATTAGTAAATCTCATTTATCCCTCACAAATCCGAGCATAGAAAGAGGCTAGATCCAGGCTTAAGGATTTTGAAGTTTACACCTAAACGCTTTAGGAGCTCAGGACTGAGCTCGGCAGTGTAGCTCAGAAAAATGTCATTGTCGTGGATCTTGGACTCTTCGATCTTTGTGAAGGTAAATACAAGATCCACATCGTCATCCTCCTCGCCAGCCACCATGGTGAAGTACCTATCCGGTAAATAAAAATCGATATGTTCCCCCACCCGCTTTCGAGCCTCCTCCCTGTCCCTGATGAACTCATCGGGCACCTCGACGTAACCTTTCTCACTGAGCTCTCCAAGGACCCAATTCTGGAAGGCGATGAGATTGTTCCTCATCCTCTCGTTGTATATCTCAGCCACGGCTTGCAGGATATCGTCAGCCACGTTCGGTTGCCCCTGCCGCACCAACCTGCGCAGGGTCTCCTCGTCGCAAGGCGCGATGCTGTACGGGTCCCGTAACAGGATCTCGATCAGCTCCAACTTCGGGAGCCGCGTCATCCCCTCCCTTGCCGCCGCCGGTGGCTGCTTGTCGTCGGCGTAGGATGGCTTGGTAACGTCGCAATCAGAGGAGCAGCTTGGGGAGGCCATGGCCGTCAACGTCAACAGATTACTATATCGAGGGATTATGCGATGCCAGTACGTGCTGTGTTCATATATATAATCCTGTCCTCGAATCATTGTCCTGATCGGTGACATAGCCTGCTACACTTACTGTCCTGATCGGTCATGTAGTCTTGTCCTCGACTTATTATCCAAATCGGTTCAGATTCGGATTACAGTTTTTTGACCTGCAGATTTGGAAAACATGCCCTCCAGTTTCCGGGTTTTTTTTTTCTTTTTTTGCGAGGGAAGTTTCCGGGGTAGTTCGTCAACATATATTTCCTATTGGAAGGATGAGGCCGACTCTCATAGGAGCATACTTCTTTTCTTCTACACGCGCGCGCACGTGTAGAGCATCAGATATAGCTCTTCAAACAAATGCTTCATCAATTTTTCCTGTCAAAAAAAAAAAGCTTCATAAATTTCAGAGTCACAAAACGTTATTGTTTGGCACACAAATATGCTCATTCTTAGAAGAATGAGTACTATCACAAGATGATGTTGGGTGACCTAGGTGACACGGTCCATGGCCTGATCGAGCTGGGGGACCAGCCTGACGTGGGGATGGACGCCGTGCATCCAGTTGCCCGTCAATGGCGAGCCACATGTTACCCAACTTCTCCAACAACTCTGGATGTTTTTGCACCTACATCCTCTATCTCTCTCTGATTTGCTGCGCCACGCTTAACCAAGGCAAAGCGAAAAGGAGAAGGGTGGAGTGATATGTTACGTGAACACGGAAGTCTACATGGTGATGTCTAGGTGCTCCAAGTTATTTTTATTTTCACTGATAGCGAGTGCGTCGCCTAGCCAATCTGTTACCACTCTAACGTCGACGGCCCAATGTCGAGGCTGCCGATGCGCCTCCTAGGATGCAACTTCGATGCTCATGGTTGAGCCGTCTTTGCTGGTGCGCCACCCATGCTGCCAGTCCTCCTTGTCACGCTAGCTCATGGTCCTAGTCACACAGTCCGCCGCCGCCTCCAAGACACTGCCGATGCAGATGTTGCTGACATGTTAATGTAAGTGCGCTTGTTGATACATCTGAGCGCTCAGGCCTTCATCATCACACCGCATCTTCTGATGAGATCGTCGGTTGGGCACTGTTGATTATGTGTACATGTGCGCCTATGTTGACAATTTTCTCTCCAATCACAGCTTTTGGATTTGACATTTTTCTCTCCAATCACAGTCTCTTTCTATATGCACCTAGGTATTTGACAATTTTATCTCCAATCACAGCTTTTGTACCAGTAAGACACTTCATTCCAGTCTCACAGTCTGCGATGCTCCCGCTATGACTGCAAGGAGATGTTAGAGTATCTCAACTACTCGACAAGTCTGGGCGAGGTCGTCAGACTCATTTTTCATTTTGGTCTTGCCGTTTGACTTCCTGTCGAATTTGTTTAAGTTTCAAATGTCCGCGTTCCTTTTTGGTTCTCTTATAGCAATCGAATGAAACTTTTTTACAAATCAACGTTTGGTTTTGTGGTAAGAGTGCTCCCTATCCTCCAGGATATCTGGGGTTGAATCACAATTCTTTTCTAGCTGGGCCAAGTAGTAGGGAGAATTTTGGGTTGGATCAGAATATTGAGTGGGCTACGCGTGATTGTATTTTTTTTTCTGGCTGGACTGGGTCAGAAATTGAGAAGATCAAAACTTTTGCAGTAAAGCCCCTGCAATAGTCGAATTTTATGTTTCAGATGCAGTGGTGCATAGTTTTGCAATTATGTTCCTTGTATTTCCATATAATGTTGTTTGACCCACTGTTTTTTGCACAGTAAACCCTAACTTTGTGCATGTAGTTTCACTGCCGTTTTGACATGAATAGTGAATAATAAAATAATCTTTAATTAAGAAACATGCTTTTATGACTGAGAACCCTAATCTCTTGAATTTATTTTTGTTCATATTGCAATGCGTAGGGTTTAGGGTAGGGAGAACTTTGTGCATGTTCCTTGTGGTGAAGCACCCCTGTTATTACAGGAGCTTAAACACTTTATTATACCAGTCCCTGGATCAGTCGCTGGTACAATCAAGTCTTACAACATGTGATATTACAAGTCGCGACCTGGCAGGGGTCGAGATAGATAACAACATAACATAAGGAAATAAACTAAAAACACACAGAACCAGGCCGAGAAGATATATTCCAGGTCCTCCATAGCGGAAGAAACTAAGCGGTAGACTAAACCACAGGCAGCCCGGGTGCGGACGAGACCAAGCTTATTCGTCTTCCTCACCGTCAGCGTCGACGAAGTCTGGATCTTCCTCTGTAAGAGCAAGCAAGAATGAGTACAAGAGTACTCAGCAAGTCGCAACCCTTGCCCTACCAACAATGGATATATGTATGCATTTGGCAGTAGCAAGGTAAAGGCCATCAGGTTTAATATTGCAGTAAAGCAAGTTTTACACATGCAAGGGTTCAGTTTGTAAAACAGTTTTAGCAAAAGTATCACCTTAAGTATTATGGGGTTGGTCAAGTTTTACGTTGTCGGACACCCCGTCCACGACAACCTTCGGCGGAAGGCCGGACCTATTCTCAAAATAACTCACCCAACAAGGAGATAAGTACCCACCCCATGCTAGTTCTTGGACCGAACCAAAGCCATGTCCGTGACCGTGGACTCGGCTATTCGAATAGATTTTAACACTCTGCAGAGGTTGTACGCTGTACCCACAAGCTAAGTGCATCACAAACCACCCGCGACGTGGGTGTGAAGACTCACAAAGCCATTACCCATCACAGCATCGTCCCGACTAATCGCCATGGGAGTTATCCAGGGGTCTTGTCCTCTTCTAGGCCTTCAACCGGGTCGCACACGTCTGCATCACGTCCACCTTCTCCATGGGCTCCCATTGCATCTCCAGCCACCGGGCGATTAACAGACTAGCCGACAGGATTTAGACTAAGCCGTGCCGTATACACGGAAATGTGGTCGCACTGGATAAACGGCTAGGTAGGATGTCACAAGCAACTCGGTCCTATACGAGCCAAGACAATCATCTCCACAAACATGAACCCACCATAGAGGCAGCGCTCATCTCCCATAAAACTTGTCATAAGCACACCACAGAGGCGACGCTTAATCTTCCATAAATATCATCATCACCACCATTGCCTCAGCTCTAACCCAAGTTCATTCATTCAATCTTAGCTTTAGTTATCACCCAACCTTACCACTACCACACAACACCAATCACAGTTTCACATTTGCAAAAGCTAAGTGTAAGTAAAGCATTTAGTGATACACAGTCCTAAGCATTCTATAACAAGGCAATCATCCATGCGTAAATAATGTACATACATGGATAACCTAGGTTTCACAGGGAATAAATTAGGACAGGTAATATAGGGCTAAGTGGTCTTGGTCATACTACACAAAGGTTTTGCAAACATCAGGTCAAGTATTTCATGCAATAAAATGGCTGCTACGGGTTGTGTTTATAAAATATAGGAGCAATATGATCAAAAGGGAACGGATTGTGACTTGCCTTCGTTGACGTCCTCGGGGATCTCCTGCTCGAAGTCTCCGGCTCCTGGTTCCTGCTCCTCCTCCTCCTCGTACTCTCCGTTCGCTACGGTACACGAAACCGGCACACAAACATACAAGCAAACAAACATAAATAAATACAAAATAAATATAAAATGATCTCTGAAAAATATGAAAGTGATAGAAATGGATAGAGCTCAGTTTTATATGAATTTAGGAGGAAGAATGAGGTCAATCGGAGTTCGGACGAGGAAGATATTGAATTTACAGTAGAGGCTATTGAATTAATCCGAAAAATAAAATCGTGGGAATATTTCTTTACGGGCCTGGCTCAAAGTCGACCAGCCCATAAGAAATTGGGCTTGCGGGAGAAGGATATGGGCCAGATGGTTTATTTGCTGCTGAATGGATTGTTTATCAACTGGGCTCCCTTGGCCCACTAGAGAAGCACTACGGGAGAGAGAGAGAGATCGAAGACAGGAGTCTTCTTCCTCCTCTGCTCCCGTTCATGGACGAGCACCAGATGCTCAAATCGACCTGGGGAGGGGGCAGGAGGGAGGCCAGGAAGTGGGGGAATCGAAGGATTAGGCTATGGTGCATCCGAATGAGGCATCAATTTGGGGAGGAACTGCGGGGAACGGCTACTGCAATGGGGAAGAACATGAGCGGCCATGGCTGATGGAGCTCGGTGCTAGCTCGGGAGAGGGAGGGAGACGGCCATGGGACAGGCTGGTGCTCACCTGTGCGACGGCTCGGCGGGGCTGGGGTGAGGCGAGGCTCAAAGGGCGCCTTTTATAGGCGGGCGGGGAGCTCGCCGGGGCTGGGCTCGGCTCGACAGACGCGACGGCAACAGTGGGATCGCTGTGCGCGGGTCGCCAGCGTTGTGCGGCGTGCAGAGCAGGGCGTGGGCGTTTGCGTGCACCGCGGGGCTGGTCTTGACGCCAGGGGCGGGGCAGAGCGGTGGCAGAGCTCGAGCTGAGCTCGGTGGCTGAGGCGATGGCGCAGTTGACGCGCTGTGCACGGGCAGTGGCGCGTGGGGTGGTGCGTCGCGTAGCGGCGTGCGCGGCGCAGGCGATGGGACGAGGCGAGCAGGCGGAGTGAAGGCTGGGCGCGCGCGTGCTTGCAAGTAGGCAATGGCACGGCGTGGCGTGCGGCTTTGGAGCGACGGGACGCGAGCCTGCGGCGTCCGCTAGCTGCTGGACGGTGCAGAGCGATGAGATAGCTCGGGCAGAGGAGTAAAGGTGGTAGACGGGCAGCTGGGAGAGTAAAAGCTTGTTGAGAGGTTGGTGAAGCTCTTCACGCATGCGTGCTGCTCCAGTGCTGGAGGTGGAAGAAGGCTGCACGGGCCGGTTGGGCTAGATGGGCTGGGAGGTAGCAGTGGGCTGGATCGAAGGAGAGAGAGAAAAAGGAGAGATAGACCAGGCCGACGGAAGAGAAAGGGATGACAAATTGGGCTGGAAACGACCCAGATGCAGAGAAGGAGAGAAAGATTTTTAAAAGATTTTGAAAATTTCCGATTTTAGTTTCGATTTGATTTGTGAATTTTAAGGGTGAATTTGCAGGGTGTTACAAACCTACCCCCCTTAAAGGAATCTCGTCCCCGAGATTCAAGCTGATCCTCAAAGAGATGGGGGTACTCCTTCCTCAAAGCATCTTCTCGCTCCCAAGTGGCTTCTGTTTCTGTGTGCCGACTCCACTGAACACGACACAAACGAACTGTTGATCCTCTGGTCTGACGGGTTGTTACATCCAAGATTTTAATTGGCACTTCCCGATAACGAAGGTCATCCTGCAAGTCCAAGGTCTCCACAGAGACGTGCTCTTCTGGGATTCTCAAGCACTTCTTGAGCTGTGACACATGAAAGACATTATGCACATCTGCTAACTCTTGTGGTAGCTCGATCCTGTAGGCCACTGTACCAATCTTCTTCAACACTCGGTAGGGTCCGACGTAGCGTGGTGCTAACTTGCCACGGACCTGGAAACGACGTGTACCTCTAATTGGGGAAACCTTAAGGTACACATAGTCTCCAACTTGAAAGCTTAAATCCCTTCGTCTCTTGTCTGAATAACTCTTCTGACGAGACTGTGCTTCTCTCAGTTTTTCCCTGATTTCTGCAACTTTTTCTTCTGCCTCTTTAATGATGGACGGTCCTGTGAGGGAACGCTCTCCAACTTCAGACCACATGAGAGGTGTCCTGCATTTTCTGCCATACAACACTTCAAAAGGTGACATCTTGAGGCTTGCTTGATAACTGTTGTTGTATGAGAACTCTGCATAAGCGAGACTCTTCTCCCAGTCTTTGCCATAGGTTAGGGCACAAGCCCTCAACATATCTTCCAGGATTTGGTTGATCCTCTCTGTCTGACCATCAGTCTGAGGGTGATAAGCAGTGCTGAAATCCAACTTTGTTCCCAGAGCATAGTGTAAGCTTTTCCAAAACCTTGAGGTGAATTGGGTACCTCTATCAGAGACAATTCTGCTAGGCACTCCATGCAGCTTCACTATGTTGTCAATGTACAACTGCGCTAACTTGTCTCCTCCATAGTTGGTTCGTACAGGAATGAAGTGAGCGACTTGGGTGAGTCGGTCCACTATTACCCATACGGAGTTATATCCCTTCTTTGTTTTAGGAAAACCAACTATGAAATCCATGCCTACTTCATCCCATTTCCATACTGGAATTGGTAACGGCTGGAGCAGTCCTGCAGGCTTCTGGTGTTCTGCCTTGACTCTCTGACAGACATCACATTCTGCAACAAACTTGGCTATATCTGCCTTCATTCCATTCCACCAGTATTTTTCCTTTAAATCCAGGTACATCTTGGTAGACCCTGGGTGGATGGAATAAGCTGAGTTGTGGGCTTCATCCATGATCAACCCTCGAAACTGTCCGTTCTGAGGTACACAGATCCTGTCTTTATACCAAAGGGTTCCTTTATCATCCACTCTGAAGTTTGGAGCTTTATCCTCTCCGGTGTGTTTACGGATCTTCATTAACTCCTGATCCTTGAGCTGGGCTTGTCTAATCTTGTCATCTAGTGTTGGTTGCACACTCAAATGATTAGCACAAGCTTGAGGTACTATCTGCAGGTTCAGCTTCTTCATCTCAGCTAGCAGTTGATCGTTGTGGGTCATGAGGTGGTTGCAGTAGGCTTTTCTGCTTAAGGCATCTGCCACAACATTTGCTTTTCCAGGATGATAGTGGATCTCCAAATCATAATCCTTGATTAACTCTAACCATCTTCTTTGTCTGAGGTTCAGGTCTGGCTGAGTAAAGATGTACTTCAGGTTCTTATGATCTGTGTAGATCTCACACTTGTTTCCAATCAAGTAGTGCCTCCAAATCTTGAGGGCATGCACTACTGCTGCTAACTCCAGATCATGAGTTGGATAATTCTGCTCATGAGACTTCAACTGCCTTGATGCATATGCAACAACTTTACCATCTTGCATTAGAACACATCCCAAACCTTGTCTTGATGCATCACAGTAGACGACAAAATCTCTATGAATGTCCGGTAAGACTAACACTGGTGCAGTTGTCAGTCTCCTCTTCAACTCTTGAAAGCTTCTTTCACAACGTTGTGTCCATTCAAATCTCTTATCTTTCCTGAGAAGTTCTGTCATGGGTCTTGCTATCTTGGAAAATCCTTCAATGAATCGGCGGTAATAACCCGCCAATCCAAGAAAGCTTCTGATTTCTGACACATTTGTCGGTTGCGGCCAATGTGTGACTGCTTCAACTTTCTATGGATCTACGGCAACTCCTTCGGCTGTCAAAATGTGGCCAAAGAAGGCAACTTTCTCAAGCCAAAATTCACATTTACTGAACTTAGCATACAACTTGTGAGCTCTGAGCTTTTCCAAAATTACTCTCAGATGTTGCTCGTGCTCTTCGGCACTCTTAGAATAGATTAGTATGTCGTCTATGAAGACAACGACAAACTTATCTAATTCCTCCATAAAGACCTTGTTCATGAGATTCATGAAGTATGCTGGTGCATTGGTTAATCCAAAGGACATAACTGTGAACTCATACTGGCCATATCTGGATACAAAAGCTGTCTTTGGTATATCTGCTTCTCTAATCTTTAGTTGATAATACCCAGACCTTAAGTCAATCTTGGAGAAGTACTTAGCTCCTTTTAACTGGTCAAATAGATCATCAATCCTGGGCAGAGGATACTTGTTCTTGATGGTCACTTCATTCAAGGATCTGTAATCTACACACATCCTCATACTTCCATCCTTCTTCTTGACAAACAGAACTGGTGCTCCCCAAGGTGAAGAGCTGGGTCTGATGTATCCTTTCTCTTGGAGTTCTCTCAACTGCTCCTTGAGCTCTGCTAATTCTGCAGCAGCCATGCGATAGGGTTGCTTGGCTATTGGGGCAGTTCCGGGGATAAGGTCAATGATGAACTCAATATCCCTATCTGGTGGCATTCCAGGCAATTCTTCAGGGAACACATCTGGATAGTCATTTACCACTGGCACTTCTTCTACAGTCTTAGTTTCTATGGCAAACACCATCGGGTCAGGCTTACTTCCAAGGGCTTGACAGACTACTCTGCTTCCTTCATGGTTGGTCACTTTAACTGTTCTGTCTGAACATGCTATTACACCATCATGCTTTGTTAACCAATCCATTCCAAGGATTAGATCTATTCCCTTGGATTTTAGTACCACTGGACTAGCTAGGAAGGCTGCCCCACTTAGGGTGATTCTTATCCGAGAACAACCCAAGTGACACTTGATGTCAGCTCCGGGTGATCGGGTTATTAAGGGGGTTTTCAGCAACACTATAGGTATTTTATGTTTTTCCACAAAACTTGATGATATGAAAGAGTGCGATGCTCCAGAATCAAACAAAACTGTTGCAAGAATTGATTCAACAAGGAACTCACCAAGCACAACTCCGGGTGCGTCCTGAGCTTCCAGAGCATTGATGTGGTTGACGCGGGCACGTCCGAAGGACTGCTGGGTCCTTGCTGGCTGGTTGTTGGAGATGTGGGTAGTTCCACGAGTAGCTCCAGACATCCTTGGTCCATTCACAGTGTTGGACTAAATGGAAGCAGCTGGCTTGTTCCTGTGGGGACAGTTGGCAATGAAGTGGCTAAGATCACCACAGTTGAAGCAAGCTTTGGGTTGGTTAGTCACTTGACCACTGCTGTACTGCTGGGTCTTGGTGTTGTTCTGACTCTTCTGAGGGAAGTTGGGCTGACGAGAGACAGTAGCTGGGGTCCTGAACTGCATTGGGGCTTGACTCTTCTGGCCTTGATAGTTGGAGTTTCTAGGCCTCTGGAATCTTTCCTGCTGACGAACTTCATGAGCTGCAGACTTGCGCTTCTTTTCTTTGGACATCTCTGTCATTCTTTCTTCAGTCAGGATGGTCTGGTTCATCAGGGTGTTGAAGTCAGGATAGATGTGAGGAGTCATCTGGGTTCCTAACTCTCCTGATAAACCTTTCTTGAACTTGTTCTGCTTCTTCTGGTCAGTTGATACTTCCTCAGGAGCATAGCGAGAAAGTTCAATGAACTTGCGGATATACTGATTAACAGACATGCTTCCTTGCTTCAGCTTGCGAAACTCATCTGCCTTGAGCTGCATAGTACCTTCTGGAACATGGTAGCGGCGGAATTCTTCCACAAACTCATCCCAAGTGATGGTAGCGGCATCATCAGCGGCTTCACAGTAGTTCTCCCACCAAGCTAAGGCTGTCCCAGTGAGTTGATGGGATGCCAGGAGAACTCTGTCTCTACCCTCACAGTTGATAGCATCAAGCTTCCTCTGAATGTTCCTTAACCAGTCATCAGCTTCAAGTGGGTCTTCAGATCCTCCAAAGGTTGGTGGCTTGATTCTGACAAACTCAGCCATCTTACTCTGAAAACCATGTGCTTGCTGCTGACGGCGTGGGTTGTTGTTGTTGTTGTTCTGCACAAGTGCCTCCAACAGACGTGTCTGCTGTGCCATAATTTCCACTAGGGTGGTGAGTGGAGGGTTAGGCGGCTGTCCATGGTTGGAGTTCTCAGCTTGAACTTCTCCATCTTGGTTCACTTCTTCTTCCTACATACGGTTGTTGTTTGGCTGGCGCCGGTTGCGCTGCTGGATCCTGGCAGAGCGCTTTGGCGGCATCTGTTTGAGGATAAAGGGGAAGAGCATTAGACGAGAGCGGGTTTTAAGGTCTTCTTTATGTTGTTATTTACTTCTCTTTGTTATTATTTTTATAAAATGGGCGCAGGGCACAAGGGCCTTGCAGGCACACACAAGCAATTCACACAAACAAGCAGCACTCAGATCTATTAAAACAACAAATGTACAACACAAGCGAAGGGCTACTAGCGATTACACTGGGGATACAAGGGGGTAAACTAACGACTTCGGGGTACATTCTACTACGGCTGCTTTCTTGAACTCGGACCGATAGCTTCATCCCACGATGATTGGGCCTTCAACTTCATGGACACTCACGGGTCTTGGGCATCCATGAGGTTTGCAGGGGAACCTTCATCCGAAGCAATGGAGATGTGATCTTCATTCTCCTTTGGAAAGGGCTGGGTTAAAGGGAGAGGTTCTTCTTCTTCTTCTTCTTCTTCTTTTTCTCCATCTTCACCATTTGCTTCAGAGGGCGGTGGTGCAGGGAGATCTTCTGCGTACTTCCTCTTGATTTTGCTTTCCGCAGAGCAGATAGGAATTCCATCCAAAATAGGACGTTCTCCTACTCCCGGAATATGCAGGGTCCTGCAGTGGGCATGCCCAGTAAGGTAGGCAGTGCCGACTAGCTTGTTGTAGCGGTCTTCTGCTGACTTCAAGGCTTCTGTGGCAGCAACAACACGACTTTCTGCTTCTGCTTCACGAGCTTTGGCTTCAGCTAGCTGGACACGTAGGGTCCTAACTCGTGTCTCAGCTTCTTCAGCTCGAATGGTGCACCTTCGCAGTCTGGCTGCTGTCCCGTCATACAGCTCATCTAAGGCGAGTAGATAACGAGTCATGGCAACCACTGTGGGGTCCCTTTCACTCATTCCCAGGCCTTCTATTGTTCTCATCCTTGCAAGCCAAGTGGGGCGGTTTCTCTCCATGGGAGGGAAAAACCTCATTGGCGAGCGACCGACGGGCCTTTCATACATCTGGCACAAGTACCGAAAGGCCTTGCGTGCCACTGCTTGATAGGTGTCGGGGAATCGTGACCCAACTGTAGTCACGTTCCATGGCTTCATCTCTGGGTGGTCAACACTTGCTCCAATGTGAATTCTGACTTCACAGCGCTCAGTGCCAAACTCTTCATACTCTCTTCCGACATACTCAGCAGGCTCCATAATGCCAAGTCTGACCATGGCATCACGTAGCACCTTTGGGAAGCCAGGAGTCTCCAAGCAGTAGTTGTTGACGGTCCTTACGACCCTTTTTTACCGTCAACTTTATGCACCTTTTGGAACCTAACACCATCACCAAGGGTAGACATAGGGCTTATTTCTAACAAATTCCACTAGTCTTGGTGAAATTATGAGTGCAGGTGCAATTCATATAAAAACAGGGGAAAACATGCACTAAACATGGACTTTGCAATCGACGGATTTTCCCGGACTAAAGAATTTAGTCCAAAAGCCCAAAACCACAGAACCAGGCTTCAAGACCAAACAATGCAAGTGGATTGGGCACATATATAGCCAGAGGAAGGAGCCAGAGAAGGATCAGGCCCAGTGGGGCCCAGGCCAGGTCGGCCGACCCCCTCTGGCCAGGTCGGCCGACCTGCCAGGGAGGCCCCCCTGGCCCACTCTTCTCTGGCGGTTCACAACCGACCTCTGGAGGTCGGTTCCCCCTGCATTAAATGCCACCGACCTCAGGAACCGCCTCAAAGTTGCCGACCTTCCAAGGCTATAAATAAAGGGGCACCCCTCCCTCTCTCGAGAGACAGAAGACAACACACATTGACACAAAGAGGAATCCATTCTCTAGCATTAGACTAGTCTCTAGGCTGTATAGGAGTAGAGGGGAGAGTTTGGTAGAGGAGAGGGCTGTCCTCCCTTTGTGAGGACTTAGCCCAATCTTGTATTTTGAGGATACTTGCTAATAATATATTGTTCGTCGTTCGTTCTTCGTTCGTTCGTCGTTCGTTCATCGTTCGTCGTTCGTTCATCGCTCGTTCGTCGTTCATCGTATATCAAGTAAGTATCAAGGTCCACCTCAATAGAATTATTTTCTTTATTCCTTATGACTTATGATTGTACTAGTATGATAGCCATGTGCTTTCTATGTGGTTGTTATCTAGTCATGATTGGTTGCTTCATGCTTGACATGCCTTTATTCATTCGTTTATGTCCTTACACTCGATTCATGCATGAAGTGGTGAGACATGCTCGGGCCCATAACTTGTTAATCCGTAGGGTTAGAGTTATGTGCGATATAGATCGTAGCTTGTTAATCCGCAGGGTTAGAGTTACGCATGTCTCACCCATTGACTTGATGATCCGTAGGGTCAGAGTCATGCATGTTCTAGCACTTGATCTGTTGATCCGTCGGGTCAGGATTAGGTGTACTCTCATTCCCGACATGATGATCTGAAGGGTCAAAGTCCCGTGGGAATCGAGAGTACTATTTAGCAATGTGAGCATGGTGCTTAGGTTGATAAACAGCTTTGAGTGTTTGGTTGTCTGCTTGAACAAGAGAAGGTCTGGCAGTGAGGACTTAATTGCCTTATTGTCACGTGACCCTAGGACTGGCATTGGGGACTTAATCGCCTTAGTGCCACGTGTCCTAGTAGGGGGGTTTGCCGGTAGGTGGTGACAGCCCTGCTGTGCCTAATCCTCTTTGTTCTACGGTAGATAGCCTTGATTGCCTGGTAGAAGGAATGCCGGTAGGTGGTGACAGCCCTGCTGGTTACCCCCCTTGTTCCAGGTTGACATAGAGCTTAGACTTGTATGTGTTGCATGAGCAGGAATATAAGAAGTACATAAGGGCCCATCTCGGCTCTCTTCTTAACCCTGCTTAGCCTAGGCTTAGTTCTAGTGTTAGATTGGATTGCTCTGGTTGTGTTGTCACTACTACCCCTTATTATTATCCTTACCCCTGTTTAGACCTTGGTACATTATTAGTTATGTGATTATGAACTTTGCTATCTCGTAAACCACCGCCTTCCCTGTGGAAAATACGATACCCTTGAATACTCACGGGTGAAGTGCTACAACGGTATTCTCCGTGCGCTTGCAGATTTATCTGTGACCGTAAGAAATACCAACAAGCATTTCTGGCGCCGTTGCCGGGGAAGGCACTGGTTGAAGAGTCACTAGCATTGTTTATAATTATATTTCTTTTAATTACCACTGTCTAGATAGGTCTACCTTTGCTTTGTTTTCTCTTTATGTGAAAACAGGGTAGTGTACCTCTGGCGTTGACCTAACGAGGCAATACACAGAAAATCAAGAAGTAATCTTGAGACGAACAGAACCACGAGTCACCCATCCTCAAGAATACTCTCCACAGTCAAGCCAGCTACACCCGCACCATCAAGCTCAACACCAATGGGTCAAAAGTTTTCCCACGAATACTCCGATGCCGTTGTTGATTGTGTAGCAATTGGGCCACACGTCAGCACTGGAGACGAAAACTTCAGACTTAGAGCCAGCCAAATCCACATGGTGCAGGCCAATCCATTCCATGGTACGGCCAACGAGGACGCAAACATTCATCTTCATAAATTCCTGAAAGCATGCAAAACCTTGTCCATCAAGGGAGTCAACCAAGATGACATCCGACTCCGTCTATTTCCCTATTCTCTTATGGGGGAAGTAAGACAATGGTTCTATGCCAACCCAAGTGTTGCGACTACTTGGGATGATTGCTCTGAAGCGTTCCTCGAGAAATACTCTCCAAGAGGCAAAGCCTATGCCCTTCATGTACAAACTCCAAACTTTTGGAGAGCACAAGAAGAATCCATTCCTAAAGCATGGGAGAAATTTCAAAATTATGACAACATGCCCTGATCATGAAATGGATGATTGGACAATATTGATCAATTTCTACCACGGGTTGACACAACCAGCTCGTGACTATCTTGATTCTCGTGCCGAGGGGAGCATCTTCTCACTTACCGCCGCAGAAGCAACAAAATTAGTTGAGAAGGTAGCTATCGGTGAAGGGTGGAGACCACACCCTCAACAGGAAGAGAAGCCTTCCAACATCACCCTAAAAGGGAAGCACAAGGGGAGAAGGCTTCGCACAAGTGCTTTGAAAAGACAACTACAACCCCAACACGAGAAGTAGTTTGCATCCTCATCTCCGGGATCAAGCACCAAGTCGCCAAGCTAAACGCAATGGAGAGAAGTCTTGCTCATTGGACTTAAAACGATGATGCCCTTGCCAAAGGTAAATTGGTAGTTACCTCATATTTGATTTCCATTTCCACATGCATATTTGAATTCCCTCAATTTCATTCATGCATTTCACTTGCATATTTGAATTCTCCCTCGACATGCATTTCCATTGTTTGCATGTTTGAATCTTTCCGACTTTTGTTTGGGATTTTTCAAACCACATTACATTTACAAAAAAAATTCTTTATTTTTGGAAAATGAGTTTGAGGCAATCTTTCTATGAAAAAATGTTTTGAGCAAAATTTTGGAGGAATTTTGGCACAACTCCCTCTGGCTTTCCAACACATAGCCATCGTGGGGTTGCCAACCAAAATTGGACTTCATTTCATTATATTTGTTTCCAGAGTGCTTGGTGCCTTCACTTTCATTCCACTCAAGCACTCTTTTCCAAAATTTTCACTCTTGCATTTTCCGAGGAATTTCATTGTTTGTCTCAAGTTCAAGAAAAAGAGTTTTCTTTCTCCTTTTTTTGTTTTTTCCATTTGAATAATTGGAGTTTCTCCAAAATAAATTTCCTCCTTGTTGGAATCATTCTCCAACTCTTATTTTGTTTTTCCTTGAGAAAAAAAAGAGAGAAAAAAGAAAAAAAAAAAGGGGGACTGAGAGAATAAGTTCAGTAAAATTTAACTTGAGCCAACCTTTTGGAAAATGCTTTGAGCAAAATTTTTGATGGAATTTTGGCACAGCCCCCTTGACTTTAGCATATAGCCATTGTGGGGCTGTTGACCAAGTTGAACTTCATTTCTTGCTCTCGCATTTCCCCAATTTTCCATGATGTTTTGTCTCAAGTTTAAGAAAAAGATTTTCTCTTTTCTTTGGTTCTCTTATTTGCATAGTTGGAGTCTTTCAAAAATATACTTCTTCGATCTTCAGTCGTCTCCAACTCTTCTTTTTCTTTTTTTCGAAAATCATTCTCAAAGAGAGATAATTTTGAGACAAACCCTTTTGGCTTTTCGTCTAGAAGTTAAGAAAAAGATTTCCCTTTCTCTTCTTTTCTATTTGTTCAATAAATTGAGTTGCGATAAAAAAGACATCCTTGCAAAGGCAACCGACGGGAAATCCATTTGGTTTTCACTAACGTAACCCGTGCTCGAGTTCGCTTTTGTGTTCTTGCTCTTATGTGCAGCCAGGATAAAGGCCAAAAAAATCAGCTCATCAACACGTTGAAGAAGGCGACAAGTTCAAACACAAGTCACCCCCGACGTGACACATACTCGTCCCCCTCCATGCCTAATGTGAGAAGATTGGCATGAAGAGCCTCACGAAGATCCCATGGAGGAGGACCATGATGAAGACAACACGTCAAGACTCCTCTTCGACACCAACCTTGTCTTGGTGTGCGAAAAGAAGGTACAAGCCTACAACTTCAATTCGAAATCTCTGCACAACGAAGGTATGACCACATTCTTTGCTAATAATTGGAAGCCCAAGGGTGATATGGTTTTTGTTCGTGTAGATGAGTATGGCTCCCACCTACTTACCACATGATCTCCCATGCACCCTTGTAGTAGTTAGGCAATGGTACTACCCTTCGGTTCTTCCATAGGGAGTATCACCCTTCATGCACACATCCTTGCCTTCTACTAGGCTTTCATAAGCATCGCTTGTCAGACTTTGAGCCTACAACTCCTGATCTTCACAAGCATGCTCTTTGGCAATGAATCATATCCCTTCTTGTGCTTGATGCATGGTTGGCTTGCCATGACTTGTGTTCCTCAAAGCAATCATAGACATATCTGTATGAGGAATGAGCTTAGAATCCTCTTGCCATGGTTAACAATATCAAAATCCCTCCTATGCAATGCATGAATGGTTAGAACTTTCCAAGCAATTTGGACTTCTTGAGTGCACCTCGTTCTTTTCTCATATCATTCATGGAGTTGGGGCTTACATTGTTTCGAGTTTTCATATCACTAAGCCCCAAGTTGCTTTTAATCAACGAGGATTATCTTGCCCATGGTCACACTCAATCTTGGTCCACATGACTTGCTTGTGCCTTTCTTCCTCGGCTGTACAAATGAGGTCCGGTCATCTAACCCGGGACCTTGTTTGTATGTGCTCCGAGAGCTAACCATGCCTCTCCAAGTTGGATGAAGATTGCTTGCAGGAGTAGTGTTTCTGGCAGGATTCTCAAGAGCTAACCATGCGAGTGCCACCACCGTTGTGACACTTAGTGGCAGCAAAATATGGAAGACAAGATCGCCACTTCACAGCCACGCTGCTCAAAAACCCAAAATGACTGTATGGCCTACTACCACAACCACATGGGGCGCAATCCCAAATCATGGGCCGAGAACAAAGAACAAGTGTGGGGGGAGGTTCCCCCCCCCCCCCCCCCCCACAAAGGTAACTTGTATCGCAACTTGTATCCTTTTTCTTCCACCTTGAAAATGTCAAAATAAAATAAAAATTATAAAATTAAAATCAAAATAACACTTGAAAAATAAATAAATAAATCTCTACTACTTAAAAAGTCACAAAGAAGTCGTCAGCCACAAATTTCAGCCGGATTTTTCAGTTTTCAGACCGCTGCATCCGACTTTTAAACGAATTCAAATTCAATTCGGGTTCAGTCATCCGAGTTCAACTCAGATTGCACTTATACAATTTGAATCGGTTTCATTTGCAAACTATTGAGTGGTGCAGTGGTAAGGATGTTCGGCTCTCAAGTAGAGGACTCAGGTTCGATTCCCCCTGTCCCCTCTTCGTTTTGTTTTTTTTTTCTTTTCTTTTTTTGGCTTGTCATAAATGGTCGGATCCGGTGCGGCCATGTGTGCAGTGTGGCACCCGTGTGGTACCATTCAGCTTCATCCACCTGTCGGCGTGGAAAATAAATCTTTTTTTTACTTCGCTGATAAATGGATGAAGTTTGTAAAATCAATAGAGACATAAATAAATCTCCGAAAAATGTGAAACCAATTTTGTTAAAATCAACGTAACTGGATTTGCCCAAAAGTACACTCAAACCTTTATGTTTTTGAGTAGATAGTTTTAAAAATTTCTAATAATAAAAACAAAGAAAAATGCACATCTTCATTTCTGTGCATGGAAAAACCTTGAAATTTGACATGCATATATATTTTGCACTAATGAAATGCTCAACAGGTTTCGTTTCTAATTTTTCACATATTTTAGCTGCAATGTCATTTTCTTGCGATGCACTATTTTAATTGTGAAATTTTATTCATGTATGGTTTGGGGATACATTTTTGTGTATTCTTTGTATTTTTATAACTTCCACAGCCATGTTAAGAAACGTGTCAAAATGAAATCTTCCTCTAAATACTTTGAAACGTAAATAAGTTTTCAGCATTTACATTTATTTAGGTTATTTATTATTTTTATTGTTTATGTATTAATTTCTAAAAAAAAATCGCATCAAAGAAGATAATTTGTGCTGCACAAATCTTTCAAAAATAGACATTGTCAGATGAATTTGTGTGAGCTAATTGAATCATTGTTCTATTAATACTTTACAAAAAAATGAAATTTCAACACCCGTAGCAACGCACGGGCAAAATGCTAGTAAATAAATAAGTAAGCTAGGTGCTTCTTCTCTCTTTTCTTTCATAAGGCACCTAGAGTTTAATTCAATAAATCTAGGCTCCCCGGTCTTTAACCCCGATAGAGTCCTCTTTGTCTTCGCTTTGTTTTTGTTTGTTTTGAATAAATAAAGCAGGTACAAGAACAAGTGTGGGGGGAGATCTCTCGAGTTCTTCATCACGCACACATTCGAGATCTCCCCCACCAACATGATGCACAACCTCGCACTGATCGACATGTAAAACAGTTGAGCCCTCGGGACAAGAAATCAAGGTTAGGTCGAACCTTTGGGTCGATCAAATATCTCATGGCCCTCTTGATCTCCACTTCATCCAAGGCGACGGTTTGCGCATCCTCTCTACTCCATCTCCCCAATTCATGAGTTAAAATAATCTTTTGAGTCAATCACTAAAATTTAACTCAAGAATAAAATGAACTTTGTTGTTCCCTCAACATACATGCTTCTAGTTGGTTGGCCTGCATACTCTTTATTCCTCGCATCATATACTGTTGCTTGTGAACACCAATCTCATAGGAACCCATGTTTATCTAAGTTGTTGGCGAATGTGATATGGTTGGATGAGATGAATCCTGCTTCTTCTGCATAGAGTGCTTGGGTATTTAACTTGAAAAAAATTAAAATCTATAGCTCTATGCTCCTCAATGATCTTTTATTCCTACCAAAGCCATATGTTGATCACATTGCAAAACCTACACACATATGCCGCTTGTCATTGCATTGAGCTTTATCAAAATTGTGTGACCCTAGTGAGAAACTTGTCATACTCTCTTGATCAAGATCACGTACACTCCACCTCACATGCTGAACTTCTACACTGCAAGTTAAGCAATACCACCATCCATCCACCAAAATAAGTACTCCACAAAAGCATTGTTACCTTTCTCTCTCTCTAATTATCATTGGAGACATGGCTATGCAAAAGAAAGAATAATCCCTGCACATACAAAAGTAGAGCATGATGAAAAAAAAAGAGAGAAGGGATATTATTGAAAAAGAAAAAAAAAAGAAAGAAAGAATCATAGCCATGTCCTCCTCAAACATTCAAAAAGAGAAAGAGAGAAGGAACGCAAAAAGGAGTACAATTTCCACCACACCACCCTCATACACACTTGCACATCTTGATCACGGTTGTATGACTTGCATTCTCCATGGATCCACCCTTTTGGTTCGGCAAAATATGTGATACAAGTATGCCTCTCTTTCATACCCTACCAAGCTCCACATAAAGCCTTTTGTAGAAGTAGGATGAAAAGAGGCAAATCCAATGCCTTGGTGAGGAACCATACACATTGAGCGATTTGAGAGTGATCATTTGAGGAGTATGAGCTATGTTTTTACTTTGAAAATCTATCAAAAACCCAAGTTACTCAGCAGAGGGAGTTATGATGACTCGAATCTAGACCGTTCCATTCCTCAACCGCCCAAGATGACATGGTAGACACATCAAAAGTTCACGGGAACAGGTATGGCTTGGAATAACTTGTATGCTAGCATCATACCAATGGAAGTCGTGTTCCACCTTAGTCCTTCAAACTTTACTCGAGGACGAGCAAAGGCTAAGTGTGGGGGATCTTGTTGACGGTCCTTACGACCCATTTTTACCGTCAACTTTATGCACCTTTTGGAACCTAACACCATCACCAAGGGTAGACATAGGGCTTATTTCTAACAAATTCCACTAGTCTTGGTGAAATTATGAGTGCAGGTGTAATTCATATAAAAACAGGGGAAAACATGCACTAAACATGGACTTTGCAATCGACGGATTTTCCCGGACTAAAGAATTTAGTCCAAAAGCCCAAAACCACAGAACCAGGCTTCAAGACCAAACAATGCAAGTGGATTGGGCACATACATAGCCAGAGGAAGGAGCCAGAGAAGGATCAGGCCCAGTGGGGCCCAGGCCAGGTCGGCCGACCCCCTCTGGCCAGGTCGGCCGACCTGCCAGGGAGGCCCCCCTGGCCCACTCTTCTCTGGCGGTTCACAACCGACCTCTGGAGGTCGGTTCCCCCTGCATTAAATGCCACCGACCTCAGGAACCGCCTCAAAGTTGCCGACCTTCCAAGGCTATAAATAAAGGGGCACCCCTCCCTCTCTCGAGAGACAGAAGACAACACACATTGACACCAAGAGGAATCCATTCTCTAGCATTAGACTAGTCTCTAGGCTGTAGAGGAGTAGAGGGGAGAGTTTGGTAGAGGAGAGGTCTGTCCTCCCTTTGTGAGGACTTAGCCCAATCTTGTATTTTGAGGATACTTGCTAATAATATATTGTTCGTCGTTCGTTCTTCGTTCGTTCGTCGTTCGTTCATCGTTCGTCGTTCGTTCATCGCTCGTTCGTCGTTCATCGTATATCAAGTAAGTATCAAGGTCCACCTCAATAGAATTATTTTCTTTATTCCTTATGACTTATGATTGTACTAGTATGATAGCCATGTGCTTTCTATGTGGTTGTTATCTAGTCATGATTGGTTGCTTCATGCTTGACATGCCTTTATTCATTCGTTTATGTCCTTACACTCGATTCATGCATGAAGTGGTGAGACATGCTCGGGCCCATAACTTGTTAATCCGTAGGGTTAGAGTTATTTGCGATATAGATCGTAGCTTGTTAATCCGCAGGGTTAGAGTTACGCATGTCTCACCCATTGACTTGATGATCCGTAGGGTCAGAGTCATGCATGTTCTAGCACTTGATCTGTTGATCCGTCGGGTCAGGATTAGGTGTACTCTCATTCCCGACATGATGATCTGAAGGGTCAAAGTCCCGTGGGAATCGAGAGTACTATTTAGCAATGTGAGCATGGTGCTTAGGTTGATAAACAGCTTTGAGTGTTTGGTTGTCTGCTTGAACAAGAGAAGGTCTGGCAGTGAGGACTTAATTGCCTTATTGTCACGTGACCCTAGGACTGGCATTGGGGACTTAATCGCCTTAGTGCCACGTGTCCTAGTATGGGGGGTCTGCCGGTAGGTGGTGACAGCCCTGCTGTGCCTAATCCTCTTTGTTCTACGGTAGATAGCCTTGATTGCCTGGTAGAAGGAATGCCGGTAGGTGGTGACAGCCCTGCTGGTTACCCCCCTTGTTCCAGGTTGACATAGAGCTTAGACTTGTATTTGTTGCATGAGCAGGAATATAAGAAGTACATAAGGGCCCATCTCAGCTCTCTTCTTAACCCTGCTTAGCCTAGGCTTAGTTCTAGTGTTAGATTGGATTGCTCTGGTTGTGTTGTCACTACTACCCCTTATTATTATCCTTACCCCTGTTTAGACCTTGGTACATTATTAGTTATGTGATTATGAACTTTGCTATCTCGTAAACCACCGCATTCCCTGTGGAAAATACGATACCCTTGAATACTCACAGGTGAAGTGCTACAACGGTATTCTCCGTGCGCTTGCGGATTTATCTGTGACCGTAAGAAATACCAACAGGGACTTAATAGCCCTAGTGTCACGTGTCCTGGTAGAGGGTTGCCGGTAGGTGGTGACAGCCCTGCTGTGCTTAATCCTCTTTGTTCTACGGTAGATAGCCTTGATTGCCTGGTAGAAGGAATACCGGTAGGTGGTGACAGCCCTGCTGGTTACCCCCCTTGTTCCAGGTTGACATAGAGCTTAGACTTGTATGTGTTGCATGAGCAGGAATATAAGAAGTACATAAGGATCCATCTCGGCTCTCTTCTTAACCCCGCTTAGCCTAGGCTTAGTTCTAGTGTTAGATTGGATTGCTCTGGTTGTGTTGTCACACTACCCCTACCATACTTTTATCCTTACCCCTGTTTAGACCTTGGTACATTATTAGTTATGTGATTATGAACTTTGCTATCTCGTAAACCACCGCCTTCCCTGTGGAAAATACGATACCCTTGAATACTCACGGGTGAAGTGCTACAACGGTATTCTCCGTGCGCTTGCGGATTTATTTGTGACCGTAAGAAATACCAACAAGCATTTCTGGCGCCGTTGCCGGGGAAGGCACTGGTTGAAGAGTCACTAGCATTGTTTATAATTATATTTCTTTTAATTACCACTATCTAGATAGGTCTACCTTTGCTTTGTTTTCTCTTTATGTGAAAACAGGGTAGTGTATCGCTGGCGTTGACCTATCGAGGCAATACACAGAAAATCAAGAAGTAATCTTGAGACGAACAGAACCGCGAGTCACCCATCCTCAAGAATACTCTCCACAGTCAAGCCAGCTACACCCGCACCATCAAGCTCAACACCAATGGGTCAAAAGTTTTCCCACGAATACTCCGCTGCCGTTGTTGACCGTGTAGCAATTGGGCCACACGTCAGCACTGGAGACGGAAACTTCAGACTTAGAGCCAGCCAAATCCACATGGTGCAGGCCAATCCATTCCATGGTACGGCCAACGAGGACGCAAACATTCATCTTCATAAATTCCTGAAAGCATGCAAAACCTTGTCCATCAAGGGAGTCAACCAAGATGACATCCGACTCCGTCTATTTCCCTATTCTCTTATGGGGGAAGTAAGACAATGGTTCTATGCCAACCCAAGTGTTGCGACTACTTGGGATGATTGCTCTGAAGCGTTCCTCGAGAAATACTCTCCAAGAGGCAAAGCCTATGCCCTTCATGTACAAACTCCAAACTTTTGGAGAGCACAAGAAGAATCCATTCCTAAAGCATGGGAGAAACTTCAAGATTATTTGACAACAAGCCCTGATCGTGGAATGGATGATTGGACAATATTGATCAATTTCTACCAAGGGTTGACACAACCAGCTCGTGACTATCTTGATTCTCGTGCCGAGGGGAGCATCTTCTCACTTACCACCACAGAAGCTACAAAATTAGTTGAGAAGGTAGCTATCGGTGAGGGGTGGAGACCACACCCTCAACAGAAAGAGAAGCCTTCCAACATCACCGTAGAAGGGAAGCATAAAGGGAGAAGGCTTCGCACAAGTGCTTTGAAAAGACAGCTACAACCCCAACATGAGAAGTTGTTTGCATCCTCATCTCCGGGATCAAGCACCAAGTCACCACGCTGAACGCAATGGAGAGAAGTTTTGCTGATCGGACTTAAAACGATGATGCCCTTGCCAAAGTTAAATTGGTAGTTATCCCATATTTGATTTCCATTTCCACATGCATATTTGAATTTCCTCAATTACATTCATGCATGTTTAAAATTTCACTTGCATATTTGAATTCTCCTTCTACATGCATCTCTATTGTTTGCATGTTTGAATCTTTCCGACCTTTGTTTGGGATTTTTGAAACCACATTGCATTTACCCAAAAAAAAAAAAAAATCTTCATTTTGGAAATGGAGTTTGAGGCAATCTTTTTATGAAAAATGTCTTGAGCAAAATTTTGGAGGAATTTTGGCACAACTCCCCCTGGCTTTCCAACACATAGCCATCATGGGGTTGTTAACCAAAATTAGACTTCATTTCATTATATTTGTTTCCAGAGTGCTTGGTGCCTTCACTTTCATTCTACTCAAGCACTCTTTTCCAAAATTCTTACTCTTGCATTTCCCGAGGATTTTCATTGTTTGTCTCAAGTTCAAGAAAAAGAGTTTTCTTTCTCCTTTTTGGTTTTCCCATTTGAATAATTGGAGTTTCTCCCATTAAATTTCCTCTTTGTTGGAATCTTTCTCTCCAACTCTTATTTTGTTTTTCCTTGAAAAAAAAAACAGAGAGAATAAGTCGGGTGAAATTTAACTTGAGCCAACCTTTTGGAAAAAAGCTTTGAGCAAAAATTTTGATGGAACCTTGGCACATCTCCCTTGACTTTAAAGCATATAGCCATTGTGGGGCTGTTGACCAAGTTGAACTTCATTTCTTTTTATTTGGATGCAAGGGTGTTTGGATTCTTCAAGTTCATCCCTTCCGCACCCATGCACCCTTAAAACAAAATTCTTGCTCTCGCATTTCCCCAATTTTCCACGATGTTTTGTCTCAAGTTTAAGAAAAAGATTTTCTCTTTTCTTCGGTTTTCTTATTTGCATAGTTGGAGTCTTTCAAAAATAAACTTCTTCGATCTAAGGTTATCTCCAACTCTTCTTTTTCTTTTTTTCTTTCGAAAATCATTCTCAAGGAGAAATAATGTTGAGACAAACGCTTTTGGATTTTCGTCTCGAAGTTAAGAAAAAGATTTCCCTTTCTCTTCTTTTCTATTTGTTCAATAAACTGAGGCTCCCCGGTCTTTAACCCCGGTAGAGTCCTTTTTGCCTTCGCTTTGTTTTTGTTTGTTTTGAATAAATAAAGCAGGTACAAGAACAAGTGTGGGGGGAGATCTCTCGAGTTCTTCATCACGCACACATTCAAGATCTCCCCCACCAACACAATGCACAACCTCGCATCAATCAACAGCGAAGGAGTGGAGCCATCGGGCACAAGAAAACAAGTGTGGTTGAACCTTTGGTTTGATCTCTTATGGTCCCTCTTGATCTCCACTTCATCCAAGGCGACGGTTTGCGCATCTGCTCCATCTCCCCAATTCATGAGTTAAAATAATCTTTTGAGTCAATGACTAAAATTTAACTCAAGAATAAAATGAACGTTGTATTCCCTAAACATACATGCTTCTAGTTGGTTGGCCTGCTTACTCTTTATTCCTCGCATCATATATTGTTGCTTGTGAACACCAATCTCATAGGAACCCATGTTTATCTAAGTTGTTGGCTAATGTGATATGGTTGGATGAGATGAATCCTGCTTCTTCTGCATAGAGTGCTTGGGTATTTAACTTGCAAAAAAAAAATTAAAATCTATAGCTCTATGCTCCTCAATGATCATTTATTCCTACCCAAGCCATATGTTGATCACTTTGCAAAACCTACACACATATGCTGCTTGTCATTGCATTGAGCTTTATCAAAATTGTGTGACCCTAGTGAGAAACTTGTCATATTCTCTTGATCAAGATCACGTACACTCCACCTCCCATGCTAAACTTCTACACTGGAAGTTAAGCAATACCACCATCCATCCACCAAAATAAGTACTCCACAAAAGCATTGTTACCTTTCTCTCTCTCTCTCTAATTATCATTGGAGACATGGCTATAAAAAAAAAAAAAGAGAGAAGGAATAATCCCTGCTCATACAAAAGTAAAGTATGATGAAAAAAAAAGAGAAGGGATAATGTTGAAAAAAAAAAGAAGAAAGAAAGAAAGAATCATAGCCATGTCCTCCTCAAACATTCAAAAAGAGAAAGAGAGAAGGAACGCAAAAAGGGAGTACAATTTCCACCACACCACCCTCATACACACTTGCACATCTTGATCACGGTTGTATGACTTGCATTCTCCATGGATCCACCCTTTTGGTTCGGCAAAATATGTGATACAAGTATGCCTCTCTTTCATTCCCTACCAAGCTCCACATAAGCCTTTTGTAGAAGTAGGATGAAAAGAGGCAAATCCAATGCCTTGGTAAGGAACCATACACATTGAGCGATTTGAGAGTGATCATTTGAGGAGTATGAGCTATGTTTTTTTACTTTGAAAATCTATCAAAAACCCAAGTTACTCAGCAGAGGGAGTTATGATGACTTGAATCAAGACCGTTCCATTCCTCAACCGCCCAAGATGACATGGTAGACACATCAAAAGTTCACGGGTACAGGTATGGCTTGGAATAACTTATATGCTAGCATCATACCAATGGAAATCGTGTTCCACCTTAGTCCTTCAAACTTTACTCGAGGACGAGCAAAGGCTAAGTGTGGGGGATCTTGTTGACGGTCCTTACGACCCATTTTTACCGTCAACTTTATGCACCTTTTGGAACCTAACACCATCACCAAGGGTAGACATAGGGCTTATTTCTAACAAATTCCACTAGTCTTGGTGAAATTATGAGTGCAGGTGCAATTCATATAAAAACAGGGGAAAACATGCACTAAACATGGACTTTGCAATCGACGGATTTTCCCGGACTAAAGAATTTAGTCCAAAAGCCCAAAACCACAGAACCAGGCTTCAAGACCAAACAATGCAAGTGGATTGGGCACATACATAGCCAGAGGAAGGAGCCAGAGGAGGATCAGGCCCAGTGGGGCCCAGGCCAGGTCGGCCGACCCCCTCTGGCCAGGTCGGCCGACCTGCTAGGGAGGCCCCCCTGGCCCACTCTTCTCTGGCGGTTCACAACCGACCTCTGGAGGTCGGTTCCCCCTGCATTAAATGCCACCGACCTCAGGAACCGCGTCAAAGTTGCCGACCTTCCAAGGCAATAAATAAAGGGCCACCCCTCCCTCTCTCGAGAGACAGAAGACAACACACATTGACACCAAGAGGAATCCATTCTCTAGCATTAGACTAGTCTCTAGGCTGTAGAGGAGTAGAGGGGAGAGTTTGGTAGAGGAGAGGGCTGTCCTCCCTTTGTGAGGACTTAGCCCAATCTTGTATTTTGAGGATACTTGCTAATAATATATTGTTCGTCGTTCGTTCTTCGTTCGTTCGTCGTTCGTTCATCGTTCGTCGTTCGTTCATCGCTCGTTCGTCGTTCATCGTATATCAAGTAAATATCAAGGTCCACCTCAATAGAATTATCTTCTTTATTCCTTATGACTTATGTGGTTGTTATCTAGTCATGATTGGTTGCTTCATGCTTGACATGCCTTTATTCATTCGTTTATGTCCTTACACTCGATTCATGCATGAAGTGGTGAGACATGCTCGGGCCCATAACTTGTTAATCCGTAGGGTTAGAGTTATGTGCGATATAGATCGTAGCTTGTTAATCCGCAGGGTTAGAGTTACGCATGTCTCACCCATTGACTTGATGATCCGTAGGGTCAGAGTCATGCATGTTCTAGCACTTGATCTGTTGATCCGTCGGGTCAGGATTAGGTGTACTCTCATTCCCGACTTGATGATCCGAAGGGTCAAAGTCCCGTGGGAATCGAGAGTACTATTTAGCAATGTGAGCATGGTGCTTAGGTTGATAAACAGCTTTGGGTGTTTGGTTGTCTGCTTGAACAAGAGAAGGTCTGGCCGCGAGGACTTAATTGCCTTGCTGTCACGTGACCCTAGGACTGGCATAGGGACTTAATAGCCCTAGTGTCACGTGTCCTGGTAGAGGGTTGCCGGTAGGTGGTGACAGCCCTGCTGTGCTTAATCCTCTTTGTTCTACGGTAGATAGCCTTGATTGCCTGGTAGAAGGAATAACGGTAGGTGGTGACAGCCCTGCTGGTTACCCCCCCTTGTTCCAGGTTGACATAGAGCTTAGACTTGTATGTGTTGCATGAGCAGGAATATAAGAAGTACATAAGGATCCATCTCGGCTCTCTTCTTAACCCCGCTTAGCCTAGGCTTAGTTCTAGTGTTAGATTGGATTGCTCTGGTTGTATTGTCACACTACCCCTACCATACTTTTTTCCTTACCCCTGTTTAGACCTTGGTACATTATTAGTTATGTGATTATGAACTTTGCTATCTCGTAAACCACCGCCTTCCCTGTGGAAAATACGATACCCTTGAATACTCACGGGTGAAGTGCTACAATGGTATTCTCCGTGCGCTTGCGGATTTATTTGTGACCGTAAGAAATACCAACAGTAGTCAGCCACCCATCCATCTTCTTCCATCTGTAGAGGAGGGATTAAATAAGATCTTTGCAATAGAGGGGGAAAGAGCTTAAGAAGTTTTGTAAAATAGTTTTGCAAATTAATTTTCACGTCCAAGCCTATGGTCACGTCCTACAGCCAAGCACGGCTCTGATACCACCTGAAGCACCCCTGTTATTACAGGAGCTTAAACACTTTATTATACCATTCCCTGGATCAGTCGCTGGTACAATCAAGTCTTACAACAGGTGATATTACAAGTCGCGACCTGGCAGGGGTCGAGATAGATAACAACATAACATAAGGAAATAAACTAAAAACACACAGAACCAGGCCGAGAAGATATATTCCAGGTCCTCCATAGCGGAAGAAACTAAGCGGTAGACTAAACCACAGGCAGCCCGGGTGCGGACGAGACCAAGCTTATTCGTCTTCCTCACCGTCAGCGTCGACGAAGTCTGGATCTTCCTCTGTAAGAGCAAGCAAGAATGAGTACAAGAGTACTCAGCAAGTCGCAACCCTTGCCCTACCAACAATGGATATATGTATGCATTTGGCAGTAGCAAGGTAAAGGCCATCAGGTTTAATATTGCAGTAAAGCAAGTTTTACACATGCAAGGGTTCAGTTTGTAAAACAGTTTTAGCAAAAGTATCACCTTAAGTATTATGGGGTTGGTCAAGTTTTACGTTGTCGGACACCCCGTCCACGACAACCTTCGGCGGAAGGCCGGACCTATTCTCAAAATAACTCACCCAACAAGGAGATAAGTACCCACCCCATGCTAGTTCTTGGACCGAACCAAAGCCATGTCCGTGACCGTGGACTCGGCTATTCGAATAGATTTTAACACTCTGCAGAGGTTGTACGCTGTACCCACAAGCTGAGTGCATCACAAACCACCCGCGACGTGGGTGTGAAGACTCACAAAGCCATTACCCATCACAGCATCGTCCCGACTAATCGCCATGAGAGTTATCCAGGGGTCTTGTCCTCTTCTAGGCCTTCAACCGGGTCGCACACGTCTGCATCACGTCCACCTTCTCCATGGGCTCCCATTGCATCTCCAGCCACCGGGCGATTAACAGACTAGCCGACGGGATTTAGACTAAGCCGTGCCGCATACACGGAAATGTGGTCGCACTGGATAAACGGCTAGGTAGGATGTCACAAGCAACTCGGTCCTTATACGAGCCAAGACAATCATCTCCAAAAACATGAACCCACCACAGAGGCAGCGCTCATCTCCCATAAAACTTGTCATAAGCACACCACAGAGGCGACGCTTAATCTTCCATAAATATCATCATCACCACCATTGCCTCAGCTCTAACCCAAGTTCATTCATTCAATCTTAGCTTTAGTTATCACCCAACCTTACCACTACCACACAACACCAATCACAGTTTCACATTTGCAAAAGCTAAGTGTAAGTAAAGCATTTAGTGATACACAGTCCTAAGCATTCTATAACAAGGCAATCATCCATGCGTAAATAATGTACATACATGGATAACCTAGGTTTCACAGGGAATAAATTAGGACAGGTAATATAGGGCTAAGTGGTCTTGGTCATACTACACAAAGGTTTTGCAAACATCAGGTCAAGTATTTCATGCAATAAAATGGCTGCTACGGGTTGTGTTTATAAAATATAGGAGCAATATGATCAAAAGGGAACGGATTGTGACTTACCTTCGTTGACGTCCTTGGGGATCTCCTGCTCGAAGTCTCCGGCTCCTGGTTCCTGCTCCTCCTCCTCCTCGTACTCTCCGTTCGCTACGGTACACGAAACCGGCACACAAACATACAAGCAAACAAACATAAATAAATACAAAATAAATAGAAAATGAGCTCTGAAAAATATGAAAGTGATAGAAATGGATAGAGCTTAGTTTTAGATGAATTTAGGAGGAAGAATGAGGTCAATCGGAGTTCGGACGAGGAAGATATTGAATTTACAGTAGAGGCTATTGAATTAATCCGAAAAATAAAATCGTGGGAATATTTCTTTACGGGCCTGGCTCAAAGTCGACCAGCCCATAAGAAATTGGGCTTGCGGGAGAAGGATATGGGCCAGATGGTTTATTTGCTGCTGAATGGATTGTTTATCAACTGGGCTCCCTTGGCCCACTAGAGAAGCACTACGGGAGAGAGAGAGATCGAAGACAGGAGTCTTCTTCCTCCTCTGCTCCCGTTCATGGACGAGCACCAGATGCTCAAATCGACCTGGGGAGGGGGCAGGAGGGAGGCCAGGAAGTGGGGGAATCGAAGGATTAGGCTATGGTGCATCCGAATGAGGCATCAATTTGGGGAGGAACTGCGGGGAACGGCTACTGCGATGGGGAAGAACATGAGCGGCCATGGCTGATGGAGCTCGGTGCTAGCTCGGGAGAGGGAGGGAGACGGCCATGGGACAGGCTGGTGCTCACCTGTGCGACGGCTCGGCGGGGCTAGGGTGAGGCGAGGCTCAAAGGGCGCCTTTTATAGGCGGGCGGGGAGCTCGCCGGGGCTGGGCTCGGCTCGACAGACGCGACGGCAACAGTGGGATCGCTGTGCGCGGGTCGCCGGCGTTGTGCGGCGTGCAGAGCAGGGCGTGGGCGTTTGCGTGCACCGCGGGGCTGGTCTTGACGCCAGGGGCGGGGCAGAGCGGTGGCAGAGCTCGAGCTGAGCTCGGTGGCTGAGGCGATGGCGCAGTTGACGCGCTGTGCACGGGCAGTGGTGCGTGGGGCGGTGCATCGCGTAGCGGCGTGCGCGGCGCAGGCGATGGGACGAGGCGAGCAGGCGGAGTGAAGGCTGGGCGCGCGCGTGCTTGCAAGTAGGCAATGGCACGGCGTGGCGTGCGGCTTTGGAGCGACGGGACGCGAGCCTGCGGCGTCCGCTAGCTGCTGGACGGTGCAGAGCGATGAGATAGCTCGGGCAGAGGAGTAAAGGTGGTAGACGGGCAGCTGGGAGAGTAAAAGCTTGTCGAGAGGTTGGTGAAGCTCTTCACGCATGCGTGCTGCTCCAGTGCTGGAGGTGGAAGAAGGCTGCACGGGCCGGTTGGGCTAGATGGGCTGGGAGGTAGCAGTGGGCTGGATCGAAGGAGAGAGAGAAAAAGGAGAGATAGACCAGGCCGACGGAAGAGAAAGGGATGACAAATTGGGCTGGAAACGACCCAGATGCAGAGAAGGAGAGAAAGATTTTTAAAAGATTTTGAAAATTTCCGATTTTAGTTTCGATTTGATTTGTGAATTTTAAGGGTGAATTTGCAGGGTGTTCCATGTGGTCAAACCAGTCCACCCATAGTCAACTCCCAGACTTAGCATATGATGTTGAATTTACAACTAATTATTCTATCATTGATAGGCAATGCCTCTATCAAACACAAGAATACCCTGCACTCACTACTACAGAACCCGTTGCTAGTAAAATTGTTTTGTCCTTTTGTTCTCTGTCACCGTGATTTTTTTTGTATATGTCTTAAACGAAGATGTTTTAGGAATTTAAATTTTGTGTTCTTGTTTATCATTTCTTATGTCTCAAACACAGATATTTGTAATCTACGCACTTGAAAAGTTTGGAATTCTTTGAAGAGCTTTGCTATGGTGCTTGAAAGGAACCACAGGTTCCTCTCCTACCGATTTCTAGGAGCCGTACGTTTAATTGGGAAAGTCGTTTATCCTAAACAGGGTTAGTTTCGTAATTGCCCTCAGTTAATCACCTAGCGCATCATAAGCCCTGAATAAGTGAAAGTCCTAATCGAACAACTATTTTTGCTGCAGAATAGTAATGATAAATCTTCAACCTCATGATTGTGTAGAGAATGAAAAAGGAGAGAGAAATTGATTCTTTATCATGATGAACTCCAACAGCGGCAGATCGAATAGCAAGGCTGGGCTGCCCCCGTCCAGATTGAAGCCTTGCGAGAGCCTCGACGGAGTTCTTGCCCCATGCGTCTGTCTAACGCCGGCGGTGTTACTCTCGCTGCTATTCGGCAGGGACACTGCTGCGGCTCATTCGTTTTTTGCTCCGATGATCCGCTACTAGAGACTGACTGCCTCACGGCTTGATCGTACTGGTAACCGCCGTGATTGATCAGAAGGAATAGAGAGAGAAAAGATGAACGATAACCTCAAATCTCAAAATACTAGAGTACCCTTCTCTTTATTTTTGTGAAAGAAAAATATTAGTACATGGCCCACTGATTTGTGGCTCCGGTCCATAACTTAAAGTTCCTTTTACTAGGTTCCTCCATATTTTTAACCGTTAGATCTGTCCAAACGAACGGTTACAATTAACTCTATTAGAATTTCTCTATAGGTAGATACAGCACGAGTTCTGACAATCTATCACTCCTCATCGACGTTAAATTGTGAGTCCAGAGCAACCTCAGCATCATCGTCGTCCGTAGGATAGAAGTTGGAGTAATTGCCGAAATCAGAGTCAGAGAACTCGTTCTCCATGCGGTCGAACAGCTCGTCGTACTCTTCCTTCAGAAACCGGCAAGTCTCTTCCCTGCGCTCAAGGAAGTCGTCGTCCACCATGACGACGCCCTTCTCCTCAAACTCCTTGCGAACCCAGTCCTGGAACTCGAAGAAATCCTTCTGGAAGGCTGCCGACGCCTCCAGCCCCAGTCTCTGGCTCTCCATGATCCTGTCGATCGTCTCCGGCGGGTAAAACTGGAGCAGGTACTCTTTGTCGTCAGGGGTGTCGATGGGAAGCAGCTTCTGGGCCAGGATCCACTGGACTTCATCCATCGGAAGCTTGGTCAGCCTCTTCCCCTCTGTTGATGGACCCGCTTCGCCTTCATCACTTCCGGCGACAACCGCCGTCGTAGCATCTATCTCGGAGTTAGAGGAACAGCATGGCAACGGGATACCCATCTGAGTCAGACAGATGGATCGGAGGTTTGATCGGTGAGCAGAGCAAGGAGGCGACTGGGTTTTTGAGAGATATTGCCATCGCAGCCAATGCATGATGTGAATATATAGTGCTGTGCTCGTCCGTGTTCAGGTCGAATACGAGTACAAGCACCAGTACAGCTTGTCTTCCTTTATCCGAGCCGTTTTCATGCATTGGAAGCAGGTTCGCCTGCACCTAACCATGTATATCCATAAACATAGGTGGCATACATACTAATCCGGTTTACCATGCATCTATATATGTAACCCACTTTTCTCTTCTGGGGGATTTTGGTCCTTTAAAACTCTTATAAGAAATCAAATGAAATAACCCAAAACATCAACTATGCATGGAATTAGTTGATGTTAAAATCCTGTTGCTTTATGCATGGAGTTTGTGATGAATCATAATCTTGTAATCCAAATGTGCTCCATAATTAAGGATCTGTATAATTACTTTTCTCAATGATGCAAAGTATAGAAATTGTTGATGAACAATCAGGAACACTATCATTTACAACTGTTAAATATGTGGCATAGGGACTAATAAGCACCATGTTGTATGGTATGATAGGCCACCTGCATCTAGGCATGCTATATAAGCTAACACGGTGAGTTGTGTATGGGCTAGCTACATCTTCTAGCTAATTAAGTCACTAGAAATAAGGCATGCTAATTAAGTTGATAGCATTGTAGCATGTTGACGGAGGGCACAAGGGGCTAACAGAATTTTGCTAAGTTAGGAAGCCAATAACGACATATGTTATATATCTCGTAAAAATCTTCTACTTTCTTGTCGATGCAGGGACAGTTACCTAGTGCAGACAAAAGAAAATCATCATCATTAGTTGGGTTTGGATTCCAGAGCAGCCCCTACTTTCCTGTCATCCTCGTTAACATCAAGATCATACTATAATCATGTCGTGTACATGGGTGTTTACTTACGATGTCAAACGTCATCGCCAAATTTATTGTATGGCACGGATAAATTTTGGATGGATGGATGGAAAAAAAAATATCATGTCGCAAACACACATCAATGCATATCAACAATACTGATAGCTACAACTTTTGATCATCCATCAGTTTGCATGGTCGAGTCCTTGTGGTGTAAGAGAGGCCACTATTTTCTATTAGAATATAACACCAAACATCTACGAGCACAATTTTATTAATTGTTTCCAAAGTAAATAAAAGTTACCAATTGCCGAAGTTCTAAATCTTCTTGCTAAGGCATCAAGCACTTGGACTAGGCGTAGTGGACACACAGCATGGATGCCAATAAACTGAAACCCCTCATCAGCTCCATCAGTTGGATGCAGATTCTAAGCGTCCTCGTCCTCGTCGTCCGTATCAGACATGTCGGAGTGGTCGGAAGAGATGTCAGACGGCGCGGGAACTGGCCCCACAAACTCGTTGTCCTCGCTGCGCACGACGGACACGTCGTCCACCATGACAATGCCGTTCTCCTCAAACTCCTTGCGGACCTGGTCCTGGAAGGCGAAGAACTTGTTCTGCACTAATTCCGTCGCCTCGGCCGCCTGGATCCTGGCCTCCATGATCCTATCGATCATCTCCGCAGGGTAAATCTTGAGCAGGGTCTCCTTGTCGGTGGGAGGCCTGATGGGCCGCGGCTTCTGAGCCAAGATCCACTTGATCTCATTAGACGTGAGCTGGGTCAGCCTCTTCCCCCCATTCGCCGGAGCCTCTTTGACATCGCCACCGGAACAGCATGGCAAGGGCATGCCCATCGGTGTCAACGAAACAGATTGGAGTCTCGGTGGGTACCTGGGTGGAGAAGATGGCGTCTGGGCCTGGGTTTTTTAGAAGATTTTGTAGCTGTGCAAAAAACGGCCTAATGAAAGCTGTAAAAATATATATAGGCCGTCCACACCGTGTTCAGGTCGAATAGGTGTACAAGCCCCACTAGAACACGTCTTCCTTTAGTCGTTTACGTTTACATTGCATCAGGAATTCAGGATCGCTACCAACTGATCAGCGGATTGCCGGTTGTGTCCAGGGCCGTTTGCATTGTGAGCTCCGGTGTTACCAGCTAGTATTGTCTATGTAGTATGCTCGCCATCTGTGCTTATCGGTAAAACAGACCCATTTTTTTATATTTAATAATTAATAAACCGAAAATTTTATTTATAGTAATTATGACGATGATTTTTAAAACTAGTAAGGATGCTACGGCTGCTAGCGTCCAGCGGCGGACGCTCTGCGGAACTGCATCTAGGTCTGGACGCTCTCGTCGACAGCATCCCGACGTGGGCCGGCCCGTCCCGACGTCCTTACTAGTTTTAAATTTTTCCCACATAATTACTATTATTAAAATTCAGAATTTATTAATTATCAGTTTTAAAAAAATCGGTAAAACAGAAGTAAATTCCTCAAATTTCTGATTATGTTACTGCCTGTATTTTGGGATATTGGTAGGTAAACAATATAGGAAGCTTGTTTACTGCTTTTTGCATATGTGTATCTCACAAGCTGAGTATTTCATCTTACATTGTGGTGAATCCAATATGTGAGCATTCATCAAGTGCACGTCCATACTCAATTTTACGCGCCAATAAATGTGGTATATCGCAATATGTCAAAAATAGAATGTTTCATGTCGATCTCTGAAGTATCATAAAATGAGTATGTAAACAAGTAGGTGAAACGGTGATGATCAAAACCAGAAGAAAGATGTGACACCCCGTGTCACTGATGCCCAACTGATGCACACTTACAAACGGAAACGAACCTTGAACCATATTCAGATTCAAATTCGAAATACAAAATTTAAATAATGGCCAAACACATGCTTGTGAAGCAACTCAAAATTTTCCATAACAACTTGAGCAACCAAAAATACCAGTAGATAGCCCGTGCGAAATAAGAATTTTGGAGAATTTTTGGTGATTTTTGAAATTCATTTCGATGCTCAAATAAATCCTCAAAGTTCCAAAAATGTCCAACTTTGACTAGCTGCCATTTGAATTCTATTTCGAATTGAGATGTGCATGTTATGTCACTGGAAAGAGTATTTCATGACCTTTCTAATGCAACCAGTTTTGCAATTTTTGGAGTTCGTTTGCTAGTTCAAATCGAGCGCCAAAGTTTGGGGAAATTTCAGTTTGAATTAATTCGGGAAAAAGAAAAGATGCCGCCGGTCCCGCATGTCATCGACCTCTCTCTCACTGCCCGCGTCGGAAGAACGGCGCCACGTCGCCGACGGTCACCGGAGCCACGCTCCGTCGCTCTCCACCGCTCCTCGCCCGCGCCGTAGCTCCAAAACGCAGACCCGCGCCCGTCCTCGGCCTCTTCCTCTCATTCCCCGCTCGCGAACCCTAACCCTAGCGGCCGCCACCGCCATTGACGAGCTCGAGCTCCTCCCGTCGCCGTCGAGCCCACCCCGGCCAAGCTAGCTAGCCAAGAGCTCCGCGAGCACCCTCTCTGCCCAACCATGGACACCATTCCCCATCTTCCACCTTAGGCGACGTGAATCGAAGCTCCTTCCTCGGGCCCGGCCGAGTGAACTCGACCACCTCGTCGTCGATTCAGCCCACTACGGTGAGCCCGAGCTCGATTCCTCGCTTCTGGAACTGCTCTATTTCGTCGCGCGCTTCCCTCACTCCACCGTTATCCCTATTCGCAGCCCAAGTCGCCGGATTCCTACTTTTCCCCGCCGCCGTCGTCGAGCCGCCTCGCATCGTCTCCGGTGAACTGCACCCTCGAGCCTTCCTCCTCGTCGCCATGCTATGGAACGAGCTCACCTGAGCTGCGGCGAAGCTTCCTGATCGAGCCAAGCTGGCCCTTGTTCTCAGCATTTTGCCTGCAACGTCGCCGAACCTCGCCGCCCCGTTCTTCCTCGTCGCCGGCCATACTCCGACCACCCCCTTCGTCTTCACGACCCCTAGGTGAGCTTGCCGCGTCGCGCCCTCCCTTTCCGCGCTACCGGACGACCTCAGCGACCACCGGAGCTCACTCCGGCGAGCCGCGCCGCCGCCTTCCGGCGATGACTCCGGCAGGCGCATCGCGGGCCACAGCGTCGGGATCCCGTGTGTCAACACAGGATCTGGTGCGCCGCCCCGTGTAGCCCACTGTGTGTTTCCAGATCTGAGTGGCTGGATCCCGTGTGGTCAGTCCAGATCTGGTGCGGCCCGAATCCAGTGGCCCTCTGTGTGGCCCCGATTTGATTGGTCCGCCCAATTTCTAAATCCTTTTCGATTTAAACAAATTGTCAGAAATTGCCAAGAACTTGTAAAATTCATAGTAAATCAAATACACCTCCGAAAATTATGAAACCAATTTTATTAGCTTCCTTATGCCCAGACCTACTTAAATAAAAAGTCAAAATCTTGCAACTCGTTTTCGTGTTTTCTGTAAAATTATAAATGTTGCAAACCTTGTTTAATTCCTTATAAATTCTCTGTTGCACAATAAATCCTGAACTCTTGCATGCCTGTCAAGAATCTGATGACACACCTACAGAGAATTTTTCCACTGTCACATGTTGTCTAATTATTTTCTTATGATTTAAATCATGTTCTGCACTGTATAAATTATTATAAATAATCTACTTTGCAATAAATCATGAAACCTCACCATAAATTACTTCCAGTGGCACTCTTCACCATAAAAATGCCACTGGACATAAATCAACTTTCGAAATCACATTATTCATTTAACTTGCCCAAGTTAATTAATGGTGAACTTAATTAAAAGTTAATGAAGGAAATACTCCAGACGAAAATAATTAACAAAGTTAATCATTTACACTTACAGTGTAAATGACTGTCCTATCAAGTAATTAAATCATTTTTGCATCATATTCTGCATCTAACTCTGCATTGTTCCTTGTCATAACGTGTAGTGACAGAGACGACTCCGGAGCCGCTCGACTTCCAGCTGCCGGAGGAGCAGACCCAGGAGGTGCAGGAGGAGCAGCCGCAGCAGGACACTGACCCCGCTGACCCTGTTAGCTACACTCCTGAGCCAGGCAAGCCCCGGTGCATGCCTACCTTATTAGGATTTTATTTTATCACTTGATTGGGGCTAGTAATTGATTGTGCATTAGGTTTATTAGGAATTGATGTGAAGCCTTAGCACTGCATTAGGATTACCCTTCCATATCCTACCTTGTGTCCTATTTTTTTTTGTAGAATGTGGTCTAGGTTGCGTTAGAACTTGCTATGCTTAGGGACTAGCGAACGGTAGAAGTCGAGTGGTAGGTCCCACTCGCATGATAGGAACCCCTGGATTGTACTAGCTGGATTTAGGATTTGTTGAGACCGGACGGGGAATTGCTTGTATAGGATGGTTGGAGAAGGCTGGGCCTTCACGGTGGTGTAGCCCCGTCTGTGTCGATTGAGGACCGTTCGTTGTTGGCCCTATTGAGCAAGTTCGAACGTACTGACTCACATGCTAGTGTTTTTATGGGCCTAGTAAACCTAGTAGCCTGCGTCGCCCCGGATGTCTGGTAGATACTTTACTCTTTCTATCATGGTATTTGGGAGAGGTAGGGTGGCGTCCCGCGCAGTCAGCCGTCTGGGACGGGGGCTGCGGTGGGAGAGCCCTTCCTCGGGAGGAGTAGAATCTGGTACAGCTCTGGTGGCACGTAGCGTAAACGGTTGCCGTATGTGGCCTTTGCCGCGTATGGCGTGTGGTCAGGTTTTCTCCTGCAGGATGTACATCGATGCCGCCGCTCTCGGTCAAGAGCAACCTTGTTCAGTGCGCCACATCGTAGTGTGATATGATTGATGATATGATGCTAGTCTATTTACATTACTGTTATTTACATTGCTATCTATATACTGTCACTGTTGATGTATTGTTACGTTATACATGTTTTAGAGATATGCACACTGTTTTAATGGATAAGTAATTATCTTGAAAAATAAAACTTGAAAGTAAGGATCAAGTAATTAGTGCGAGTTATGCTATTGAGTCAGCCACCTCTTTGTAGCCTTGCATATTAGGAGTCGGCTGTAGATAGCCAATTTGACGGGTAAGACTTGCTGAGTATTAGTTGCTCAGGGTTTGGCTCTTTATGATTTTATTGCAGGTAGCACCTTTATCCCCGACTCTACGGGTGGAGGTGGACAGTGGGATGGCCAGCTTCCCTATGGTTGGACAGCCCACTGGGAGACTGAGGAGTGATCTCCTCTCGAGTCCGCATCTTCATGGCTTTGGATGCGGGTTCTTGTGTATCGTGAGCGCGTGCGCTTGTACCTTTATTTCTAGACTTGTATCGTTATTTTCCGCTGTGCGACTCTGTGTTTTAATTGGATTAATGTAACCACTTAAAGACTTAATTCGTGCTTTTTATATGCTGTACTGTTGCGTCTGTTCATCAGCGCTATACCGACTCGATCCTGCGAAAAGCGGAGACGCTTCAGCTGGTACCAGAGCCGTGTTGGGACAGTACATCATATAAACGGCCTATTTTCAAAAATCTAACCACGTACGTGTGAGGAACGAAAAGCCCATTATAAGGATGTTAGAGTAATCAGGTGGTAATAGGAGTTGATTGTTATTTTTCTGTAACGACGCACCGACGCCCAGGTAAGAAGGTAAGGAACTACATGGCGCTGGTTTTGGATATTAGTGGCGGAGTTTTGTTATGTTCCGTGAGCCATCGAGTTCACGAGGAGTTGAGGATGGTGAGGATATGTCATTGGGCCATGTATTACATTTTTATGAGGTACGTCACCTGTGTAGGTTGGTTGAGGTGACGTTGTGTGCTTGCAGGTACACTAACTCGCGCGTAGATCGTGTAGAAACGTTTGTGAGTGCGAAGTAGTCACCACCACTGTCTACGGCCTGCTATAGTTGGGCAAATTTTTATTTTGTGAGGACGTGCAGGACGAGCATGCATTGCATCATCAATTAAAACACTTCCACGAATTTCAGATCACCCAAAAATTTCAGACTGACAAGCTAATTTTAAAAATTCATAACTCCAAAACCGCTTGGCCAAATTCGATGAACCAAGACTTGCTGGAAAGCTTAAAACCTGAACCAAAACTTTGCTTCAGAGTTCACCTTTCGATTCTGTCAGTATCACCCCCAAATCCATCAACCAAATGAAACCAAATTTCAGCCTTGACCAGTTTTTCCAGAATCTGTCCACCAACTTCAAAAATCGATATCTCCAGTTCTACTGATCCATTTTGTACGTTTGAGCACTCGATGGAAAGATCTTGAAGTTATCTACAAGTTTTGTGTTCTGACTTTTCTCGTTTGAAGCCTTCAGAAGTGTCAGTTTTTGTTTTTGTGACTGCTGCTCGCAGTCAAGACAGATTTCAGTCTGTTGCTTTGATGGACCGTTGCACCTGAGTTTGTGCGTGAAAGGCTTAATGTAGCTACTTGCTACGATCTTCCAGAACTTTCTTACCATGTTCAAATTTTTATTTAGCATGGTTGTTCTGTTTGGAGCAGTTTGTGGGATTTTTTCTGGCAAACTCTCTCAATATGGATGCTTATAGCCTTTCTTGCTTTTCAATTCTGCCATATTGATTAATGTTGTATCTTGGAGCTAACGGTGATGATTTTAATTTGGCAGAATGCCGCCGCGTCGTCCGCCACCACCCCCGCCGCAGTACAATCTGGCGGAGGCGATGCACAACCAGACGGAGCTGATCAGGACTCTCGTTCAGGCCGTCACCCAGCAGGGCGGCAACCGTCAGGGTCCACAGCCAGGCTGCACCTACGCAGACTTCCTGGCCACTCACCCGCCTGTCTTTTCCGGGTCCACTGACCCGATGGAGGCGGAGTCTTGGCTGCGCACTGTGGAGTCCAAGTTTGGGCTCCTTCCTGCCTGCACAGAGGTGCAGAAGACACTGTTTGCGGCGCAGCAGCTTCGGGGGTCGGCTGGAGGATGGTGGGCAGCTCACCTTGCCACTCTTCCGGCCGGTCAGCAGTTGACTTGGGCACAGTTCAGAGAGGCCTTCCGCTCGTTCCACATTCCGCCGGGCATTATGCAGCGGAAGTTCAGAGAGTTCCTGGACCTCAGGCAGGGAGGCAGGAACGTGTTCGACTACGCCCAGGTGTTCAACCACCTGGCCCAGTTTGCTCCTGACCAGGTAGAAACGCCCGCCAAGCGGAAGGCGTGTTTCTTGAGAGGCTTGTCTACCAAGCTTCAGTCCCGGCTTGTCCTGAATGCCGGCGGTACCTTTGACGAGCTTGTCAGTGCAGCTATAGTGATGGAGGATGCCATCAGGGCGCACCAGGAGGACAAGAGGAAGAGGAAGGCAGTGGCACCACAGTCTGGCAGCACTTCAGCCAGGCCACGCCTTGTGTACACCGCTCCCAGTGGACAGCGGTACCTTGCACCTCCACAGTACCAGCGTCAGCAGCAGCAGCAGCAGCAGTTTGCTCAGAGACAGCCACAGCAGCAGCAGCGTCAGCCGCAGCAGCGCCAGCAGCAGCAGCAGCAGCAGGCAGGCAGAGGTTCCCCGTGCTTCAACTGTGGACAGGTGGGGCACTTTGCGCGTGACTGCCGTGCAGCACCTAGGCAGAACAACGCGCAGAAGGCTCCAGTTCAGGCAGCAGGACAGCAGCGCCAGCAGGGCAGGAACGCGCCAGTCAAGACTGGGCGCGTCAACTACACCACAGCTGAGGAGATTCCAGAGGGTGAGCAGGTTCTTGCTGGTACGTTCTCCATGTGTCACCGGCCTATTGATATATTGTTCGATTCAGGTGCATCTCATGATTTCATCAGTCTAGCTTGTGCACGTCGTTTGGGCCTCGGGATTTCATCTATGGAGACCCCGTACCTTATCAGCACTCCAGGGGGTCGTATTCTCACTAGGCAGCTTATCTCTAATGCTCCCCTTAATTTGGCGGGAAAGATCTACACTGCACATCTTATTGTCCTACAGGAGCAAGGACTAGATGTGATTCTTGGTATGAGGTGGATGAAGTACCATAAGGCTGTTCTGGATATCTCTCTTCGTTCTGTTCACTTAGATTCTCCTATGCATGGCAAGGTCACTCTTCAGCTATCTTTGTTGGCCACATCGAGACCGTCAGTGCATCAGGCCGTTGGCAAGAGTCTGGATGTGATTCCTGTGGTGCGTGAGTACCCAGATGTATTCCCAGATGATTTGCCAGGCATACCACCAGATCGCGATGTGGAGTTCCGCATTGACTTGCAGCCAGGCACAGCACCTATCTCCAGGAAACCGTACAAGATGGCCCCTAATGAGTTAGCAGAGTTGAAGATGCAGCTGAAGGAGCTATTGGACAAGGGTTTCATTCGTCCTAGCTCTTCACCTTGGGGTTGTCCAGCCTTGTTTGTGAAGAAGAAGGATCAGGCGCTCAGGCTATGTGTGGATTATAGGCCACTTAATGTTGTGACGATTAAGAACAAGTATCCGCTGCCTCGCATTGATATCTTGTTCGATCAGCTAGCTAGAGCTAAGGTGTTCTCCAAGATTGATCTCCGTTCTGGGTATCATCAGATTAAGATCCGTGCAGAGGACATTCCAAAGACTGCTTTCTCTACCAGATATGGACTCTATGAGTACTTGGTGATGTCTTTCGGTTTGACCAATGCACCTGCTTACTTCATGTACTTGATGAACTCAGTGTTCATGCCAGAGTTGGACAAGTTTGTCGTGGTTTTCATTGACGACATCTTGATCTATTCAGAGACAGAGGAGGAGCATGAGCAGCACCTCAGGATTGTGTTGCAGCGTTTGAGGGATCACCAGCTGTACGCTAAGTTCAGCAAGTGCGAGTTCTGGCTTAGCGAGGTGCCTTTTCTGGGCCATGTTATATCAGCTGAGGGTATTGCTGTTGACCCTAGCAAGGTGCAGGATGTTCTGGATTGGAATGCACCTACGACTGTCTCTCAGATTCGCAGTTTCTTGGGTTTGGCTGGTTATTACCGTCGGTTTATTCCGAATTTCTCTAAGATCTCCAAGCCCATCACTGAGTTGCTGAAGAAGAACATGAGATTTGTGTGGAGCTCGCAGTGTGGTGATGCTTTCCAGAATCTGAAGAAGCTTCTCACTACCGCTCCAGTTTTAGCTCAGCCTAATATCACCAAGCCATTTGATGTGTATTGTGATGCTTCCGGTACTGGTCTTGGTTGTGTGCTGATGCAGGATGGCAGGGTAATTGCTTATGTCTCTCGGCAGCTTAAGCGACATGAAGAGCATTACCCCACTCACGATCTTGAGCTTGCAGCTGTCGTACTTGCCCTGAAAGTATGGCGGCATTACCTGTTGGGAAATCTGGTGCATATCTACACAGATCACAAGAGCCTCAAGTATATATTCACGCAGTCAGATCTGAACATGCGCCAGAGGAGATGGTTAGAGCTGATCAAGGACTATGATCTGGAGATTCACTATCACCCAGGGAAGGCTAATGTGGTTGCTGATGCTTTGAGTCGCAAGGCTCATTGCAATAATCTCATCGCAGCTCCTTATGCAGAGGCAGAGCCCAGTCTTAGAGTGTACGCTTATGGCTCCTTGGCCAACATATCACTTGTTCCGACCCTGCGAGATGAGATTGTGGCAGCACAGAAAAAGGATGAGAAGGTGAATCACCTCAGGAGGAGACTCAAGCTCGGGGAAGCTAGAGTCCAGTGTTTCAGAGAGGATGAGGATGGAGTCCTATGGTTCAAGGACAGATTAGTAGTTCCTAAGGACTTTGAGTTGCGCAGGAAGATTCTTGATGAGGCGCACTTGTCCAAGTATTCCATCCACCCTGGTAGCAACAAGATGTACCAAGATTTGAGGAGTCGCTTCTGGTGGACCCGCATGAAGCGGGAGGTCGCACAGTACGTTTCTGAGTGTGACACTTGCAGGAGGGTGAAGGCAGAATACATGAAGCCAGCTGGATTATTGCAGCCTTTGAGCGTTCCTGCTTGGAAGTGGGAGGATATCAGCATGGATTTCATTGTTGGCTTACCTCTCACCTCACAGAAGCATGACTCTATTTGGGTGATTGTCGATCGATTGACCAAGTCAGCTCACTTCATTCCAGTGTATACCCGTTACAGTGTGCAGAAGTATGCTGAGCTTTATATCTCCCGGATTGTCTGTTTGCATGGAGTGCCTAAGACCATCATTTCAGATAGAGGACCTCAGTTTGTTTCTCGCTTCTGGGAGCAGCTGCATGCATCTTTAGACACCACCTTGATCCGCAGTGCTGCTTACCACCCTCAGACAGATGGACAGACTGAGAGGGTGAACCAGATTCTTGAGGACTTACTTCGTGCTTGCGTGCTGACTCACACCAAGGATTGGGAGAAATGTTTACCGCTAGCAGAGTTCTCCTATAACAACAGTTACCAGGAGAGCATCAAGATGGCACCCTTTGAGGCGTTGTATGGACGTCGCTGTCGCACTCCCCTTAATTGGGTTGAGTCTGGCGAGCGATTCGCCTTTGGGACTGAGTTGATAGCAGAGGCTGAGGAGACTGTGAGACGCATTCAGTCGAACTTGAGAGCAGCCAAGTCTCGACAGAAGAGCTATGCTGATAGAAGACGCCGACCGTTGGTGTTTGCAGTTGGCAGCCACGTATACCTTCGTGTCTCTCCCATGAAGGGTGTACGTCGGTTTGGTGTCAGAGGGAAGCTAGCACCCCGATACGTTGGACCGTTCCGGATATCTGAGCAGTGTGGACCTGTTGCTTACCGTTTGGAGTTGCCCTCCAACCTCTCCAGTGTTCACAATGTGTTCCACGTATCACAGCTGAAGAAATGCTTAAAGGTCCCTACAGACAGAGTGGTCAGCGGTGTTGAGCAGCTTGAGCCAGATTTGACATACCCCGAGCAGCCTATTGGTATTGTTGATCAGAAGGACCGAGTCACCAGAAAGAGCACTACCAGATTCTATAAGGTGCAATGGAGCAACCACTCTGAGGCCGAGGCCACGTGGGAGACAGCGGAGTTCTTGAACTCCCATTTTCCCGGTTTTCTACCTCCGAGGTGCGTTATTTAATTGTTCCATTTTTGCATCTTATTCTTCACTCTTTCGCCATTCGATTTTCCTTCTTTCTCTTTAATCTCGGGACGAGATTTCTTTATGGGGGGAGGGCTGTGACACCCCGTGTCACTGATGCCCAACTGATGCACACTTACAAACGGAAACGAACCTTGAACCATATTCAGATTCAAATTCGAAATACAAAATTTAAATAATGGCCAAACACATGCTTGTGAAGCAACTCAAAATTTTCCATAACAACTTGAGCAACCAAAAATACCAGTAGATAGCCCGTGCGAAATAAGAATTTTGGAGAATTTTTGGTGATTTTTGAAATTCATTTCGATGCTCAAATAAATCCTCAAAGTTCCAAAAATGTCCAACTTTGACTAGCTGCCATTTGAATTCTATTTCGAATTGAGATGTGCATGTTATGTCACTGGAAAGAGTATTTCATGACCTTTCTAATGCAACCAGTTTTGCAATTTTTGGAGTTCGTTTGCTAGTTCAAATCGAGCGCCAAAGTTTGGGGAAATTTCAGTTTGAATTAATTCGGGAAAAAGAAAAGATGCCGCCGGTCCCGCATGTCATCGACCTCTCTCTCACTGCCCGCGTCGGAAGAACGGCGCCACGTCGCCGACGGTCACCGGAGCCACGCTCCGTCGCTCTCCACCGCTCCTCGCCCGCGCCGTAGCTCCAAAACGCAGACCCGCGCCCGTCCTCGGCCTCTTCCTCTCATTCCCCGCTCGCGAACCCTAACCCTAGCGGCCGCCACCGCCATTGACGAGCTCGAGCTCCTCCCGTCGCCGTCGAGCCCACCCCGGCCAAGCTAGCTAGCCAAGAGCTCCGCGAGCACCCTCTCTGCCCAACCATGGACACCATTCCCCATCTTCCACCTTAGGCGACGTGAATCGAAGCTCCTTCCTCGGGCCCGGCCGAGTGAACTCGACCACCTCGTCGTCGATTCAGCCCACTACGGTGAGCCCGAGCTCGATTCCTCGCTTCTGGAACTGCTCTATTTCGTCGCGCGCTTCCCTCACTCCACCGTTATCCCTATTCGCAGCCCAAGTCGCCGGATTCCTACTTTTCCCCGCCGCCGTCGTCGAGCCGCCTCGCATCGTCTCCGGTGAACTGCACCCTCGAGCCTTCCTCCTCGTCGCCATGCTATGGAACGAGCTCACCTGAGCTGCGGCGAAGCTTCCTGATCGAGCCAAGCTGGCCCTTGTTCTCAGCATTTTGCCTGCAACGTCGCCGAACCTCGCCGCCCCGTTCTTCCTCGTCGCCGGCCATACTCCGACCACCCCCTTCGTCTTCACGACCCCTAGGTGAGCTTGCCGCGTCGCGCCCTCCCTTTCCGCGCTACCGGACGACCTCAGCGACCACCGGAGCTCACTCCGGCGAGCCGCGCCGCCGCCTTCCGGCGATGACTCCGGCAGGCGCATCGCGGGCCACAGCGTCGGGATCCCGTGTGTCAACACAGGATCTGGTGCGCCGCCCCGTGTAGCCCACTGTGTGTTTCCAGATCTGAGTGGCTGGATCCCGTGTGGTCAGTCCAGATCTGGTGCGGCCCGAATCCAGTGGCCCTCTGTGTGGCCCCGATTTGATTGGTCCGCCCAATTTCTAAATCCTTTTCGATTTAAACAAATTGTCAGAAATTGCCAAGAACTTGTAAAATTCATAGTAAATCAAATACACCTCCGAAAATTATGAAACCAATTTTATTAGCTTCCTTATGCCCAGACCTACTTAAATAAAAAGTCAAAATCTTGCAACTCGTTTTCGTGTTTTCTGTAAAATTATAAATGTTGCAAACCTTGTTTAATTCCTTATAAATTCTCTGTTGCACAATAAATCCTGAACTCTTGCATGCCTGTCAAGAATCTGATGACACACCTACAGAGAATTTTTCCACTGTCACATGTTGTCTAATTATTTTCTTATGATTTAAATCATGTTCTGCACTGTATAAATTATTATAAATAATCTACTTTGCAATAAATCATGAAACCTCACCATAAATTACTTCCAGTGGCACTCTTCACCATAAAAATGCCACTGGACATAAATCAACTTTCGAAATCACATTATTCATTTAACTTGCCCAAGTTAATTAATGGTGAACTTAATTAAAAGTTAATGAAGGAAATACTCCAGACGAAAATAATTAACAAAGTTAATCATTTACACTTACAGTGTAAATGACTGTCCTATCAAGTAATTAAATCATTTTTGCATCATATTCTGCATCTAACTCTGCATTGTTCCTTGTCATAACGTGTAGTGACAGAGACGACTCCGGAGCCGCTCGACTTCCAGCTGCCGGAGGAGCAGACCCAGGAGGTGCAGGAGGAGCAGCCGCAGCAGGACACTGACCCCGCTGACCCTGTTAGCTACACTCCTGAGCCAGGCAAGCCCCGGTGCATGCCTACCTTATTAGGATTTTATTTTATCACTTGATTGGGGCTAGTAATTGATTGTGCATTAGGTTTATTAGGAATTGATGTGAAGCCTTAGCACTGCATTAGGATTACCCTTCCATATCCTACCTTGTGTCCTATTTTTTTTTGTAGAATGTGGTCTAGGTTGCGTTAGAACTTGCTATGCTTAGGGACTAGCGAACGGTAGAAGTCGAGTGGTAGGTCCCACTCGCATGATAGGAACCCCTGGATTGTACTAGCTGGATTTAGGATTTGTTGAGACCGGACGGGGAATTGCTTGTATAGGATGGTTGGAGAAGGCTGGGCCTTCACGGTGGTGTAGCCCCGTCTGTGTCGATTGAGGACCGTTCGTTGTTGGCCCTATTGAGCAAGTTCGAACGTACTGACTCACATGCTAGTGTTTTTATGGGCCTAGTAAACCTAGTAGCCTGCGTCGCCCCGGATGTCTGGTAGATACTTTACTCTTTCTATCATGGTATTTGGGAGAGGTAGGGTGGCGTCCCGCGCAGTCAGCCGTCTGGGACGGGGGCTGCGGTGGGAGAGCCCTTCCTCGGGAGGAGTAGAATCTGGTACAGCTCTGGTGGCACGTAGCGTAAACGGTTGCCGTATGTGGCCTTTGCCGCGTATGGCGTGTGGTCAGGTTTTCTCCTGCAGGATGTACATCGATGCCGCCGCTCTCGGTCAAGAGCAACCTTGTTCAGTGCGCCACATCGTAGTGTGATATGATTGATGATATGATGCTAGTCTATTTACATTACTGTTATTTACATTGCTATCTATATACTGTCACTGTTGATGTATTGTTACGTTATACATGTTTTAGAGATATGCACACTGTTTTAATGGATAAGTAATTATCTTGAAAAATAAAACTTGAAAGTAAGGATCAAGTAATTAGTGCGAGTTATGCTATTGAGTCAGCCACCTCTTTGTAGCCTTGCATATTAGGAGTCGGCTGTAGATAGCCAATTTGACGGGTAAGACTTGCTGAGTATTAGTTGCTCAGGGTTTGGCTCTTTATGATTTTATTGCAGGTAGCACCTTTATCCCCGACTCTACGGGTGGAGGTGGACAGTGGGATGGCCAGCTTCCCTATGGTTGGACAGCCCACTGGGAGACTGAGGAGTGATCTCCTCTCGAGTCCGCATCTTCATGGCTTTGGATGCGGGTTCTTGTGTATCGTGAGCGCGTGCGCTTGTACCTTTATTTCTAGACTTGTATCGTTATTTTCCGCTGTGCGACTCTGTGTTTTAATTGGATTAATGTAACCACTTAAAGACTTAATTCGTGCTTTTTATATGCTGTACTGTTACGTCTGTTCATCAGCGCTATACCGACTCGATCCTGCGAAAAGCGGAGACGCTTCAAAAGATCTGAAAAAATGCGACACGGATAAGATTTTGACCAAGTAACAATGAGCGGATCGCGGGTTGGTAGCAGATTATGGATAGCGGCCGCTATTGCTGACACAATGTTCCAATAGCGGAATTCAAATTACCCTCATAATTTTGGGTTTATGAGCCATCTTTCAAAGACATTAAGTCCAATTCAAGGCTGTGAGACCGCAGCAGCAGCATTAGTAGATCTTAATGCGGGCAAGTGACTCCTCAGACAGTCATGACGGCGGTCATGGTTCGATGGTTTGTATAGGCTAATATGGATCAATGGAGCGGACTAATATTGTGGCCTGACACACCGCTATGGCGGCTTGATAAATTAAAGCCGCAAAGTTACAACCTGCTATCTTCGGGATGCTACCATGTTGCGGTAGCGTTAGTGGTCTGATACGACAATTGCGGCCGCTACAAACGCTATTTGTTTTCTTGATTGTTTCCACGATCAAAAGATAGGAGGGGTTCTCTTTATTTTAATTATGTATTTAGAGCAGTAAAAAAACCATGAAAAATGGAAAAAAGAAGAAGAACAGATTCCCTTACGTGACCCACTCACTACAAGTGTAACTGAACAAACGCCTCAAATGTGACCCACTCACTGTTTGTAAGTTGAATTTCTTGTATGACCATTTTGAAATAATATTTTGTTTGATAAATGCCTCATGTATGTTTGATATTATGGGGAAAAAAAATCCATGGAATGTTGTGCATCACGCCTCATAGTCATATGTACAGTTTCTATATTTAGTACTTATTAAGTATATGAAATGCACAACATGCACTTCGTATAAACTGAAATCTAAATAACCATGTTATGAAACATGCTTGTTTCTAGAACGTGCATTTCTTTCTCTTCAGAACATTGGTCTTAGATGTAGGTTGTGTTGTGGCTGCTGGTCCCCTATTGTGCATTATAAATCACACTTCAATCAATCTATCCACAGGACTGTTGCCCCATGGCGAGGGTTGAATTAGGATCATGCAGGATCTTCATATCTAACTCTTTTATTTTTTTTTTACATTATGAAATATGTGCATAGTAGGTTCTAGAAAAACTATGTTTCATTTACCAAATATGTTTAGCTTATTCACACAATGTATTTAGGTAATATGGTATCATAGCAATGCTTGTCCCCTTGTTTTGCCTCTCACCAACGTAGATAAATTATGATGTGGGATATTCCTTTGGCATTTGTTGTCATCGACTTATAGAAAAAATATTCATAATGGTTTGATGATTGATAAGAGAACCCAGATTCATAATGCTTGTCCATATGGATCATGGGACGATTTCTCGTTTACGCTATTGAGGACATTTAAACAAAATGTTGTTCATTAATTTAATTTCTTTGAAAAGAGGTTTGAGAAAGTAAAATAATTTACTCAGCATAACCAGTAAAACTTTTTCACTAAGACAAGGTGTTTTACAATAATTTTGTCCGTTCAAGTGGAAAGTTTAAATTAGATTCTTATATTTGTGTTACATGAATATGTGATAAAAATGAAAAATCTTGACATGGTTAGAAGATCCACTACCAGCTTAGTACTAAATAGACACTGAGTAGGTACTGTTTTATCCAATCTAAACGGTTGTAAAATAGTTAACATAATCTCATAATGAACTAAATATGGTAGAAATAAAACATATCCTTTTTTTTGAAAAGAAACATACATGGAAATAACTTCATATTGGACGGTGTAATAAGCTAGCTGTATCTAGCATGAGAATAAATATGCAGTTCCAGAGCTGCCCCAACTTTCCTATCGTCCTCGTTGATGTTGAGGCCAAAATCATGTCTCGTTAATAACGAGCATTTACTTAAGATGTCTAACCTAATGGTCAGCTTATGTGACAGATAACTTAGAGATGGTCGGATCAATGGATCACAATATCAAGTTACCAACACACATAAAGTTGAACATAAGATCAACGTTTGTATATAAGGCAAATCTAGACAAACCACAACTTTTGATCATCGATAAGTTTATTAGGTCCTTTGTTGGGCAAAAGTTTGACAACAATTTATCTTTTGCAATACAATTGTAACATGTAGTAAAAATAATATCCAAAAACATGATATTATTATTTGCAGAGTAATAAAAACTGTCCTCCTTGTTAGTTGGATTTGAGTTCCAGAGCTGCCCCAACTTTCCTATCGTCCTAGTTGATGTCAAGGCCCCAATCGTGTCTTGTTAACAAGTATTTACTTAAGATGTCTAACCTCATGGTCAACTTCTGTGACTGATAACTTAGGGATGGTCGTATGGATGGATCACAATATTATGTTACCAACACACATGAGGTTGATTGGTTGAACATAAGATCAACGTTGATACATAAAGCAGACGTAGACAAACAACAACTTTTGATCATTAATACGTTTTTTATGGTCCTTTGTGGGGCAGGTTTGACAACAATTTCTCTTTTGCAATATAATTATAATGTCTAGTAAAAATAATACCCAAGTATGATATTATTATTTCTGGAGTAATAAAAACTGTAAAAGCTAGAAATTTCCGAAGTATTAAACATCTTTTTGCTCCGCGTGACAACGTGGATGCATATGGCCTGATCTCCATTAGTTGGATGTGGACTGCACAGCAGCCTCCTCCTCCTGATCGATAGGAAACATGTCAGAGTAGTTGCCTGTCAGACCCCATTTCTGGAATCCTCGTGTTTACCGTACCAATCCCTGGATCAGTAGTTGGTACACACATACAAAGTATTTCATTGCACATACACGATTATATATTACATTCATAGGGTACATTACATAGTCTTATGTTACAAACCAAGCGACTAGCAAACTAACCAAGATACATCAAACTACTAAAAGCAGTTAAAACACTACGAAAACTCCACAGGCAAACTTGAGCAGACGGTGACCCTACTCGTCATAATCGTCTCCGACGTAATCTTCTTCTTCTGAATGATGAAAGCAAAAGTGAATACATAAGGTACTCAGCAAGCCCTACACTACTCAAGGGTATAGACATGCATATTTGGCATTATCAAGGGTAAGGCTTCATGGTTCATTTCAGCGGAAAGCAAACTTTATGCATGGCTTAGAAAGAAATTCAAGGAATTGTAGAGAAGTAAAACCATAAGTTATATAGTCAATATTTTAGTTGTTTGGCCCTGGGGGAGTATGAACATTCCCGCCAGTTCCCAAGTTTTAGTTGGGTCTTCTGATCTCACTGGTCATACCGACCCGGCACGCTTGCCACATTTCCCAAAACACGGGTCGTCTACAACCCACTCACTCGTCAAGGGAACATAGAGGTGGCTAATCAATGTGACGCACAAGAATGTGTCATATGCCATGACAACGTCCATCCAGATGAATTTTTATACTCTGCAGAGCTTGTACATCTTTTCCCACGAGCTACGCACCCGTTGCAGGCGGATACGTAACGCTTAGTCCATCTTCTCCGAATAGTTCCACAAGTTCACCACGGAAGCACTAGAGACCCTGACACTTACTGTAAGTCTATCACATGAGTGGTCATATAATTGGCAGTAACTCCCTGCACCAACTCATGAGGCATTAACTCCCTGAGGCCCCATCTTCCGCTTGCCACTACCAGCCTCCAGGTGAAACTTACTTGCAGAAGTACCAAGAAGGTAGGGTAAGTCCTGCCTATTCAGGTTCCGTGGTTATACGAGAATCATCTTGTATACGGTCACAAGAACCGGTCCTTATATGGCCGAGTAAGCACCAAGTTCCACACTACGGAACATCCATACAATCATCACTTTCACTTGTGGCCTTGCTCGCAATCCAACCCATCCCATGATCATCACCATCACCATTATCATCATCACCCTAGCTTGTTGCTATTCCCAACCCATATATTACTCACACCACCAAACTCATTCACACATTTATAAAGCATATATGTGGTATGAAGGGTGTAGTAGCAATGTAGAAACATTACGGGGATCCTAAGCAGTTCTAGTAACAAGGAATCATGTGCCATCATAGAAATGATGGAACCATCCTAGGGTTATCAAGGTGACAGGTAATCAAGGGTAGTTCAAAGACCATTATTTAGGCCTACATACTTTGCATAAATAATACTAAGCAAGTAGGATAATAACTACACAAGTAGTAAAATAACAAGTAATGCATAATACTAGAGCAGGCCAATAGGTGCATTGCGAAACAATAGGACCAATCATGATCAAGGAAAGTAGAGCTTGCCTTCAAGGTTTGGATCTGAATCCTCCTCGTATCCCTCGTTCTCGGAGTTGTTCTCGTGGTCCTCGTAGTCTACACATAATCAACGCTAAAATAAATACTACGCGTAAACAAAATAAATCAAATGAAACCAAACAAGAATCAAATGAAATAAAATAAAGAGATCAGAGGACACAATTGGGTTCAGGAAGATGGACAGAGATGAACGGAACAAGAATCATCGGAATCTTAGTTGGAACAGTGAAGATATGGCTTAAAGAAGTTTAGGGGAAACTATGGCGGAAGTGTGTATAAAATGATGCTCAGAGGGGTTTCTGGTATGAACAGAGGTATATTTAGGCTCTACAAAGTATATACTATTTTCTAGGATTTTTGGGGATTTTCCTACACTGGAAAAGGTAAGAAATAGGTTTCTGTGTACATGGTGTGTGTGGCTGTAGTGTTTTTAGCAGTGCACAGAGGCTGACTAGTGGGACCAGCAGGTCAGCGGGACATGGGTGCACGGGTGCACGGTGTGCGTGTGGACCCTGGGCCTCTGGTCCATGGACCAAGCAGGCTATGAGCCTTTGGCTCATGTGGACCGAGTCCACGTGCGTGCGAGTGTATGTGTGGTCCACTGGACCATGTGCACGCGCGTGCGCGGTGCGGCGCTGGGGCGACGCGCGCGGCGGTGCGCGACGGGGATCGCTGGAGTGCTTGCTGCTGGCTGCTATGCGGCGTGGGGAAGGGAGCAGAGCTGTCGTGGATGTAGCTCGTGGTGAGGTGTAGCTACAGGGCAGGTCGCGCAGGAGCGGGAAAGGCGGAACAGAGGCGGCGAGCTCGTCGGAGTTTGCGCGGGGCGGCGCAACGACGAAACGGCGAGGGAGAGGAGGTTGTGATGTTTGTGCTGGTGCGTGATGTGCGCGCGTGTGTGGCGAGTGCGTGCAGCAAGGTTGTGTCGCCAGAATCGCCGTGGTGGCGGCCGACGACGACTGATGGCGACGGCGCGTGGCGGCTCTCGGTGCACCCATGTTTGCGGATCGAGGCAGGGCATCGCGAGCTTTTAGGGAGGTAGAGGAGGCTTGGGGATACACGATGGGCTTGAGAAGAGAGGAGGAGGAGACTCACCGGAGACGAATCGGACGGCGGCCGAAGTTGAAGAAGAAAGGGGGAAAAGTGTAATTGGATGGCGGGGAAGGTGGAAGCTCACTGGGAACTGGTCGCAGGGGCTCTCTAGGTGGCGGCGGTGCTGTGGTAGGGTTTAAGTGGACGAGCGGAGGGCTAGAGCGGCGGGGACGGCAGCGATGCCATGCAGGAGCGTGTGCGCGCATGTGTCCGCGCGTTGGCTTGCCTGGAGCGGAAGTCGTCGCTTCGGAACTCGGCCTTTGGCTTGGTGTAGCTCGTCGTTTGCTCGTCAACGCGGAGGCAGTGGTTTGCGAGGGTGCGCTCGGTGTGAAACCGAACGGCGGCGGGTTGACGACGAGGGCGGCAGCATGGGCAGAGAGGGTGGTGCACGCGGTGCGCGGGACCGGGCTTGGAGGCGACGACGCGCGGCTCGTGTGGTGGCGTCGCGAGGTGAGGCAGGCGGGGACGTGGCGCTGCGGCGGGCGGCGCGGAGCCATGCGGTGGTGGAAGACGGCGGTGGCGCCGGGAAGAAGACGCGCGTCCGCGCGGGTTGGGGCCGGGCCTAGCTGGCTGGTTTGGCTGAGGCCGGGCCGGGATGGAAAGAGGGAGAAAAGGCGCGGCCCAGTGAAGGAAAGTGAAATTGGGCCTGCTAGAGAGATTCGGCCCAGGAGAGGAGAGGAAAAAGGAAAAGGTTTAAACAATTTCTAAACTCGAAAAATCCAAATAAAATTCAAATAGACTCAGAATCAGCTCAAACAAATTCGAATAAATTCACCATTTCAAAGCTGACTGCTAGCAAACATGTTCTCAAGTTCCATTTTTAATTCCCTATTGAAAATTCCAATTTTTCTATATTCTTGAGCTAGTTTAATTGGACTTTTATTTCTGAAAATTCTAAGTTTAATCCTAAAAATCTAGGAAATTTTGCTGGAGTGATTTTATTAATCGATTTTAAAATTTGGGATGGGACATTGCCAAAATCAGAATCGGAGAACTCGTATTCCACACGATCGATCCCCTCCTCATCCTTGTCGTCCTCCCCGCGCACGTCTTCCACCATGACAACGCCCTTCTCCTCAAACTCCTTGCGAGGCCGGTCCTGGAATGCGAAGGACATGTTGTCCACGAACGCCATCGCCTCAGCCGCCCGGAGTTCGGCCTCGATGACCCTGTCGATCATCTCCGGAGGGAAAATCTTGAGCAGGGTCTCCTTGTCTGGAGGGCTGATGGGGTGCGGCTTCTGGGCCAGGATCCACTGGATCTCATCCGACGTGAGCTCGACCATCCGCTTCCCCTCCGCCTTTGCCTCTTTGCAGTCGCTGCCACCGGCGGCGGATACCGCAGTCACCGCGGCATGCGACGGCTCGTGAATCACGGAGCTTGAGGAACAGCACGGTAGAGGCATGCCCATCGGTGATTGGTGTCGGAGAAACAGATCGGGGACTCGGTTGGTGGAGCAAGGCGTCGTCTGGGTTTTTGGAGAGATTGGTTGGTCGTGGCATGGAAGACAATGCTCGCTTGCGAATATATAGTGCTCGTCCTTTCCGAGTTAGGGTCGAATACGTGTACAGTTACAAGTAGGAGTAGAACGCTTCTTCCTTACCAATATTTCACCGGTTGTGCTCCGATGTCACTATGTTACCTGCCAATATTTTAGCTACCTGTAACCCATGCATTATGCATTACAATCATCAGAGAGAAGAGAACAATCGCTCGAACCAAAATCAATGTTCAGAACTTATGAAGATCTGACAGGAACATAAGAAAAATTACTCCATTCGTTCATATGCTGTACTTTTCAGTACAAAAAGAGTAATTTATTAAAAACTTCTGACCATCATGGCTGCCCTGGTATATGGTGAGACATCTTCCTTCCCTAGAAAAACGTTCAGAAGAACATAAGATCTCTAACAGGAACTGGAAAAATTACTCCATTCTACAAATATGCTATGATTATCAGTACAATAAAAAAGTAAATTTCACTCAAGCTTCAGATCACCACCACTGCCCCAGTATGTTGAGCATCCTTCTTCAGTATAGAGAGGTAGCAGTACGTAGCACCGCACGCATGCTGACAAACTACAGCTTTCTATCATGACACGTTTGATTGGATTCAAGAGCAACCCTCTCCTTTGTGACACCCCGTGTCACTGCAGCCCAAATTGTGCAAACCAAGCCAACTGGACAGAGCACAGATTCAAATCAGTTCAGAAATTCGAAATCAATTAGTCAAATAAATGTCAAACCAAGGCTTGTGAAGGAATTCAAATTTATCAATAACAACTTGAGGAACCAAAAATACCAGAGGATGAAGGTCAGCTATAAAGAATTGTGGAGAATTTTTGGTGATTTTAGAAATTCATTTGGATACCCAAATAAATCCTGGAAGCTCATAAAGTACCCTACTTTGACCAGTTTCCGTTTTAAATCTACTGAGAGACCAGCTGTGCATGTTATCCAGTTTGAAGTACAGATCAAGAGTCTTCAGCAGAAACAAATTTCGTGATTTTAGGAGCTGGTTTACTATTTTAAATAGTGTACCAAAGATTGGGGAAAATCACAGTTTGAAAAATTATGGGAAAAATGAAAGATGCCGCCGGCCCCACCCGTCAGCCTCCCTCCTCTCACTGAAGCCGTCCGACGCCGCACGCCGCGTGGACGACGACGTATGGCTCCGTCGCGCCGCCCACGACCGCCCCGCTTAGACAAAGCGCAGCCCCGCTCCTCTCCCTCGTCGCTCCATCGCCTTTCGGTCCGAGCCGCCGCGCGCGTCCTTCTTCCCCTCCCTCCTCCGGGCAAGTTCCGTGCCGTCATTGTCGAGCTTGACTGGCCTGCCGCCGACGAGCTGTCCCGGCCAAGACACCTCAGCCCAAAGCTTCGCCAAGGCCCCCTCCAACTCCCCATGGCGCCCGTTGTCGCTTCTCCGCGCTGAGCAGCACGAATCGGGTCGTCTTCTCCAAGCCCGGCGAACCAAGCTCCTCCGCATGCCGTCGAATCGACCACCCTCCGGTGAGCCTCGTCGTCTGCTTGTTGCATCCCCGAGTTCGGCTCTCTTTTGCGCACCTTCCCCGCTCATCCATCTCCTTCTCCGCAGCTCCACCTCGCCGGCATTGCACTTTTCCCCATCGGACTTCGCCATCACGACCACCTCGACGCCGACGACCCCTCCTCCGAGCTGCCTCCACGTCGACACGCTCCACGGCGACGTTCTCCGCGACACTGTGAAGCCGAGTCAGCAGCGCGTGCATCTCCCTGTCGACCACCGCAAGCTCCCGACGCCGCCGAACCTCCGCCACCCGCCATTCCTCGCCGCTGAGCTACCTCCGGCCATCCCCGCCCTCTTACGTTGCTCAAGGTGAACTCTCCGTCTCGCGCTGCCCCTCCAAGTCCTCACCGTTCGCCAAATCCCCGCCGGGAACCTCACTCCGGCGAGCGCGCCGCCCACCTCCGGCATGTCTCCGGCCAGCACAACATAGACCACATAGCCTCAGATCTGTTGCGGCTACGCCCGATCTTTTGCGGCCAACTCTACAGCCCTCGGTGTGTCCTTGCGTGTGATTGGCCGGATCCCGTGTGTCACACGGTAGATCTGGTGCGGCTCAGACCCTGTGGCCATCTTTGTGGTCTGGATCTGATTGGTCCGCCTGTTTTTATTTCAATTCTCGAAAATATGGAAATCCTCAGAAATTGCTTGAAACTTGTAAATTGCATAATAAATCGAATACACCTCCGAAAAATGCAAAACCAATTTTGTTGGACTCCTTGTGACGAGTTCTCGCCAATGCCAGTACCAAACTATCTAGTACCCCTTGTATATCTCCTGTAAAAATACCTTTATGCAGATCTCGTTTAATTCATAATGAATTATCTGTTGCTCCATAAATCATGAACTCTTGCATGCCTGTTAAGCTACTGTTAACACACTTATAGAACATTTTTGTACTGTCATATCCTGTTTAATTATTTACTTATGATTTAAATCGTGTTCTGTATTGTATAAATCACCATAAATAATACCTATTGTAATAAATAATCAAACTTCACCATAAATCACTTCCAGTGGTGGCTTTCACCCAAAAAATGCCACTGGACATAAATTAATTTTCGAAATCAATTTATTTATTTAATCTACTCAAGTTGATTAAATGATTAACTTAATTGGAAGTCAATGAAGGAAATACTCCAGACGAAAGTAATTAAACAAATTAATCATTTGCACTTACAGTGTAAATGACTGTCCTATAAATCAATAAATTTTAATTGCATCATGTTATTGCATCTAACTTGCATTTCCTTGTCATGGCATATAGCTCTCGAGTTGATTCAGGAGCAGGTGGAGGACCAGGATGCTGAGCCGCTCAGGAGGAGCCACTGACTGATCCCTTGCTGAATGTGCTAGTGATAGCGTCGTTCCTGAGCTAGGCAAGCCCTGGTGCATGCCTTCATAATTAGGATTTTATTTTCTCACTTGATTGGGGCTAGTAATTAATTGTGCATTCGTTTTATTAGGAGTTGATGTGAAACCTTAGAACTGCATTAGGACTACCCTTCCAGATATACCTTGTGTCCTATTTTTGTAGATGTGGTCTAGGTTAACGTTAGAACTTGCTATGCTTAGGGTTTAGCGAATGGTAGAAGACGAGTGGTAGGTCCCACTCGCATGATAGGAATCACCCTGGAATGTACTAGATGGATTTAGGATTTGTTGATACCGGACGGGGATTGTTTGTATAGGATGGTTGGAGAAGGCTGGGCCTTCACGGTGGTGTAGCCCCGTTTGTGTTGATTAAGGACCGTTCGTTGTTGGCCCTGTTGAGCAAGTTCGAACGTACTGATCACATGCTAGTGTTTTTATGGGCCTAGTAAACTTAGTAGCTTGGGTTGCCCTGGTGTCTCGCGGATACTTGCATTTTCTATCATGGTACTTGGGAGAGAAAGGATGCTTCTCAATCGGGGCGTACGTCTGGGACGGGGACCGTGCGGGAAGGCCTTTCTCGGGAGGTGTGAGACCCAGCCAGCTCTAGGGGGACCCTTGCGAACGGTTGCTGCATGCGACTTTTGCGCGTATGTGGCGTGTGGTCAGGTTTCCTCCTGCAGGATGTACATCGATGCCGCCGCTCTCGTTCATATATCTTGCTTATTGTACACTGCTATTATCTGATGTATTGTTATTCTATATCTGTTTTAGATAAGCGCACTGTATTATTGGTTAAGTACTTAATTTGAAATAAAACTTTAAAGTAAGGACCAAGTAATTAGTGCGGGTTATGCAATTGAGTCAGTCTACCCCTTTTTAGCCTTTGCATTCTAGGAGTCGGCTGTAGTTGGCCACGTTGACGGGTAAGTCTTGCTGAGTAACTAGTACTCAGGGTTTGGCTCTTTATGTTTTGTGCATGTATTCTTTGCTTCCGCTGTGCTTGGTGGATTTTTCCCAGCAGGTCCACATTGCGGGCTTCGATGTGTGGCTTGGATCGTCGAGTTTAGTAGAGGTTGTACTTGTAGACTTCCGCTGTGCTACTCACGTGTTTTAAATTATTTAAGACTTGTATAACTTAAAGATGTAAATTTATGCTTTTTATGTGATGTACTGTTGCGTCTGTTCATCAGCGCGTACCGACTCGATCCTGTGAAAAGCGGAGACGCTTCATCCTTGCGACCGCTCTTGTCGTCGGAGCCGCCGCCGACAAAGTATCTGTCAGGTATGTTAACGTTCTTGAACATCTCGTCAATCACCTCCTGCATCTAGTCGTTCATCTGCGCGCTATCCTCGATGAACTTATCAGGCACCTCGACGTAGCCCTTCTCCTCCATCTCGCAGCGTACCCAGTCCTGGTACTCGAGGAACCCTCCCTCACCTCGTCTGCCGCCTCCGCTGCTTTGCGCATGATCTCCATGTCCTCCTCGATTGGCTGACCAGGAAAGAGCCTGCGTAGGGTCTCCTCGTCGTAGGGCACGAAGCGGGGCACCTCCATGGACAGGACCTTCTCCACCTCCTCCGCCGGCAGCCGCGTCGTCGGCGCCGATGGCGTCATCAGTACCTCTTCCTGCATCTTGTTCTTGTCCACCGGCGGTCGCGTTCCCTCGTCGTTGGCTATCTCTGCCGCCGTCGCGGCGTCATGGGTTGGAATTCACGTAATCTCCAAACAAGAACTTAATTAAACAAATCTCGCCTCTGTCAATGCATCTCCGCGTGCTGGCTGTGCTAGCCGCATGGCCGAGCTGGCCGCGCGCTCGTCGTGGCCGTGCTCGCCGCGTGGCCGAGCTTGCCGCACGCTCGTCATGGCCGGTGAACTCGCCCTGCCTGCTGCGTGTCTGGTCGCCACGACCTAGTGGCTGGCAGCTGGGAATGGGATCGAGTCGCCGGATGAGCATGCGCGTGGAGGCGGCTGCGGTGGGACTGGAGCCAGTCAGGAGGATGCGTGGGCGCACTGGTAGGTGGCGGCGTGCCGGCGTTGCCGCGTTGGGGATAGGGTTAAGGGAGAGGGACAATGGCGGCGCGGTACTGGAGGTGGAGTGGATAGGGTGGCTGACTGGAAGTTGTTTTCTTGGGCTAGGCTGGAAATAAAGATGGGCTGATTTTCGGCGCCCGCATGTCACCCGCGGGTGAGAAACCGCACCCGCGCCCACACCCGAGTTTTCACGGGTCGGGTGCGGGCGACACCCACGGGCGATAAACCTCACCCGTGCCCGCACCCGTCTGGTGCAGGACCCGCGGGTGACCCGCCCCGCGGGTGAAATTGCCATCCCTAGTTGGAGCAACGGGGCGTTGCCATGGCCATGAACGTTGATAGATGAAAATTTTGGTGACTATTATGAAGAGAGAAGGGTGCGTTCTCTTCTATCCAACCTATGAGTATTTACGATGTGTATAATTGTGCAGGATCAAGTCGGATCAACTCCGAGTCGGTTACGCCGTGGTAACGTTACTGTCTTCTTTTTTTGAGAGAGAGAAGTTTTTTTTAGAGAGAAGATAGCGTTACTTTTTTTTTTAGCAAAAGAAGATAGCGTTACTCCTAGGCCTACCGTAGTGTCCTGATCCCAATGTTTGAAGAGACCAGTAACCCGTGTTGGCTTTCGGCCCGTTGTAACGAGGGATCACCATGGCGGAGCAGCGTTCCAATGGGAAGGTCACCTGTACAACATGCTGCCCTCAAAAAAAAAAAAAAAAAAAACTGTACAACATGCAATCCTTTTTGTTTCTTTGCAGAAAGTATAAAATGCAGTCCTTGATTTGTCTCAAATATATTGTGCAACTGATACATCTTATCGATTAAAGCGCCGGCCGCGTCTTCGATTCCATACGATCCAGTGCTCAATCTCATGCTTTGAACCAGCAGCTGCACACCCAAAGTTTCAGAAGACAAGTGTCGAGGTTATAGGACCTCGATAGATTTGTTATGGGGGCGAAGGAACTAAGAATACGATGGTGAACACGAGACAAGGGGTTTAGACAGGTTCGGACCTCCCGGAGGATAAAAACTCTACGTCCTGTATGTTGTGGTATTGATTGTATATGTTTGAGAGGAGATCCCTGCCCGCCTTATATAGTCGGGGGTACAGGGTTACATGGAAAGTATCCTAGTCGGTTACAACATGGAAATACTTGGAGTACAAGTCAAGAAACCCTTTGAGGTCACGCCGAGTAGTAGAACCTTCCAACTCTGCATCGTGGGCTACTCGGTCTCTTTTGGGCTGGTCCGACTACCCTTGTCAGGTTACTCGGCCCTTTGGTCTTGAGGGTACCCGGGGGTCATAGTAACGACAGTAGCCCCCAAGTGCTTTTTGATTGATCCAGTAGATTGCTTCCGACTAGTTTTCTCTCCATGTAAGAATTGATCTCAAGTGATATTGAGAAATTAAAAAGGACTTGACCTGAATCAAGTTTGAGGTACTTGACCTCGGGTGGACCAAGGCCAACAGGGCCTTGAATTAGGCATGCTGTCAGTTGGCACCCAACTCTGAATGATATCAGAAAAATTGGATAAATTCTTGTTGAAGCAAGTTTGTAAGTAAATGCCGCGTATAGAACACCACTCAGCTTTCAGAGCTGATTAAGTCCATAGAGGAGATTTGAATAAAGTCAGCATCCGAGTTTGTCGGCTAGGGCTGAAAGCATACTATGTAAATAGTACCCAACTGACTGAGTCGGCCTAGGCTGAAAAGCATGCCTACAAAATTGAAAATGATGAATGCACGATCAGTGCACCATACTGATGTAGCCTCCGAGTTACTGTGTAATTCGTAGAATTGTATATTAACTCAAAGTAAGCTTGAATTAAAGAAATATGATCTTGATCCGAGTGAAAATAAATTCAACATCCGAATCTGTCGGCTAGGGCTGAAAGCATACTATGTGAATAGTATCCAACTGACTGAGTCAGCCTAGGCCTTGAAAAAGGCATGTCTACAAATTTGAAAATTATGAATGCACGATCAGTGCATCATACAGATGTAGCCCCTGAGTTACTGTGTAATTCGTAGAATTGTATAGTAACTCAAAGTAAGCTGAACCAAGAAATAAGGTCTTGATCCGAGTGAATGAATATACGATCAGTGCATCATACAGATGTGTTGAAAAGTGTCATCCATTATATAAGGAACTCATGTTTTCCTACGCACAAGGCCATTAGAACAGGAAGTCACAATGAGTCTCAGCCAAGAACTTCTCATTCCGAGCTGGTGTCTAGGTCCATCCAGCTAATCAGCCAGGGATGATTACAACCCGTAGCCCCCAAGCTGTCTCTCAACGAAAACAATTGAGATTCAGAAGAGGGTAAATTATAGGTATTATCCGACTTAAATTGTCAAGGATATAAGACAACCCGTGTGCCTGGCAAGTCTGCCGAGAGAAAATGGTGGAACTCACGCAAGTGAGTCCACGTGGACTAGCCCCCGAGTCTGTGGAGAATTGGAACAATTGTGCACAGACTCAAAAGAGACTAGAAACACTGAAATGACTGACAATGCATTTAAAAAGAATTAGTGGAACTCACGCAAGTGAGTCCACGTGAACTAGCCCCCGAGTCTGTGGATAATCAGAATGATTAAGATTACTGGTAGTACAGTTGTTTTGAATTTTCGTGAAACTCACGCAAGTGAGTCCACGTGGACTAGCCCCCGAGTCTGTGGATAATTAGTATAATTATGTACAGACTCAAAAGAAACTAGAAACACACAGACTGAAATCTGTACTGTTAGACAGAAAAATAGCTGAACGTCATACAAATAATCTGAGAGATTAAGTGTATACTCTAATAATGCATATTTAAATTTTATCCGAGTCATCCATCCTTATCCACCGAGTCACAAGTTTACTGTGACGAGTTTGTCGTTGATGCAGGAATCTGGACAGACGCTTTTCAGATCCTGAAGCAGAAACGTCAGATCATTTTCGTCCTTTCAGATTCTTCATCTGGGCCTTTAAAACCAAGTGTTGATGTTGGCAGCTTCCTCATTCTCCCAGTACCAGACCATGGCTAGCCGTAGGGACTCCAGGCGTAGGGTTTCATCCGCCGCAGCGCCATCAGTTCCGGGCGACATGCCGCCGCCTCCAGCAGCTCCAGCCCCAGCACCACCTGTAGTTCCAGCGCCTGCTCCTGTACCCCTGGAGATGGTTGAAGTGCTCAACGAGCCTCCACTCGCGATGATCCATCCTCCAGCGGAGGCCCCAGCTCTGCCGGAATTCATCGCCATCTCTTCTGGGGAAGAGGACGAAGGTGAACCGCGCAAGAGGTACCTGCTAGGGCGTAAAGATCTCCTTGCCAAGCCATCCTGTGTTGCTCACAGGACCCGCAGCCGCCGTGGTGGGTAGATGTAGGTTCCTTGTAATAGGCTAGAGCAATGATGCTCGCCTGAGTCTCTTGTAATGCATACTGTTCTTGTTTGGTAATGTTCGTCTGCATCTTCACCTTTTGGTGAAGCGTCTTGTCTGCATTGTATTGCATTTTATTTTCAGTGAAATAAAGAGACTCAATTTATGATGTGAACTGAGTCACGTTGTAAGTCAACTGAAAAACACAGAATCCGAGTGATCTTCCTTTGAGAAGTCAAATTGTTTCTGCCTATTTTCCTAGTAATTTGGCCGAGTAATTCTTAGGGTTCCAAATTTCCCGCCCGTTAGCAGCCCTAGCGTATAAGAGAAGCTAAACGGTTAGTAAATCTGAGCCATAGAGATAGACTGGGCGTTTCGGACCGTCAGATTTGAATCATCCGCGTATAATATTAGGTCTCGCCGCAACCGCAACTCCTCTTCTTCCTCTCGCCATCGTTCCTCACACTGTTCATCAAATCCCTAAATCCCACATAATCCTCGCGACTCAGATGGCCGGAGAAGGAAATCAGAGAGAGATGGAGGAGATGGTAGCTACTAGAGCGCAGCCATTCAATGCTTCGGCGGGTGCAAGCTCATCTCGAGGAGCAATTGTTCCAGGGAGCAATGAGGGCGGATTTTCAGGTCCTCTGATCGTTGTTCCAAATGCTGCTGAAGGAGAGAAGGCCCATCCGTGGCCTAGATCAATCTCTTCTGAAAAGAGAATGAAGTTCTTGGTGAAGAAGGGTTGGCTGCCAAGCAAGGAGATCATCGACTGGCGAGCGGCAGAAGGGGAAACATTCCCATCTCCAGGGCCAGGTGAATTTGTAGTGTTTGAATCCTTTTTTCGGCGCGGATTTGGATTGCCAACCCATCGCTTTCTCAGATCTCTGCTGCATTTTTACAAGATTCAGCTGACGGATCTAAATCCGAATGGTATCTTGCATTTATCGATGTTCATCACTCTTTGTGAGTGTTTTCTGGGGATTGAGCCCCATTTCGATATTTTCCGAGATTTATTCTTCTTGAAGCCACATCCCTCAGCCGACAAACCACAATTGGTGGGAGGCGCCGGTATTCAGCTCCGGAGGAAGAATAAATATTTTGATTCCCAGTTGTCTACCTCAAACAAAGGGTGGCACTGTGAATGGTTTTATTGTGCCAATGTTCTCCCGGCCCTGCCCAAATTTGAGAACAAGTATCCAGTGTATGACGATATTTGGAAAAGTAAGCCGGGCCCTTCAGTTGCTGCAGAGTTGAGAGAACTGCACAGGTTGATTGCAGCTGTGAAGGAGCCGAGTAAAGCGGTTCTCGGTCCAGCCATTGCACTGAATTTTTGTTTGAGGAAGTTCCAGCCTTTGAAGGCGAGATACTTTCCAGCCTGGCTGTGGAGAGGTCCTAAGGATCCTAACCAAGAGCCGATTCCTGGGGAATACAGTGAGGTGAAACGCCGAGTCATCAGCCCTAGGAATGATTTCTTTGTCGTAAGGGACGCTGTCACTTTGCTGAGGCCTTCAGGTGATGAGTATCAGTGGTTCGGCTACTGGCATAATGATCCCCGTCCCGCAGTGAATTTACTTTTACTCATTACTCAATAAGTTTCTGAGTTACTTTCCTAACGAAATGTTGATCGCCTTGAACTATTCTTGCAGGGTCGTGATATTTTCAAGAACCCTGGTCCTGATCCTCCGGTGATTTCTGACGACAACTTGGTCCGAGAAACCAGCTGACTCAGGAGCCAGAAAGGCTAAGAAGACCAAGCCTCAGGTCCGACATCCTTCCTTAGCTGTTCAAACTTTTAGACAGGTATTACCTTTTTATGTTAGAGGTCACCTTGCTTCCTTGTTTTGCTTAATAGTCCAGTATAATTCTCACAGGCTAAGGACGCGGTTGAGAGAGAGGACAGCTCCCAAGTTCTAGATGGCAGCATGGTTGAGAGGCTTGCAGAAGATGTTGATGCCAATGCTGCGCAAAACATTGATGTGGCTGTTGCCACTCTTGATAAAGAGTTGGCAGTTATTGATGTTCTTGCTAAGGGAGGTGATGACGTCAGGGATAAAGATCCTGATGAGATGGTTACCAAGGAAACTATCTCAGTTCCTGACTCGACCATGCGCCAAATTCCAGCCCCCAGCAAGAAGAGGATAAAGCCATTGAGGAGGCTGAGGGTTTCTGACAGGTAAGCCTTTTATGGCAACCTTTAACTTGTTCTTTCGTCTGCTAAATTGCTTTAGCTGACTGAGATTGACTTGATCTTTTCATCTGACAGCCTTCCTACTGAAGAGGAGCTGGTGATGACAGCTGAGAAGATTGTTCCCGTAGGAGGGGAAATGGATGTCGAAACGAGCGTGGAGAAGACTGTAGTCACAGAGCCGACGCCCGCCCCTGATGGTGATGGCCAAGAGAATCCCGAGGAGACCAATCAAGAAGTCGCCGAGTCACATGCTCTGGTGCTCCATCCTTCTCCATCGCCTGCGGTGGAAACTCAGATGATGAGCCGAGAAGACCCATTAGTCAACCAGTCTCAAAGCTTGGGCAGCGCCAGCTCTTCTGGACCTGACATTGAGGTTGAAGATCTTCCTCCTCCTACTATTGAATTTTAACCCAGCCTTGTTCGAATTTAGGGAGAGCCAGAAAAAATCTGGGAGCCTTTCCTTCGAATTTGCTGGAGAAAAAGTGGTCATCAACGAGGAGGAGGATGAAAAGGAATTTGACCTATCAGAGAACTAGCTGATTGACTTGATTGACACTCAGCAGGTGAAGTTCTTGACATGCCTTTCTTTTTGTACTAAAAAGGAGTCAACGCTTATGATGTGTGATTTTTTCAGAAAATTATTGCTAAAAGCCGAGAGAAGACTAAGTTCTTCAAAGTCTTCAAGTCTGCGGCCAACTCGCTCCATGAAGACCTGACTGCTAAGCAGCTGAAGATCCAGGAGCAACAGGAAGAGCTGGTCAGATTGAAGGCTGAGTTGTCAGCTGCTCATAAGGAGAGAGCTGAGTTTGAACTCGCCCTTGCAGGTGATGCCTTAGAACCATTGCTTGTCAGGTTTTCTGAGTGTGTGGACTCATCTGACTTGTTTTGTTTTGTAGCTCAACCCAAACTGACTAAGGACGACCTGGATGAGCTCCAGCTGTTGAGGAGAAATGCTCCTTTGCTGAGAGAAAGCGTGGCCAAGGAAAATCTTGAAGCTGAAAACAAAGCTAAGGCCTTGTCGGCAGCTCTCCAAGAAAAGGACGCCCTCAAGGTTGAACTGGACAACTTAAGGACTGACTCGGACCTCCTCCTTACCGAGAAAGAAGAGATTCAAGGTAAAGGTCATGAATAAAGGTCTTTGACCAATTTCTTATATCTTTGCTGAAAGACTTTGATTTTGCAGGTGAACTGATTACTTTGAAAGGAGAAAACACTTCTCTCATTCAAAGTGCCAAAGCTGTCTGCCAGTTTACTTGGTCAGTGCCTGAAGAAATGCCCGAAGGTCCTCTGCATGCAACGCTGGCGCAAGTCCCTGAAGCACTGAGAGCTCATTGCAAGTCAGTCGCCGAGTATGCTGCTCGTCATTTCTTAGGAGTGGTCAAGTCGCTGTACCCCAAGATTGACTTGGCATCTTGCAAGGAGGGCTATGCCAAGGGCACAACCATTGAACGGGCAAATCAGCTGTCAATGGAGGCCGGTAGTTGTGCAGAGGAGTTGGTGAAGGATGTTCCTTTGTCGCCATAGTTAGGGCTATTAGGGATTCCTGTAAATAAAACAATTAAGTAGTCATATGCAGGATTGGATACTGAATATTTTGATGCCACTAAGCTCTTGAGGTGGCCAGGTGATTAATGATTTGCTTTTTGTCGTTAACTGTCTTATGTTTATACACTCTTAGCCGTTCCAGTAGTGTTAGACCGTGGGTCATCATATGCGTAGGAGTTAGCATGGGAGTTTCATAATCAGAGCAGTTGTAACAATTTATGTATGATATGAGATGAGTGTTTGTCAGTCGGAGTTTTCTGTAGACTGTTTTCAGAGACCGGCTGCCTCCTTATGTTTATGCACTCTCCGTTGGAGCTTCACAATCAGGATGGGCAAGGCTTACTTAGTCATTCATAAGAGATCCGAGACATATACTCATGTATTGATTAGCCCCCTGGCTCTGTTGTGTCTAAGGTAGTTGGTCATAACAGAGCCAAAGATGAAGTAAACAAAAAGCAATTTCATTTTATTCATGTGAGGCATAAATAAGGCTGTTGTACAAATATGAGTTGCAAAAAAGCATTAAACAAAGAAGCGACGTAGCTGATCAATGTTGTGTGTATGTGGGAGAAGATGCCCATTCTCTCGGCACAGTTTGTACGATCCAGGCCGAGTGAATTCGTGCACGACGAAAGGTCCTTCCCAAACCGGTGATAGCTTGTGTCGGCCTTCGGTAGACTAGATCTTCTTGAGAACAAGGTCACCTACTGAAAAGGCGCGATCTCGGACTCGGCGTTGGTGATAACGTCTCAGCTTCTGAAGGTATACCGCGGACCTCCGAGACGCGTTTTCTCGCAGCTCTTCTAGTTGGTCGACGGATTGAGTTAGCTGCTCGTCAGATGGCTCCTCCCGATAGTTGGTTACTCGGGGAGATCCAAATTCGAGTTCAGAGGGGAGAACTGCTTCTGCTCCGTAGACCAGGAAGAAAGGCGACTGTCCCATAGGACGGGTAGGAGTGGTTCTGAGTGCCCACAATACCGCTGGGAGCTCTTGAACCCATCTGGAAGCGTAAGACTTAAGTCGGTTGTACAAGCGAGGTTTTAGTCCTTGCAAGACCATACCATTGGCTCGTTCAACTTGCCCGTTGCTTTCAGGATGGTAAGTGGAGGCGTGGCACAATTTGATGCCGACGTCCTCGCAGAACGCATCAAACTCTTTGTTCTTGAAATTGGTGCCGTTATCGGTGATGATCCTGTTGGGAACGCCAAACCGAAACACTATGTCTCTGACAAAGTCAATTGTCCGGGAGGCGCTTAGATCACGTATCGGCACTGCTTCGATCCACTTGGTGAACTTGTCCACCATAACTAAGAGTTGAGTGAATCCACCTTGAGCCCTTTTCATAGGCCCAACCATGTCAAGCCCCCAGACCGCAAAGGCTAGGTTGGAGGTATGGTTTGTAGTGCTTGTGCCGGCATGTGTATTTGCCGTGTGTAAAACTGAGAGCCTGTACATTTTTGAACAAGGCTGGTGGCGTCGGAGACTGCTGTTGGCCAATAGAATCATTGCCGATAAGCTTTCCCAACTATGGTGCGAGATGCTGCGTGGTTACCGCATACACCCGAGTGGATATCCTGGAGAAGCTGCTGGCCATCTTTCCGAGTGATGCACTTCATGTAGATGCTGAGTCCTTCGACATCTCTTCTGTCGGCACTTTTTCGGAACAACTCGCCATCGACGACTTTATACGCCTTGCTTTTTCTGAAGAGAGGTTCGTACTCCTTCTTTTTGCAAGGGAGTTTTCCATGTTGTATAAAGTCAAGGAACGGGAGTCGCCAGTCTTCTTCTTCCGGGTTCTCGAAGATGTCTACAGCCATGGCTTCCGCATCAGGCTGTGGTTGCAGCGGCTCCTTTGGTGGAGCTTCCGGATCCTTCTGGATAGAGGAGGCGGTAATGACTTCCATTAAGACTCCTGGGGGAACAGGTTCCTGGCCGAAGCCTATGTTGGCTAGTCGGTCTGCCTTCTTGTTATGATCTCGGTGGACGTGCACATAATCAAGTCCTTCGAACTTGTCCTCAAATTTGTTGACCGCTTCAACGTAAGCTATCATGTCCTGGTGAACACAAGACCAGTGTTTCTTCAACTGGTTGACAACCAGGAGAGAATCGCCCCGTACTTCGAGATGTTGGATACCGAGTGATGCAGCTATTCGTAAGCCGTGCAAGACAGCTTCATACTCGGCGGCGTTATTTGAGACTTGAAAACGTAGTTGCAGGGCATAACTCAACTCATCTCTACTAGGGGAGATTAGTAGGATGCCTGCTCCACCGCCTGAGAGTTGCAACGAGCCGTCAAAATACATGACCCACTCTTCAATCTTCTCGGGCTTGGGAGGAACCTGGGTTTCAGTGTACTCGGCTACAAAGTCGGCGAGAGCTTTCCCTTTTATAGCCGTTTGAGCCTTAAATGAGAGTTCATAGGTGCTTAGCTCAATGGTCCACTTTGCGATTTTGCCGGTCGACTGTTTATTCTTGAGAACATCCCCGATGCCATGAGAGTTTATCATAGTAATTGGGTGATCTTGGAAATAGTGGATCAGTTTTCGGGAGGCCATCAGCAACCCGTAGGTGATCTTGTGGATGTGCGAATACCTGACCTTTGAATCGGACAGAACTTCGCTGACAAAATATACCGGTCTCTGAACTTTCTGAACTTGGCCGGCTTCTTCTCTTTCTACGACGAGGGCAGCGCTGACTACGTGAGTTGTCGCTGCGACGTAGAGAAGAGGCTCGTCTGGGTCCGGAGGGACTAAGGTCGGAGGTGAACTCAGAAACTCTTTTAACTGGACAAAAGCGTTCTGAGCTTCCTCGTCCCATACGAACTTGTCTTGTTTTTTGAGGAGTTTGAAGAACGGAAGTCCTTTTTCGCCGAGTCGTGATATGAAACAACTCAGAGCCGCCATGCACCCTGACAACTTCTGGACATCGCGCTGGCACTCCGGGACCGGCATCTTCAGTATTGCTTCGACTTTCTCGGGATTAGCCTCGATGCCACGATAGGTGAGGATATAGCCGAGTAATTTGCCGGATGGAACACCGAAGACGCACTTTTCGGGATTGAGCTTCATTTTGAATTCTCGCATGCATTCAAAAGTGGCTCGAATGTCTTCGATAAGGTCATCTTTGTTCTTAGTCTTGATGACCACATCGTCAATATATGCCTCGACTTTGCAATATATGCCTCGACTTTGCGCTGCTCAAGAAGACGGGCCAGGCACTTCTGGATGCAACGTTGATATGTTGCTGCCGCGTTCTTGAGGCCGAAAGGCATTGTTAGATAACAATAAGCGCCAAAGGGAGTTATAAAGGACGTTTTGAGACAATCCTCCTCTTTGAGTCGGATTTGGTGGTAACCAGAGTAGCAATTAAGGAAACTCAATAATTGACACCCAGCAGTGGAATCTACAACTTGATCTATTCTAGGGAGCCCAAAAGGATCTTTTGGGCAAAACCTATTGAGATCTGTGTAATCAACGCACATGCGCCATTGTTTATTCTTTTTCCTAACTAATACAGGATTAGCGAGCCAGTCGGGGTGAAACACCTCCTTGATGAAGCCGGCTGCTAAAAGCTTAGTTACATCGTTTCTAATGGCTTCTCTGCGGTCTGGTGTGAAGCGTCGCAGTCGTTGCTTGATGGGTTTGGCCGTCGGGTCGACGTGAAGAGCATGCTCGGCAATATCCCTGGGGACTCCTGGCATGTCAGAGGGTTTCCAGGCGAAAATGTCAATGTTGTCCCGTAGGAAACTGACGAGCGCGAGTTCCTATTTAGCATCCAAGGTTGTCCCGATGTTAGCCGTCTTTGTGGGATCACTCGGATCGAGAGTAATCTTCTTGGACTCGGGTTCAACGGGTTGGACGCTGGACTTGGAAGCCTTCTTTGAAGGGTCCGAGTTATCCGCGTTATTGGCGTCTTCTTCAAGGCTGAGCATTGCCTTGCCGAGTTCTGCCTCTTGGGTTGCCGCGAGCTGGAGTGACTCGGCTTCACAAGCATAGGAGAGCTTAACATCAGAGCGGAGAGTAATGACTCCTTTTGGAGCTGGCATCTTCAGAACTAAGTAAGTATAATTCGGAATAGCCATGAACTTGGCCAAAGCTGGCCTGCCAATGATGGCGTGGTAGGCTGACTCAAAGTCAGCTACTTGGAAACAGATGTATTCTTTCCTGTAATTGTCGGGATTGCCGAACTGAACAGGGAGAGTAATCTGTCCGAGTGGTAGGGCTGAGGTGCCCGGGATGATCCCATGGAAGGGAGAGTTACTCAGCTGAATACTTGACCTTGGGATTTTCATATCGTCGAGCGTTTTGACAAATAGGATGTCAAGAGCACTCCCTCCATCTATGAAAACTTTACTCAGCTGGACGCCATCGATGATCGGGGAAAGGATCAAAGGATATATGCCCGGCTTGGGGATGTAGTCTGGGTGATGCCGCCGATCAAAGGTGATAGGTACTTCAGACCACCGTGGATAGTGAGGTGCATCAACCGAGATCGTGTTAACGGCTTGGCTGGTGAGCTTCTGCTTGCGTTTGGACTCATATGCATCTGGACCACCAAAGATGTGGAGGCATTGCTTAGGTTCTTGGTAACCATCTTGGTCATCTTCATCCTCAGCCTTTGGGTCTGCCTCGGTCTTCTTGTTGGTGTAGGTCATGAGCCCCTTGAGCTTCATGCAGTCGCGGAGTTTGTGAGAACTCTTTGGGCCGCCATGAAAGATGCAAGGCTCGTCGAGGAATTGCTCATAATTGGTGGGCTCTCGGGGCCCACGCTGCTTCTGAAACCGGGATTTGTCGGCTACAGCAACTAGATCGTCGCCCTTGCGCTTCTTGTCCTTCGAACCTGATCCTTCGGGTTTGTCCGACTTATTCTTGCCATCTTGGCGTCTGCGGTAGGAGTCTTTGTCGCGCTCAGCGCATAACTCATTCCCCGCAGCGTATGAGTCGGCTAAGGCCAGCATCTCTCTAACAGAGCCGGGATAGCCTTGACCCATCTTGTGGAGTAAAGGTTGGTCGGTGCAACCGTCGATAAAGGCCGAGATGACCTCTGTCTCGGTGATGGCTTGGTATCTCGTTCTTCTTCTGCGAAAAACCCTGGATGAAGTCCCGAAGGGACTCGCCCTCCTTTTGCTTGATCATCTTGAGATCTCTGCTTTTGGCGGGTCTTTGTGCCGTTGGCTTGTAGGTATCAATAACTGTGTGGCGGAGCTCATCCCAGGAGTTGATAGACCCGGGTGGCAAATTAGCTAGCCAACGTCTTAACGGTGGAGCTAGCATGATGGAAAGGTAGCAGGCCATGACAGCTTTGTTGCCGCCAGCAATGTGAACGGCGAGAGAGTAGGTATTCAACCACTCAGCCGGATCTCCTTTTCCATCGTACTTCTCAACACCTGGCAGGCGCATTGACTCGGGGAATCGCGCCGAGTTGCGAAGCCGTCGGGTGAGAGCTTGTAGCCCGTCGATGTCGGCTGAGTCATCATCCGAGTGACGGTCGTTGCGTCGGGGAGAGCCGCTATGGCGTGGAGGTGTGTCTCGCCGTTCATCGTCGCGACGGTGCCTGTCGTGGTCATGGTCACGGTGTTGGCGATGACCGTCATGGTAACGATCGTCGTCATGGCGTCTTCTCTCCTGATCGAGGTCCTCTTGGTTGCGGCCGTTCCTGCGCTGGCCATCTTCTCGGCGATCTTCTCGGCGTCGGTCGTCCCGATGTCTGTCGTCATCACGACGCCGGGCGTCACGGCGGTCATTGTCGTGATCCCGCTCTTCTTCTTGTCGGCGGTATTCTCGCCGTGGGGCCTCTCGAGGAGGCGTGTCCAGAGGTGGAGTTCTCCTTGGTGGCGATCGCGCTGGCGGGGTTGGTGACCGATCAGGAGAGCGACGTCGCGGCGAGCGGGATCGTCTGGGTGACCGTCGTCCGGGTGACTGTCCAATGCCGAAGCGATCATAGTCATCCTGTCGTGCGCGTTCTCGATCTTCTGACCTTTGGCGGCGTATGGCGTTGATGTCTCGGCGAGCATCAAACCCAGGTCGAGCTATCACCTGGTGGTGAAGATTCTGCTGGGGAGGTGCTTCCACGGCTGCCGGGGTTCGTTGTCGGTTGTCACTTGGATTTTCCAGGAGCCTGCGCCTTCTGTTGGACGATGAAGAGCTGGGGGCCCGAGAAGGAGTTTGACTCCTCAGGAGGGTGGCAGCTTCGGTGTAACACTAGGCCTTGTCGAGCAGAGGCGTGATGGCTGCTGGCAAGAAGTTTGGGTCGTTTATGGCCGCCTCGACTTGGTCGAGGATGGTCCTATTGGCAACCATGTTCTGCTCCGGTGTCCGAAAAGTGAACGTTCGAGATCGCGAGATCTGCCGTTGTTCCTTCTTCTAGGAGAACGAGCGTAGTCGTCAGGATTTTCATCTTCTTCAGGTATCGTGCCGAGGACACCTTGATTGTTCAGTCGGAATTGGTGAGCCCGAGCTGCGGCTGCAGCAGAGGACTCAACGTTCATTGCCGTTAGGGCCGCCGCGGCTGCTTCGTCAGCTGCCGTCGTGGCTGCCGGGGCAGGAGTGACGGTGTTTGCTGCCGGTGGTGGTCCTCCCGGCGGGGGTCCGGGTAAGTTGGCCGCGTTGCCGTCTTGAGCGGTCAGATCGCCTATTACGGCAAAGCACTCATACGACATGGGCGAGGATGAGCCGTCCGAGCTGTAGCTCGCATTGGTCGCTTGATCTGTCGGCTCGTACATGGAATCCCAAATTGAGGTATCATAGGTGTCCATGTGATCTTCCCGGATGCAAGCAACTAGGTTGAAGGACATGTCTCCCTCTAATGCTAGTAGATCCTGCACGTCTCCCCGGAGAAAAGTATCAGCAGAATTACGTAAACCGAAGGGAAACATACCATAGCGCTGAGCCGGATAGTAAATCAAGCTTGGCCAGTTGGATCTGAAGCGGATGTTCTCCAGAGCAGATCTTATCTCGGCTGCCGAGTAGTCCGAGTAGGACTCGATCTGGAGCCTGGAGAAGCCGGACTCTAACTCGGGAAGAGAAGAGTCCGACTCGATTTCGACCCCGGTAGTCGGCGAGTTGACGGGGACGAGGTTGCCGATGTCGTCGGCGACGAACTCCAAGCTCCCGAAGCTGAGCCGAGCGCCTGGAGTAAAGTTGTTGACGAAGCGATCCATCGTACTCGACGAAGAGGATCCCGACGCAGCCCCTTCCTGGCGCGCCACTGTCGAGGTTATAGGACCTCGATAGATTTGTTATGGGGGCGAAGGAACGAAGAATACGATGGTGAACACAAGACAAGGGGTTTAGACAGGTTCGGGCCTCCCGGAGGATAAAAACCCTACGTCATGTATGTCGTGATATTGATTGTGTATGTTTGAGAGGAGATCCCTGCCCGCCTTATATAGTCAGGGGTACAGGGTTACATGGAAAGTATCCTAGTCGGTTACAACATGGAAAAACTTAGAGTACAAGTCAAGAAACCCTTTGAGGTCACGCCGAGTAGTAGAACCTTCCAACTCTGCATCGTGGGCTACTCGGTCTCTTCTGGGCTGGTCCGACTACCCTTGTCAGGTTACTCGGCCCTTTGATCTTGAGGGTACCCGGGGGTCATAGTAACGACAACAAGCAAGCGCAACAAACCACAAATCCACGATCTTTCCGTCCACCATTGGACAGATTCAAATGTGAGACCTCAAGAGTTGCATTCTTTCTAGCCAGCAATAGTCATATACAGTCACACTGCAGTAGCCGACTGCTCGAAAGATAGAGCGGGGACTTGCTTATTTTCAGTCGAGTAACTTTCAATCAACATCCACCACCACTAGATTGAAATCGGATGGTCTACAAAAAACAATTTTTTTTCTATAGTTTATACATTAGCAGATTGTTTTCTCTCTACCTACATATACTACATAATCCTAGAAAAAAAAGTAATCCTAGTACAAATCATCGATTGAAAGTTTCTCAAACTTTCAGTCGGTTGATGAGGAGGAAAGATGCTATAATAAATGGTACCCAGAAGTACCTTGATGGCATACAGTCGGTTGAGCATTAACATAGACGATCATATTTAATTATGAACATCATAGACTAATATTATAGCTGATTAGCTGGCACGTAGATAACATTTGCATAAGTCCCTAAAAATAGCTAAGCACATCCAATCATCAGTTAGCCTCCTCTCGTGGCGTCACATCACTCGCGCCCTCTTGCCCCACCTCGTCATCCTCACCACAGTTGCGCCCTTGCCCTTCTTCTTGTCTTCGTCCTCGTCGCTGTCACTCTCCTCATCTTCGTCACTGTCATCCTCCTCGTCATCGGTCTCACCCTCCCCCTCGCTCCAGTCCTCGTAGAAATCCGCAGGGTCGTTGCTCATCACCAAACCAGGGATATCAATCTTAGAATTTATTATCTCCCGCACCTCTTGTGGGAGTCTGGCCCAGAAGGCCTCCTCCTCGTACTCCTTCGTCTCCGCACTCCCAGCGTCCGGAGCCCCTTTGCTGTCGCCACCGCCATCGACGGCCATTGCATCGGCTGTCTTCTCCTCCGTCGAGCAGCTGGCAGACGGTTCTTCAGCATGGGATTGCTTGCCTAAGTCGCAGTCGGAGGAACTTCCCGGCATGGTCATGGTCCACCGTGTCGAAGAGAGATAGATCGGTGGGTAGATCAACGGGGCCGTGTGTTTGTGTTTCGTGAACGGTGGGTAGATCAACGGGGTCATGTGCTCGTGTTTAAATTGTTCTGTTCTGTATCTGTTCGGGTCCGCTACGTGTTGACAGCTCAGACTCCAGAGAGACCGGATCTGATTCTGGAACGATAGGTAGGACCAAACCAGCGGGTCGTCGAGTCGGCTTTGCTTATATACGTCGAGACTCGAGACGATCCGGCTCTTGATCGAAACCACGAAATCTAGTGTTCCAATAAATCTGACCGACGGATCCATCGCCTAAATAAAGACGAGGAAGTTCTGATGTCGACGATGGCGCCGGCGGCGGAAGGCGTCCCGGAGCCAGAGGAGGAGAAGCACGCTGCTGACGATGCAACGGCGGCAAAGGACACCGGCGACGAGGAGTGAACTCCCGGGACGCCGCTCGAGCTGCCGCAGCACTACGTCGACTGGATCATGTCCCAGAAGAGGATGGTTCTCAAGGAGGACCCTGACGAGCAGGGCCGGCCCTGAGATTTTAGAGGCCCAGGGCAAAACTGAAAATAAGGGCCCTCACTCCCTTTCCGCTCCATCCATCGCCCACCTCCTCCCTACCATCCCAAAAAAAAAAAAAAAAACTCCCTACCACGCTCCTCCCAAATCCATTTTCAGCCTCACAACCACAAATTTTCTTCCATTAGTTATTGGAATTAATATCCTATGCAAAACCTTTTACATTAGTGCAAGCAGTTGGATATACACTATGATGATCATTTACATTATCATTGTTTGATATGATGTTAACATCATTGTCTTTCATAGGTCCTAGTTTCTAAGTTAACGCTAGTTTTTACATTACAGGGACCCATGAACGTGCTTAAACAAATATTAGACACAACAAACATTATTTTAATCGACTCTAGATTCCTGTCATGTGTGATGTGATGCGTTAATGCATAAGGCATACATCATTCGATTCAAATGACGGACCACCAGATCAAATATAAGCTGCAGCCTCGCCGGACAGGCTAACGACGGGCAACGCAGCCAACGCCCTTTGACGCCACCGCGATGCAAGCAAGTAGTACAACTGTACAATACTGCGATTCGTTTTTATCTCAAAGCCAGATGATCGGATGACTGCCCCTGTATTCTTCAGGCTGCATGGACTTAGATTTTTTTACATGCCTATCTTAATTATGGACAATTTACCTACACAAGCCATGGGGAGGGGCCCCTCAGATTTTTGAGGCCCTGGGCGGTTGCCCCGGTTGCCCTCCCCCAGGGCCGGGCCTGCTGACGAGTACTACAACAGGATGATCAACGACCCCGACAGGCCGGAGATCTACACGCCGGAGTATCTGGAGGACGAGAGGCAGCACATGCGCGATATAGCCGAGCAGTACAGACACGCCGGCGACTACCTCGAGGAGTTCCAGGAGTGGGTACGCATCCAGCTTGAGACCAAAGGCCGCGTGCTCGTCGACGACACCTTCCTTGCCAGGAGGGCCATGCTCCGGCAAGATTTCACGGAATTCTGGGCGGGCCTGTGGCGTGGCGAGGAGGATGCGAAGAAGCAAGGAGGCGGTGCCATCGAATCCAACTGAGATTCTTATCGGATTAGCAAATGAACTGAACCCGGCTCAAATCTTATAGTTGTTCATTGTCCTTCGCCCCGTCATTCAAACTCACATGTCATGCCTTTTGATGTGTTGCACGTAACAAAACAGTTACAAAACGAGAAAAATTAGATTAAGAGTTTTTGCCTTTTTCAAATAGTTGTTGTAAAGTTCTTTGCATTTTTTTTTGCATGTATTATGATGAACCAAGCTATCAACACAAAAACCACGTGATAATGTTAGAACAGGCCGTAGGGTGCCTTGCATTATGTCGTGTAAGAGTACAAGTCATCGACCAACAATGATGCTGACTTATCATACGAAAAACTAAAATAAGTAACATCTACTCCAGGACCTGCAATTACCAGAACACAATCTGAATTAGCAAGCTATATATACTACCATTTTTTTTACACATTCTAGTTTTGTGGAACCATTTTACGCTTGTAACAAGGAGCTGCCCACCTAAAAGTTTCAGAAGACATAAGAGAACAAGAGCAACCATGATCATTAGTTTCTCAAAACTAATAATAGCCATTAGTTTAAGAGTCATTTTGTACTTGCGTTAATTTATGTTTTATGTCATGTATAACAGCTATCAAGCCAGACCCAATAATGAACAAATTATTTACTAGAATAATAAGCATTGTGATGAATCAGAATAATATTTTTTATTTATGAGAATAAAACTACTTACAAGCATAGACAATCTAATTATTTTCCGATATTATCCTCAAATTGATAAAATACTGGCTATTAGTACATACTCCCTCTGTCCCCAATTACCTGTCGTTCTAGCTCAATCCGTTTGTCCCACAAATAGATGTCGTCCTTTGGCCTCCGTACGCTGCGTCTATCTAATCCTCCCAGTCCGGTTCCCTCATGTACTCCTCTTCTGAATAAAGAAACGAAAAGAAAGGTGAAGGAGCAGCTCCCGATGCCCCAAGCCAAGCTGCATGGCGCTTCATCTGAATAAACAATCGGAAAGAAAGGGGGAGGGAGTACGAAGCTGCATGGCACCACTGGATTAATTGAGGGCAGCATGGTCTTTCTTCATGTCCCTTGGTTTCTCTAATTTCCTCCAGAGCGACGGCTAAAAGGGGACGGAGGGAGTAGTTGATTTCCCAGATCAGATATACACTGTCGGATCAAACTAGTGTCATTTAATTTTGAGGAACAAGAGGCTATTCTCTTGGACAGTAAAACTACTCAGAGCATCTTTTGTTGTCTACTGTTGGACAGATTCAAGGGTGAGACCTCAAATGTATCATAGTCCGCTCAAGACAGCAATAGTCATTGCAATAGTAGACTGCTCAGAAAAAAAAAAACATATCATGCACAGTGCCAGTCTAGATTTTTTGTTGGTATAATAGGTAAATGCACGTCTTTTAGCCTTGTCATGCACGCCAATTAATCGTCCCAAAACCACAATGGATGTCATCACACCATGAAAAACACCATGATACAAACTGCAGGGAGAGACGAGGGAAATGTGGGGGGGGGGGGGGGGGGTCGCCTTAAGAGGACACACCATATATGCAATTGGTACGTCATCGTAGCAGCTCTTTCGGTTCTGGGCTTTTGGCACTATTATGTGTAAAAGAAGTCATACTACCAAGTATTTATCTTCTGGAATGCCTTTTAGAAATCTAACAAAACCTCAAAAACCAAGTGGCCACATGACCTCAACAAGTCCAGAGGTACAAACTTTCTGATACAAATGATTGCCTCGTCTTTCTAAACAAGGTTTTAATTGTGCCAACTAAGATCAACATCATGGCGTGCTCAGATGCAAAACAACACTACAAACTCCAAGTATGCATGCACGAAATCCCAAGTAAATACAAGCCAAGTAATCGCTACAGACATGCACCGAAAAGATGGAGCTGAAACGGTTGCTTTACCTTATCCACACCTTTCAAGCAGGCAAAGCATGATGATAAGTGATTAATTATTTGGCAGTCCATGTAATGCGACATGTTTAGCATCCTACGCATCCCACCTACCGCATCCACATAGCCGTCCAGGTGGCCAACCACGTGCACTTGCCATCTGATTGGTCGGCCATTGCCTCTTCTTGAGGCCTGTGCCCAGGCCCAAACCATCCCCACCGACACCGACCAAGATTAAAATCTTGACCACAGCAAGCAGTTGTGGCGTTCATGCAAGGTGCAGCACATGGAGGCGACCAACAAGAAGACTGACAAGACCATGGTGCCATTGTGCCCCAACGCGCCAAAGCCTATGTGGATGTTATCGCCACCGCTGCCACCCCCGCCGATTGCCGGCTCCATGGCAAGCAGCAGTGGGGACAAGTTTCGCAGGAAGGAGGACTACTATATCCTACCACAGTATCACCTTTCGGCCCCAGGCACTCCGACGAGGGTCGTCTCCAAGGAGCATGACCTTCTCTCCAAGCTGAAGGTACCTCAGATCTTCGCACCTCGTCCCATGCATCCTCTGCGCACCACGATATGCATCGACTCAACCAACATCGTAGGGAGGAAATTGGTGGTGGCTGAGTCCCTGAAGACTGGTAAGGAGGTGGAAGTTGAGGTTGAACAGGACACACGCCCCGCCATCGTGTCTGACTACTACAACCATGTCTTCCTCGCGAACGATGCATACAAGATGATGGTAGGGCAGCCGGTGTGCCCATGGATCGACGCCGTACCGGGTGGCAGTGCATTGAGGCGGATCAACGGCGAGGTGGTGCTCAACATCCATACGTTTTGCCCAGCTTCCCAGCTACCCTGCGTCGGAGGTGCCTTCCCATGCACCGCTATGATCACTTCGGAGCATGATGGCACCAAGGCCTCCCTCACTGTGCCATGTGCTGTCGAGCGTCTCACTGGCAACTCTGGCAAGTACCGTTTGATCTGGAGGTTCGACCCCACAAGGGCATCCATCGACTGCCTTGCATAACAACTGCACTAGTCAGTTGCAAGGAATAAGAATGCTCTCTGAAATTAGATCTCACTGAAATTAATCTGCCCGCAGAATGGGACTGAGTTCCATGTGTCGTGTTGATTGACTTAGAGGTGATGCAGACTGTATAAGGCACATGAGCAGTATCTTATATTTGCGGTTTTAATTTTTTTTCTGTTTTATCTTCTGCATGTGCTTGGCTTGTATATGTTTGATTATTTTTTATAAGAACAAACATATTTGTAGATTAATTTCAGCAGAGAACTATATATTTAGCAAAAAAATATGAAGCAACAATGTAATGGTGTGAAGTCTTACTACTCAGTGAGAGGCTCCCCACCTGAAGAGAAATCTCTCATCCACCGAAACCCCTCGTTCCCACCTCCTCCTCCCCTGCCCTGATCATGTCTCATGTTTAAATAGTTCTTGTCGGCATCAGTCTGTGTCTGACACATGATGATTTTATCACTACAAGATTTGCAAATTTTCCCCACAGTTCTTAGCAAGTGGCCAACAATTGCTAGTGCATTTGACTAAGCATTCAGAGAACGTAGGTAATGAATATTATTGTTGGTAAATTGTTAAAACTATGGGGAAAGACAACATTTTATACAAGAAAACTATCGGCCATTCAAAAGAAGAGAGGAGTTTTACGGTGCCTTATACTACCACTATATACAGGGGTATTTAGAATCTGACGATCCGGATTAGTTCTGCTCCCACTTCCAATACCACCAGTATTCTTGAGTAATATTAACAATACTAGGGTATTTTAGGAAAAAAATAAATGCCAATGTGAAATCAGTGGCAGCAAATGGCAAAATCGGTGACACTGCAAGGCGGCAACATCATAGGTGACAGCAGGGTGAGATCGTAAGGTGCCGTGGTGGCGACCCAAGGATTTTGGTGTGTGACGGCGCAACAAAAAAACAAACCAATAAAACTAAAATAACTATGATTCCCTTTATGATACCATTAGTATAATATTAGTGGCACTGATGAGCACCATAAAAGTCCTCAGGCTAAGAAGATTCCAACTGCAGGCCACTCAGTGAAAACTGTCGGAAAAAAAAAGTGTCTTGTAGTGCATACTTGCGAGACATAGAAGTGACGAATTAAATGTGTTGCCGTTACCCGCAAACACGGCCGCAGTTACAAAACGGCCAAAACCTCTGCTTGACTTGCTACTGCAATCTTGTGTGCTTTAATTTTTTATGAGACTGAAACGCATTTTTTTTTAGGGTAAGGAGACTGAAACGCATTGGGAGGCAACGCATGGGGGAAGTGATAAGCTTGTGATTAAAGAGGGAGCAAGAGGCAATGGAAGTTCTGGTAGTGGACTGACTACAGCACCTTTACAGCAGCAAGTAAACTCACGTTGAACTAACGCCGGTGAACGTTGGGCACGAATATTGTGCATAGAACTATGAACCTTGGGATGGCCGGCCGGCCATCTGTCCCTATGTGCCTGCTGCAACCACATCACAGATGAACAAACCTATACAGATCGACATATATATGCAGCAGATGAAAACTCTTCATCAGTTAGTCTCCTCCCCTGCCGTCACATAACTCTCGCCCTCTTGCCCAACCTCGTCATCCTCATCACGGTCTCACCCTTGACCACCTTCTTGTCCTCGTCCTCGTCGCTCTCACCCTCCTCAACCTTATCCTCACTGTCATCCTCCTCATCATCACTCTCACTATCTTCCTCGCTCACATCGTCATAGAAATCTGAGCGATCGTAACTGATCACCAAACCTGGGATATCAATTTCAGCATTTACGAACTCCCGCACCTCTGGTGAAATACTGGCCCAGAAGTCCTCCTCCTCATCCTCCTCCATCTCCTCACTCCCATCGGCTGAAGCCCCTTCGGCGTCGCCCCTGGTATCGGCGGCTGTCGCATTAGTAGTTTTCTTTTCCATCGAGCAGCCGGCAGACGGCTCTTCAGGATGGGATTGCTCGTCTGACTTGCAGTCGGAGGAACATGCCGGCGACGTCATAGTCGACGGTGTTGTAACGAGGAGACAGAGATCGATGGCTGTTTTGTGAACCCGTGATCATGGGTCCCTGTTTAAATAGTACTAGTCTGTATCAGTTCGGGTCCGACACGTGTTGACACGATATAGGCCCAAACCGGCGAGTCGTCGGGTCCGCTTATGTACGTCGAGACGATCCTACTCTTGATCGAAATCTAAGGGATCCAAATCGGACACATCCATCGCCAAAACCTCTACGCGACGCAAGGACGACGTCCTGATGTCGGCGACGGTGCGACATCGTCGTCGTGGGTATCCCAGAGGAGGTAAGAAAACTGCCGATGGTGCAACGGAGGCAGAGGACACCGGCGATGAAGATTGTGAAAGATTATATGGGAATTGGGAAGCGTTGAACCCCGTTAGGGGCCGCATCTCTGTTAATATAGCCCAGAACAGCCCCGGGCGTGGCAGTTACATCAGGATCGCGCAAGCGCGTTTACATGCGTGAGAATCACGCCAGAATACAACATCCCAACTAACTACGAGTCTATCTTCTAGATTACAATCTAGTCACGCTTATCTTTAACTTGTTTAACATCCCCCCTCGATCTAAACCGGTCGAGGTTGAGATTGCGCTTGAATTCTTCAATTTTCTGAGCTGTCAACGGTTTTGTGAAACCGTCCGCGACTTGATCTCCAGTTGGGACAAAATTGATCTTGAACAATTGTCGTGCAACCCGTTCTGGAACAAAGTGGTAATCCACCTCAATGTGCTTCATTCTTGCATGAAAAACAGGATTAGAAGCAAGATAAGTTGCTCCAATATTATCACACCATAGCCGAGCTGCTCTTGGCGCCCTTATTCTCAATTCTTCAAGTAACTTTTGTACCCACATAACTTCTGCCGTTGCATTGGCAACTGCTTTGTATTCTGCCTCTGTACTAGACCTGGAAACCGTAGCTTGTTTCTTTGCACACCAAGAAATCAAGTTCGGCCCTAGAAAAACTGCAAATCCACCAGTAGACTTCCTGTCATCTGGACAGCCCGCCCAATCTGCATCAGAGAACGCACTGACTAGCAATGATGTTGAGCGACGAATATAGAGACCAGTATCAAGACACCCTTTAACATATCCTAGAATTCTCTTGACTGCAGACCAATGATCAAGTGTAGGAGCATGTAAATACTGGTTACTGAGAAAGCAATATCTGGTCTAGTAAGAGTCAAGTATTGAAGAGCCCCTACAATACTTCTGTACTTAGTAGCATCTTCTGTACCCAGAGGCTCTCCAACATAGGCTGAGAGTTTTTCAGAAACAGATAATGGTGTACTCACAGTTTTGCAATTGGACATATTAACTTTCTTAAGCAGATCTGTTGCATACTTCTCTTGAGTCAGCAGTATACCATCTCTATGCTTGCACACTTCAATTCCTAAGAAATAATGAAGTTCACCAAGATCATTAAGTGCAAATTCCCCTTGAGATCTTGGAGTAGCGCAGCTGTAGCTTCTGAAGATGAGCTAGCAACAATAATATCATCAACATACACAAGCAAGAATATGGTAGTATTGCCTTTTGAATAAAAGAACAAGGATATATCTGCTTTAGATGCCTTGAACCCAAGTTGTTGTAGCTTTTCGATCAATCTTGAGTACCAAGCTCGTGGTGCCTGTTTGAGCCCATATAATGCTTTGTCCAATTTGCAAACAAAGTTTGGTTTCCCTTTGTCAACATACCCAGGTGGTTGCTTCATAAAAACCTCCTCCTCTAGAACACCATGTAAGAACGCGTTCTGTACGTCCAATTGGCGAAGACTCCATCCTCGAGAAACAGCAAGAGACAAAACAAGTCTTATAGTAGCAGATTTAGCTACAGGACTGAAAGTATCCTCATAGTCTATGCCATATCTTTGTTTAAAGCCTTTAGCTACTAATCTAGCTTTATATCTGTCTATGGTGCCATCAGATTTTCTTTTAATTTTATATACCCACTTACAATCTATAACATTTCTACCAGAAGCAGGTGGGACTAAGTGCCATGTGCGGCTTTTCATAAGTGCTTGATATTCGGCATCCATGGCATTTTTCCAATTATGATCGCTAAGAGCTTCAGCTAAATCATTAGGTTCACCCAGTGCTGTTAACAAACCCTGGGGAAAAGGAATGGTTCCATGGGAGTATACCTTTGGTTTGTGGATGCCGTGTTGAGCTCGAGTGGCTGGCCGAGTGACAGGTGCCACAGGAGCGCCCGTAGCCACATCCGGCGCACGCAATCCCGCAGCACCCGAGCCCGAGGTGGATGCGCGCGTCGCTATCGCCGCAGGTTGTCGCCCCCGCCACGTGGGCGATGGCGCCGCGTCGATCGTGGAGACAGGTGGGCCCGCAGGTGTCGACACCGTCCCGCCCGCGGTGGACCGTGGTGGAGCCGCAGGCGACGTGGCTGGCGCAGATTCGCCCGGGCCAGATTCCTGCGCGGAGGGCAGGGGCGCGGAGGCCGGTGCTGATCCGCCTGCGCCTGCTGGTTCAGGTGGCGGCGCATCGTCATCGTGTCCCGCGCCGGATTGAGGCCACACAAAAGCACCTGGTTCCTCTTCTATTTCTGCACTATTTTGAGTTCCATTTTCTGCATCATGGACACGGTTAGATGGCTCATTTGACACATGATCATGTACCTGTACATCCCCATTATTTGAGTCGGAATTTGGTGAAAGAAGTAAAATCTCAGAACATAGGCAATTGCCGGCATTTGGATGTAACTCGGCAAAAGGAAAAACATCTTCATCGAAAATGACGTCCCGAGAAATATAAACCCGACCCATAGGAATGTCAAGACATTTAAATCCCTTGTGCATGTTACTATATCCCAAAAATGCACATCTTTTGGAACAGAATTGGAGTTTCTTGGCATTAAAGGGTCGCAAATTAGGCCAACATGCACAACCAAACACACAAAGCCAAGAGTAGTCAGGTTTTTCACCAAATAATTTTTCCAATGGAGTAAGATAATCAAGGAATTTGCTTGGAGTTCGATTGATTAAATATATGGCAGCAAGAAAGGCTTCATCCCAAAACTTTAAGAGCATGGATGCATGAGCAAGAAGAGAAAGGCCAACTTCAACTATGTGTCGATGTTTACGCTCAGCAGAGCCATTTTGTTGATGAGCATGAGGACAAGATACACGATGTGTAATGCCAATTTTTTAGAAGAACGGGTTGAGTTTTTCATACTCACCACCCCAATCAGATTGGACAGAAATAATCTTGCGATTAAAAAGCCTTTCTACAAGATTCTGAAATTCATAGAATTTAGCAAAGACCTCAGATTTATGTTTCAACAAATAAATCCATGTAAACTTGCTGAAATCATCAACAAAACTCACATAATATTGTTTTCTACCAACAGATTCAATTGCATGACCCCATACATCTGAGAAAATTAACTCCAAAGGAAAACTAGACTTGCTAGACGACTTGGAATAAGGTAACTGATGGCTCTTGGCTTGTTGACATGCATCACAAACAGAGCTTTTATTTTCTTCACTAGAACAAGGAAGATTGAAATTGCTAATGACTCTAGAAACAATAGGAAAAGCAGGGTGTCCTAGCCGACTATGCCATCTTGTAGCTGTCGGTTTTGATGCAATTAAAGCTAATCTTCGAATTTTGTTGGTAGGAAGGGGATATAGGCCTCCTTCACACTTGCCTTGCAGAAGAACTCTCCTCGTTGCCTGATCCTTGATAAAGAAAACATTTGGATGAAATTCAAGAAAAGCACGATTGTCAACATCAATACGATGAACAAAAGCGAGATTTTTAGAGGCTTGTGGAACATGCATGACATTCTTAAGATATCAAGGACGATTAGGGGTATGTACAATAGCATGACCAATGTATTTACTGTCCATACCAGTCCCACTTGCCGTTCGGATCTGTTCATTGCCGTTGTAGCGTTCGTGGACCGCCAACTTCTCAAGTTCTCCTGTTATGTGATCCGTGGCTCCGGAGTCAGCGTACCACTGTGGATCAACACCGTACGCCGCAGCCGCAGTCTTGTCGCCCAACTCATCCTCGTCGTAGCGATACCAGCATCTCTTGGCGGAGTGACCTTCACGCTCACAGATCTGGCACTTGGGAACTTTCTTCCCTGGAGTTGTGTTCCGGGGCCGGGTGATGTTGTTGGAGCTGCCCCGACCCCGGCCGTTGGCGTTGCCACGGCCTGGTCCCCTTGGTGCATGACCGCGGCCACGCATCGGACCAGCGCCTCCACGGCCGCGCATCGCGGCGTTCACAGACGACATCGACACCGCGGAGGCGGCGCGCTGAAGATCCAGCCGCATCTCATAGTTGAGCAGCTGGGACGTGAGTTCGCCAATCGTGATCGGCTCAACTCGCGCCAGCATGGCCGACACGACGAAGTTGTAGTCACCGTCAAGCCCGGTGATGATGTAGGAGACGAGATCGTCGTTGTCGAGGGGGCGTCCAGACACAGCCATGTCGTCTGCTAGCCCCTTCATCTTGGCGAGATACTCAGCCATGGGCTGAGTTCCCTTCTGCGCGGTCGCGAGAGCAATTCGCGTGTTGACTGTGCGTGCTCTCGTCGTCGAGGCGTAGATCTCCAGGACTGCTTCCCAACTAACTACGAGTCTATCTTCTAGATTACAATCTAGTCACGCTTATCTTTAACTTGTTTAACAGATTGGACTCCCGGGATGCGGATCGAGCTGCCGCGGGACTACGTCGACTGGATCTTGTCCCAGGAGAGGCACGTTCTCGAGGAGGACCCTGATGAGTACTACGACCGGATGATCAACGACCCCGACAGGCTGGAGATTTTCACGCCGGAGTTCCTGGAGGAGGAGAGGCAGCTCATGCGCGACATGGCCGAGCAGTTCAGGATCTCCGGCGACAGGCTGGAGAAGTTCCAGGCCTGGGTGTGCGTCCAGCTCGAGACCAGAGGCCACGTGGTGGTCGACGAAACCTACCTTGCCCAGAGGGTCAGGTTTCGCGAAGCTTTCGTGGAAACCTGGGGAAATTTGTGCCGTGACCAGTAGAAAGCGAAGACCAGAACGTGGGATGCCATTGAATCCAACTGAGATGCTGATCTAAGTCTCAGCTTAATTAGTTAACCAGTACAAATGTATCTGTCTGTTCTTTGCGCCCAATTTACAGCTTAAATCGGATCAGATATGGATGGATACAGTCCATCAGAGTAATTGTCTAGATTAGAAATACCTGATTGATAAATTTATGACATTCACATGATGCCATGGTGTGTGTGAAGCACTGAACAAAATTACATGGCTTACATACAATTTCTCTTTGGTGCAATGATAATGTAAAAGCAGCAGCATACTTTTTTTCTACAGCAAAGTCGATGTATGCTTTTGTCAGCTTGGCATCGATCCACGAAGTAGTCATTCAGATAATTATACACATAAAAAGATATTATACTACATAAATCCAACATGTTATTGAAATCGATCTAGATAATGCATTGGTCTGCCTAAGTTGAACAACTACCATGTTCTGCCTCAGATTGACTAATCATCCCTTGATCAAGAGGTATTGGTTTGATGCACATATTGTACATAGAACATGAATGATGTTTTGGCCAGAAGTGCCAAAACATAATATTGTCGCCAAAGACATTTATATTGCCCCCTCCCCCCCCCCCCCCCCCCCCCCCCCCCGTCCCTCCGGATATGCATCATTCCTTGATGCGCTAGCGCATGGCCTCGGAACAGTCTGAACTGACCAGTAATGGTCCAATATTATCCCTTCCCTCCATTTTTTTCTGAATGTCAGTTGCCGCCAAAAGAATGAGCGATCGATGGTGTGGAAAGTCGATGCACAGACGGCTTGTAAATTAAGCTAGATTAACCTGCAGGGTTCTCCAGTGTGAACTGTACCTTTATGTTTGTAACATCAGCAGTTTGCATGAATGGTTTATTTTATTTTAATAAATTTGACACGATTGAATGACAAGAAGTTGCAAATATTTAAATTAAAGAGAAGCTGGAATACACAAAAAGACCAGTTGCACACAAATCCAACATGTCAGATAAGAGATCAATATGATACATTTATCTGCATAAGCTGCCCGTATTCTTCTAATCTCCACAAAAGAGAGGATCATAACGATTTTTGTACTTATGAATGCTCCTTTAAGAGCTGATAGATGTTGGGAAGAACCATGCGGCATCCAATGTTTCACTGAAGCGATCACCAAGGGATATGTGATGTATAGTTTTGCTTCTCATATCGTACATACAGGCAATCGCATTTGGGTCTGGCCAAAACTTCCAAAACATCGTGACGTCGTCAATCAAATATATCGTATTCGCTTGCAGGCAGTCGTCATGAACAGATGCACTCATGGCCCTCGAACAGTTGGAACTGACAAAGAGCACTTGGTCATCAAAACTTTCCACTTGTAACCATAGACCCATCTCAAAATCTGCTTCAAACACGTGCAGCGTCAATTTTGTTGAGATGTCAACGATCCATCGAACCAACAACAGCTTGCCGGTACGAGAGATAACAAGGCGGCCTGTGGCGCGGTTGCCCGGAACCTCATCGAGCCCATCCCATGGCGGAGACTGAATCACTTGTTTGTCCCCGCGAACCATTGGCTCCCCAGACTCACTGTTCTTGGTGACCTCGTGCAAGAAAAGGTCGCCACCTGAGGCGACGGCGTAGAGGCTGCCCTCGTGGAAGGCCATGTCCTGGTAATTACGGATGTTGCGCGGTCGACGTGTCGACCATTCCGGCATGCCTGGCCTGCAACACACGACCATGTGATTGAAGTAGTCGCCGTAGAATCTGACCATTGCAGCAATGTGGTCGCTGGAGCACACAATGACCTTGAGGATGTCGAAAGATTCAGTAATAGAACAACGGCGTGAGTCGTAAAGCTGGATTGGGAGCTGCACGGTGTCGCCGGAGAGCGGGTCTTCCAGGAAACGATGGCTGCTTCCGATTTCTTTGTTTAACAGAAGAAAGTTACCGAAAGAGCCTTGGCATGAGTACTCGCCGTCCCAGAAGCGGAGGTTGTACAGTTTGCTGTCGGGGAGGCTTTCGCAGGCGCCATCCGTAGAGCAAAGCCATGGGAGCGCCGGAGGCAGGGGCGCCGAGTAGTTTCTGGCGACGTGACGCCAGTGGCGGCAGACGGCGACGAAGCGAACACGGTCGGCGTGTGAGTACAGGCGGCGCAGGACGAGGTCCACAAGCTCCGGCTGGAGGGCGGACCAGCGCGACGACGACGTGGCCTGCCTCGCGATGTGATGGTTCCAGTGGCGGCAAACGGCGGCGAAGCGGATGCGGTCGGCGTCGGAGGGGAGGTGGCGCAGGACGAGGTCCGCGAGCTTCGGTGGGAGCGCCGACCATGGAGGAACTGCCGGCGAGGTCGCCTTGCCCGTGCTTGGCAACGCGACCATGGTGCGATGTGAGTTAACACAAGGTACAATAGATGGGACGCGATCTTACTATTTTGCTACTATTATTAGTTGTTGGGAAGAAAAATCTGTCGCCAAGAGATACGGGTAATATACGATCTCTGCATCTAACCTTTTAAGGGTCTGCCAAACCGAGTTGGTTTCTTGTTTCGCATGGCCTCCTACATTGATGAATTTGGCGAGTTCTTTTTTTTTTTTTTTTGAGAGACCCTAGCAAAGTGCCCAATATTTCCTATACAGCACTCGAGGTGCTGTTAGCATCTGGAGCACCTATTATTTGAGATTTGTGCAAAAGACAGGGAGACAGCTGGTGTCATTTTCTTCATCGCTCGCTCCCTCGCCCGATTGCCGCCGCGCTCGCTTGCCCGCACCGTGCCCGCGCCGCCACACTCGTGCGCCGTGGCTTCACGAGGAAGCGCGTGGACAACCCACAATGGTGTCTGATGCACGCCGTGGCTTCACAAGGAATGTCGAGATGCACGCCACACTCGGCCGCTGCTGCACGCTCGTGGGCTTCGACCACGTATACGCCGACCTCCTCGCTCGGCCGCCACCTCCGACTTGGGGTTGGTGCCGGCTCCCTTGGTGGAGTCGTCCCACTGCGACGTCTCGTCCACCATGATCTGCTGCGCCTCCAGTTACTGCGATGGCAGCTCCACAGCCGCCGTGCCGCCCAAGCACGCCAGCCCACCCGGGCGGATGCTTGCCGCGCCCACGCGCTCCACGGGGGAGGGGATTTGGCGGATGAGACGCCACCCACCAGATGTTGCAGAGGGGAGGCGCGACCTGGAAGATGCCGGCCCATTTACCGATTGTTGTTGCAGCGGTTGCAGGAGACGCGACCCTCTAAATTTACGGTCCAGGGTTGTTTACAGTCAGCTGTTGCGGTCAGTCTTACGCTGCTACCCTGCTGCGCGTCCTGCCCTCCCGTCGACCCTTCCTGCCGCACTGCCTTTGCTCTGATGCTGCCACTCACGCATTGCCGCAACTTCAATGTGCATCTTTGCTGGCTTCCTAGTAGTTGCCTATCAATCCATGGTGGTGCTGGCGTTCTACCATCCCGAGCAAATTCCTTGTTCAATTCCAAGCAATTTCTACTACTTAATAAATCTCAAGTGGGTCGTCAGCCTGATATTTCAGCCTCAATTTTCAGATTTCAGACGCCATCCGAATTCACGTCGAATTTGAATTGAGTTCCGTTTGAACTCAAATATCCGACATGCTTGTTCTTATAAAAGCTAATTCGATATGGCAACTAATATTCGCGCGTCGTAGTGGTAAGACCATTCATTTTCTTCCTTTGCGACCTGGGTTCCAATCCAACATTCCCACTCATGCTGCCTGGTTTTCTTTTTCCTTCTTCAGATTGGATCTGGTGTGGCACAGGACGGATCCGGTGCACCTCAGATTGTATGACCGTGTGTGTGGTCCAGTTTTTATTGGCTGATTTAATTAGTATTTTGTTAAATCATCTGAAGATCTGTAAAATTCAGAAAATGTAATGAACGGGCTTATAGCTAGTTAAATTAAGGGGATGTTCCAACAATTTAGATAATTTGTTCCGATAAAAAACAAACTAATGTTCCAGCAATTGTTCTCTCAATTTGAGCAATTGTTCTTCTATGGGGAAAAATTGTTCTCCTCCGATGCGCTCCCATGAATCCATATATTGGGCTAAGTCAACATCGTTGTCCTCGCCCTAGTAACCATAAGCTATTGATGTGTTTGGTGATGTCGAGACTACGGGGTTATATGGGCCACCAAGGTAGGAGTTGGAACATGAAGTGGAGAGAGTTGATAGATAGTAGCTTCCGGATCCGCGCAGACAATGCAGGGGTGCCAGATGTACTGTACGCTATCAGTGATAGACAAATAGTGATTACACAGAAATATGTAAGTATATATTCTAACATTCATATTTTGTTCCTAAATTAATTTCTTGTAGTTTATGATATTTCAAAATAAAAAATTATGAACTTAGTGCAGCCTTTACCAATAGGTTCGTTATGCATGCAGTATAGATCGAGTATAGAAAATTAAGATCCACAACAAAAATCAAATTAGTTGTTCTACTAACAACTATATGAAAACAACTAGTGCTCCATATATCCTAGTAGGTTATTTTTAAAATAAAATCAACTGTCTAGAAACATCTTTAGATGTAAGCTTTATTTGATTTTCTATGACCGTACAATATTAGTGCTTTATTTGTTAGATTGAGATTGTAAAGGTCATCAACCCTAAACAAGGACAATCATAACTTTATGGTAAAACAATACTTTTCAAATTTTATCATTAGCCTGCAAAATTGTGACATAATTAGTTTTTTTATAATTTTTTGATGTCTATTACACCATGCTTTCCAACATACATATTGTACGTAATCATTTGTTCACTTAAAATTAAAAAAAAAATTACATAGTAATCTAATTAAGAAACATAGTTACGAAGGTTATGAGTATATGATTAAATACTTTCAAAGAAAACTTTCTGATGTTCATAGTAATGTCTACACGCAAACTTTTTATTCGTGTGGTCATCAGTATTTTTAAACTGGTAAGGTGAGTAACTAAAGTTTGAAAGTCCAATGAAGATAACCTCGGTGAGAAGCCTAGTGACTGTAGTGAAGCAAACAGGTTACAGATTAACTAAGATAGCATTGCATGAATGTATTATGATAAAAATCAAGCATGAAACATGGATATATGAGTGGTTGTCCAGGAGCTTGAAATCAACTATATCATTTTTCATGCTCGTCCCTGAAATCATCTGAGCATCAACAACATTAGTTGACAGACGGGCAGATGCAGGCTGGGTAAAGGAGTCGGGTAAAGGAAGAGATATAGCTAGCATAGATCGCTAATGCAGGCAGACGGGCAGAAACATAGATATAGCTAGGCAGTAAAATCTTCAATTGGTTTTAAGCTCCTGGACAACCGCTTCGTCATCGTCGTCGCTCTCGTAGAAGTCAGAGAGCCGGTCACTGACGTTCCAGTAGGCGAGCTCGCTCTCCGACCACTCCACCGGACGAAGCTCCTCCTGCAACCACTTGATGCGCTCCTCCCTGCGCGCGATGCACTCGTCGTCCACCAAGACGACGCCGCTATTGGCCTCGTACTCGCGGCGCATCCACTCCTGGTACTCCTCGAACATGTCGCCCAGGGCCTCGAACGCAGCGACGCCGTCGGCCGGCACCAAGCCGGACGTCAGGCGGCTTCTTTTCCACGACAGGACCCACTGGACCTCCTCGTCCGGCAACTGCCACAACCCGTTCCACGACGGTTCCTCGTCGTCACCATCGCCGGGGCCCGCCGGCACTGCGTCGACCGTCGTCCCTCCATCGGAGACTACTCCGGTCGCAACCGAAGCATCATCAGCTGGAGGCCGCTCAGACTGCTCGTCAATCTTCTCAGAGATAAAGGAACAGCACGGCATGGGCACGCCCATCGGAGATTCGGTGGCTTAAGCAAGACGGCAGCTGTGCTTTCAAGAGATTTTGTGATCGCGGCACCCAAATCATGATGAGTGGGTATATATGTAGACCACGTCCTCGCAGTGTTCAGGTCGAATACGTGTAGAAAGCGTCTATCTTTATCCGACTCGTTTACGTCTTTGTTTTTGGCACAATCCGGCTCATTTACGTGCACGGTGGCGGATTAACGTCAACCCAAGCAACGTTTGGCCCCATCCTATTCCCCTTTGCCTGTACCTCTAGCTATTTAATTAGGATGGAGTATTCATTTTTTTAAAAAAAAAATAGGATGGAGTATTTAATAAATGAAATTACACGAGATATGAAAACTGAAGGGGAATTGAATGGCTCTTCTGTGGTTGAAGTTCGAGATCTTTCCCAAAACAAACATTCAATGGCGCTCCTGACTTAATCCTTTTCACTTTGTCCCTCCATCCTTACCTCTCGATCCGCAAATCAACGGACGATGAGTAAACAGAAGGTGCCCTGAAGCCTATGGTTGATCGTTCCGAAGTAGTCCGGCCTATGGTTCATTTCTCAGACTGATACATTTGTTCTTTTCTTACAGCGCTAGCTATTTAATTTTATTCAATTTTTATTCACTCATTAGCACAAAGAGTGCTTGTTAAGTAGTATCAATTTATATCACACAATGTATTTTTTTGGCTCCCCTAGCATCACTCGGGTATTACCGTTTGCAATAAAATAAATCTAGCACCATCCTTCACCAAAAAAAAAAACATCAAAGAATTTAACATTTAAATCTTGTACAACAATTCTCAGCTCTGCAGATTCGTGTATGCATGTCGAATGCTAGAGTAAAGACAGATTACTAAATAATCTGTTCGATCACAGGCCAAACATCTGCTTCACCTCCTCTTGCGTCACCGCAGGTATGAAGCTAAATTCATCATCCTCGTCATCGGAGGTGTCGGCAAAGTCGGACAAGTCCATACCAGCGAAGCCCTTCTCCCACAGCTGCTCAGAGAAAGCCTCGGTCTCGACCCTCCTGGCGATGTACTCGTCGTCGACGGCAACCTCGCCGTGGGCGACGAACTCCTGGAACCTGATGGACCGCTTCTGCTGCGCCTCGTGCAGCGCGGCCGAGGCGGCGAGGTCCTCCGGCGTCGTGGAAGCGTCGCCTGCGACATGGGGTGTGGACAAATTTCGGAAGCTGCCGAGCCCACACCCAATAACAACAGCCCACACCCCAATAACAACAGCCCACACCCCATGTCGCAGGCTCGCAGCCCAACGGACCCTAGTTTGTCCCTGCTGTCTTTTTTTTTTCCTCTCCAAAACATAGAAAAGAAAACGTGTGGTTTCATTATGCCAATTAATTAAGCTTGTTCATGCTGTCAGGGCTAATTTCTACTCACCCCAGTTTTATTTCGTTGACATTGATTAATACAATTTTTCAATAAACAAGATGAAACAAGAGGGAGAGTATAGGTAGTGGTTAGAAATTATAATTTGCATTTATTTTCCCAAAACAAAAAGATGTCACCTTGTTTGTACACCAACACATGCAGCTCAATCAAGTACCCTTCAGGTGGGGACGAACTGTTGGCGAACACAGCCACCCCCCCCCCCCCCCCCCCCCCCCCCCTTCACAATCACCTGGTGAATCTTCCTGCTAACACTTAAATGTATTGTCTACAAGCAAGTAAACAAGAAGAAAATTGGTCCATGTCTGAACTATGTGGTTAACTCATAATACCCTAATTGTGAAAGGGCATGCATGATGCATCCTAGTGGTTACAAGAGTCACCTCAGCATCGATGGTGTGGAAAGCTAGTAGATGCAGAGACGGTTTATAAAATCAGCTAGATGAGACTGCAGGGTTCTCCACTGTGAGCTGTACCTTTATGTTTGTAAAATCAGTAGTTTGTACCATCCCGAGAGAAATCCCTTGTTCCAATCAATTAAATCAAATGTTCCAACAATTTAGAAAAATTGTTCTGAGAAAGAAAATCTAATGTTCCAGTAATTATTCTGTCAATTTGAGCAATTGTTTCGGCAATCTAGAGTGATTGTTCTACTACGGGAAAAAAATTGTGCCTCGGTTGCGCGCCCGTGAGTCCGTGGTTCCACGCGCCAGGGCCTCCCCGTCGCCATCACTCAATGTGGTTTCGTTTCTCAATGGATCAGGTCATGGGTTATCTGTGATTTGAGTTACTCTTTGGTCATGGACGATAGCCTAGATGATCGATGGCCATGAATGCTTGCTTGGTTTTTTGCTTTGATCATGGGCAAAACACTATAATTTCTCGTTTGTGTTCATAAGGAGATGGTAATAGGCCACAGTGTGGGATGTACAGAGCATTTCACAAGTACCTTTTGGGAGGCTCATCAAGTGGAGAAAAGAAAATCCATTTATCAAAATTCTTTTTTTTTGTTGAAATAGTTATCTATTCTCTCCATTTTTCAAAATATATGCAATTATGGCTATGTTTTTATGTGTCAAGATTCATAGTATCTTCTATAAATCTAGACATATGCTTGTCTAGGTTCAGAGAATCATCAATGAATCTTGTACAAAGCCAGAACTGCATATATTTTTAAACGGATGGAGTAGGAGGCAGAGTAAGGTAACAGGCTTCATTAGCATAATACAACAATTGAAATTTGTTAATTTCAGCTTGAACTGACATGATGCTTTTGCTTGTTGTCGTGTTATTCATGATCGAATGGACAAGGATTAAAGATTGAGCTTGGTTTGTTTTTTGTTTCACCTGATTGCTTGATTTTAGACATCCAATGTGCTTGTATAGCTCAAGAATGTGACCTTTATATAAACAAATCAAGCAGCAAACAATTGATGTAGGTAGAAAGAAAGAATGGATGACCAGACTTAACTGGTTGCCCTGCCGACGTCACAATGGCGAGTTTTACACCTCTCAACACTCACTCCTCACTTTCCTATCTCTGATCTCCTCTCTTGTTGTTTCTTGGTGGATTTCTCGATCCATATATTAATTAGGCTAGGTCGGCATCGTTATCCTCGTCTGAGTAACCATGAGCTACCGATGTCGAGGCTACGGGGTTGTATGGGCCACCAACATAGGAGGAGGAACATGAATTTGAGACAACTGTGAGATGGTGGTGCCTGGGTCTGCGCAGACGATGTTGGGGCAGCACATGTAGTATCTCTCCCATTTGCAAAAAAATGTTTATCCTCCAATTATCAGTGATTTACAAGGAGTTACATAAAAATGTGTAATTATATGTTCTAACATTCATATTTTGTTCCTAAATTAATTTCTAATAGTTTATGACATTTTAAAATAAAAAATTTATCAACTTAGTGCAACCTTTACCAATAGGTTTGTTATGCATGTAGATGTAGTACAGAACTAGAGTATAGAAAATTAAGATCCACAACAAAATCAAATTAGCTGTCCTACTAACAAAAATATGAAAACAAGTAGTGCTCCATATATCCTTTTAGGTTATTTTTAAAATAAAATCTCCTGTCTAGAAACATCTTTTGATGTAAGCTTTATTTGATTTTCTATTACCGTACAATGTTAGTGCTTTATTTGTAAGATTGAGATTGTAGAGGTCATCAACCCTAAAAAAGGACAATCATAACTTTATGGTAAAACAATACTTTTCAAATCTTGTCATTACCCTTCAAATTATGAAACAATATGGTGTTTTTATATGTTCTTGATGTCTACTATGCCATGATTTTCCAACATGTACATAATCATTTGTTCACTGTAAATTAAGAAAATTACATAGTAATCTAATTAAGAAACATAGTTACGAAGGTTATGAGTATACGATTGAGTACTCTGGATGAAAACTCTCTGTTGTTGTTAGTAATGTCTATACACAAAACTTTTCGTTCATGTGGACATCAGTATTTTTAAATTGGTAAGGTGAGCAACTAAAGTTTAAAAATCTGATGAAGATAACCTCGGTGAGAAGCCTAGTGAGAGTAGTGAAGCAAACAGGTTGCAGATTATAAGAGAGCGTTGCATGAATGTATTATGATAAAAAACAAGCATGAAACATAGATATATGAGTGGTTGTTCAGGAGTTTGAAATCAACTATATCATTTTTCATGCTCGTCCCTGAAATCATCTGAGCATCAACAACATTAGTTGACAGACGGGCAGTGCAGAAACATAGATATAACTAGGCAGTAAAATCTTCAGTTGGTTTCAAGCTCCTGGACAACCACTTCTTCGTCATCGTCGTCACTCTGATAGAAGTCAGAGAGCCGGTCGCTGACGTTCCAGTAGGCGAGCTCACTCTCCGACCACTCCACCGGATGAAGCTCTTCTTCCAACCACTTGATGCGCTCCTCCCTTTGTGCGATGCACTCGTCGTCCACCAAGACGACGCCGCCGTTGGCCTCGTACTCGCGGCGCATCCACTGCTGGTACTCCTCGAACATGTCGCCCAGGGCCTCGAACGCAGCGACGCCGTCGGGCGGCACGAAGCCGGACGTGAGACGGGCCCTCTTCCACGACAGGACCCACTGGACCTCCTCGTCCGGCAGCTGCCATAACCCGTTCTCCGCCGGAGACTCGTCGTCGTCGCCGGTGGCCACCGGCACCACATCTCCAGTCGTCCCTCCATCGGTGACTACTCCGGTCGACAGTGAAGCGTCATTATGATCCCGCTCGGACTGCCCGGCCGCAGTTGCTGCGGCATGGGGCGGCTCGACAATCTTCTCAGAGATTGAGGAATAGCACGGCATGGGCACGCCCATTGGAAGGTTCGGTGGCTGTAGCAAGACCGCAGCTGGATTTTCAAGAGATTTTGTGATCGCGTCGCGGCAGCCAAATATGATGTGAGTATATATGTAGTCCTCGTCTCTCCGTGTTCAGGTCTGAGGGGAACGTTTTTTTTTCTGAAGCCAACTCGTTTACGTGCACCATTCGCCGGCAGCAGGTTTTTGCTGTCTAATAACAATGAAAAACGGCCGAACTAATCACGAAACTATCAAACGTAAGTCCAAGCAACATTTGCCCCATTAAGGATGTGGAGTATTTGGTAAATGAAAATTACGTGGGCTGTAAAAACTGAAGGGAAATTGAAGGGGCTCTCCTTTTTTTTTTTTTTTTTTTTGTGGTTAGAAATTGATCTCTTTCCAAGAATAAAACATTTGATTGAGCACTTGACTCCCTCAACTTCAACTTTGTCCCTCCAGCCATAACTCCTGATTGGCAAATCAATGGATGATGACGTCGACGAGTAGGTGGAATGTTGAAGCCTTTGTTGATCACTTTCAAAGTAATGTGGCCTATGGTTCTATTTCTTATACAATGCAAACTGATATTACGATATTGGTTGTTATTCTAGCTATTTAATTTTATTCAATTTGTACACAAGCATGAACAAAAAAGTATGCTTGTTAAGTATGATGGCACAATTTAATTTTTTGCTTTTCGGAGCAACACACAAGCAGTATCATTCGCAAAAAAAAATAAAAAAAAAATAAAAATAAAAAATCAGCATCATCCTTCGCAAAGAAAACAAAAACATCCCAGCATTATACTCTCGCATCTTGTACAACAATTCTCAGCTCTGAAGACTCGTCTCAAATGCAAGTAAAGAACGACTACTAATTAAATAATCCTCGTTCTGGCTCGCAGTTCGATCACAGGCCAAACCTCTGCTTCACCTCCTCTCGCGTCACCGCAGGCACGAAGCTAAACTCGTCATCCGAGGTGTCGGCAAAGTCAGACAAGTCCATACCAGCGAAGGCCTTCTCCCACAGCTGCTCGGAGAAGGCCTCGGTCTGGACCCTCCTGGCAATGTACTCGTCGTCGACGGCAACCTCGCCATGGGCGACGAACTCCCTGGCCACGAACTCCTGGAACCTGACGGACCGCTCCTGCTGCGCCTCGTGCAGCGCGGCCGCGGCAGCGAGGTCCTCCGGCGTCGTGGAATCGTCGGCGGTGAGATGCTCGAACTCCGATGTCTCGGCGAAGGGCTTGCGCGTGCGCTTCTCCATGAGGATGAAGTCGATATCGCATTGCGGGAGGCGCTTGTGGGCCACGAGGTACTCGATGGCGGACATCGGCTTCAAGGTGTGCGAAGCCACCTCACCGTCGACAGCACCACCACCAGCAGCAGCCTTCTCCTCGGAGCCAGAGCCTCCCGTCCTCTCCTTCTCCGCGGCCGCTGACACCGTCGACTTCAACTTCCCATCCTTCGCCGGTGCCAGATCGCTATCGGCCACCGGCGTCTCCTTTGCCTTCCTCTTGGCTGCCGCCTCCACGCACTCGCACTGCCTCATTAGAACTTCCTCGCCGGCGATCGGTCGGTCGATCTGGAAATCTCAATTGTGAGATGCTTTGGATTTGGAACCTTAGCTTTGTTTGGGAACGTCCTGTAGGCGGCTCGTCCCGATGCGATATATAGGAACAGCGGGTTCGGTCTAGCCCTCTTGACCGGCATGATGTCCGCGCAGGAGTCGGACTCGGGGTCGGCAGCTTCCAAAATTTTGTTAGCATGGGGCCAGAGCCCACCCCAACAAGGCAACAACAGCCCACACCCCATGTCGCAGCCTCGCAGCCCAACGGACCCTAGTTTGTCCCTGCTGTCATTTTTTTTTCTCTCTAGAAAACATAGAAAAGAAAACGTGTGTTTCATTAAATTAATTAAGTTTTTTCATGCTGTCAGGGCTAATTTCTACTCACTCCAGTTTTATTTCATTGACATTGATTAATACAAATTTTCAAGAAAAAAATGAAATAGGAGGGAGTATAGGTAGTTGTTAGAAATTATAATTTGCATTTTTTCCCCAAAAAAACAGATGTACAAACACCTTGTTTTTACACCGACACATGCAACTCAATCAAGTACCCCTTAGGTGGGGACGAACTGTTGACGAACACAGCCCATGACCGTCGATAACGCGGCGTCAGTGGTGACTTCATCAATCTCAAGAATTTGTCGCATTGGTCTTTGAAGATACTCATAAGGGTAGAGTTTACATATATACGTTCATAGGGATGAGTGTAATTGCGTTATGAATGTCTGCATTGAACTGGGTAATCACAAAAGTAAGGACTAATGGACATTAGGCGCCCATGCTAGATCATTTATCACGAAATGTGGGAGATATTTCAGGCTATAGCTTCATCACTCATCACCAGCGTATGATACGACAGGTTACCCTCTAATGATGTCAACGCTGCAACCTGAGCGGGCAGTCTTAACGTCAGCAAAAGATAAACATGCTTGCCTAATATATATTTGTCCTCATTTGCTAAGGGAAAACATTTTTTGTGAATTAAGGATTTTTTTTGAAACACATATATAATAGACACAGATGCTTATATAAAACACGGATGCACACAACATTTATGAAACGGACACACACGCACATCCTATCCCTATCAACGCCTCTGAATGACTAGGTTGACTGATCTTATGACAAAGTCACTGCACACGCCTCGCTAGTACTTAAATCCGTAACAGTTGAGCTACACTCACTTCGTAGGGAAAACTAGAGACCTTAACAGTTGAGCTACACTCACTTCGTAGGGAAAACATATTTCTACCTATATGTAACAGAAACAGAGAACATTAGAGAAACAAAAGGTTGCCACAAAATAGTATCCCCACCTCTTTTTCATTTATGTGGAAATTAAACTGTTTAAATGTCAACCATCAATTAAGTAAGTAAAAGAAGTACATGTTACCGTGTGTCAACCATCAATTAAGTAAGTAAAAGAAGTACATGTTAGCGTGTACAATAGTTAGCCCATGCTGAAACATTTGTATTGTTTAATAATGTGTGAACTAGGTATTATTATAGTGTTCCTTAAGATGAATCTAAAAATATAGAGTAGATTGCATTGTTGGTGCATAAACTTACAAGGTCGGTGCAATTTAGTCACAGAACAGGACACGTGCTCAAATACATCATAAAACTTGCTTTAGCGTGCATTAGTTGGTCATAAACTGCCCATTGGACTAATCCCACGTATATGGACTGTTGTGAGTTTTATTGCCATGCATATCTGTCATGTTCATGTACGTTTGCGTTTCATAAAAAAAAATGTTCATGTACGTTTCCTACAGTGGCTGAGAGTAGAGCATCTGAATTGGAGTTGCGGCTAGTCATGCCGGTTCGCACAGCCAGAATTTTTGCCATGGAGACACCAGTGTTGAGACAAAGCATGCATAACGAAAAATGGCAACTGCTTTCATCAGGTATCAGGACCACGGCTAATAATGGATAGTCGAGGCCCATGCATGGACCACGAAACGTGAGGGAGAGATTACAGGCTGTAGCTCCATCACTCGCGTATAGTATGGCGGGTTACTCTAAGAGCCTAAGATAGTGACGCACTGCAACCTGAGGTGGTTGTCTTAACGCCAGCAACACATAAATCTGCTTTCATGATTTTTGTTCTCATTTCCTAAGGGAAAAACATATTTGCCCGTAAGTGTAACATATGCTGAGAACACTAAAGAAACAAACGTTTGCCACAAAATTGTATTTCCTCCTCTTCATTTTATATCTTTAGAGAATTTTAGGATTTACAATCAATTAATTAAGTGATGTGCATATTTAGCTCAAGTTATACCATTAGTTTTTTATTATACGCATCCAACTAAGTGACTCACAAGTCCCATATGCCCTATGTGACAAATAAACTGGGAGAAGTTTTATTGGAACACACAGCAAAGATACTTGTTGTATAGGCACTGCTATATATATATGCACGTAGGCCCATATTGGAACGTGTTATAATTAGTCTATGGAGGAGGCTATCTGTTGTTGTCTCTGAATATTACATTTATATATTGAGCACATATTATTTTGATTTTTTTCTTGCCTGATTGAGCACAGTTTTTACGAGATGGAGTAATATAGATAACTCTGGCTTATAAATAGCTCCTGGCAGCTGCTTGCTGTTCATCACAGAGCAAGACCCAAGAAGCCCATTTGTAGAAGTCACTCCTAAGAGCAATTCAAACTAGTAGGAACTATGTCTAGCCCAACCATAACCCCCTTCATGCGCCACCCGCCGGCGCATCAGGGGAGGCTCCTCACGGTTCTAAGCATTGACGGTGGAGGCATCCGCGGCCTGATCCCCGGCACCATCCTATGCTTCCTCGAGGAAAAGCTCCAGGTGCGTGCAGATCCACCATATTGAAGAACTTGCAGTTTATTTTGTTCATTTGTTCACTCGTGTCATCCATTTCAAATTAAAGTACCTGCAGTTTCTGTATTGTAGTTCACTTACGTCATTATCTATTCATTTCGTCCGGTTGCAGGAGTTGGACGGACCGGACGCACGGATCGCTGACTACTTTGACGTGATCGCCGGGACGAGCACTGGCGGGCTGCTCACTGCAATGCTTGCAGCGCCTGGCAAGGACAATCGGCCGCTGTTCGCCGCCAAGGACCTCAACAAGTTCTACTACGACAATGGCCCGAAGATTTTCCAAGAGAGGTTGGGTCAAAACATCTGGAACCTGATGGTTGGCCCAAAGTACGACGGCAAAGCCCTGCACGAAGCGATCAGGAAGACCCTGCCCAAAGACATCAGGGTGGTGGACACATTGACCAACATTGTTTTGCCGACATTTGACATCAGGAACATGCAGCCTGTCATCTTCTCAACCTTCGAAGCCAAGAAGGAGGCCCACAAGAACGCGCTCCTCACCGATGTCTGCATTGGCACGTCGGCGGCGTCCACCTTCTTTCCGCCAACATCCTTTAAAACAAAAGAAGCCAAGGGTGAGCCCTATGAGTACCACCTCGTCGGTGGCGGCGTCGTGGCAAACAACCCCACCCTGGCTGCTATGGCCATGCTCAGCAAAGAGATGCTCCACCTCCGCCAGAAGCTGACCGCCACAACAGACGACAAGCACAAGAACTGCAGCCGGGATGGTGGCGAAGACGTTGCAGCAGGGAGCTCAACTATGGCTGCCATGGTGGAGCTCAGCAAGGAGAAGTTACATGAGAACAAGGGTAAGGAACACGTTGAGTCTGTAGAGTACAAGAACTTCCTCGTCATTTCCATAGGGACGGGGACCGCCAGGCTGGCGAAAAGGCACACCGCAGAGGAGTGTGCCAGGTGGGGCCAACTCCAGTGGGTCACCAATGGTGACGGCGCCTCAATTATCGACGTCTTCTCCCAAGCAAGCGCCGACATGGTCGATATTCTACTTGAGTTGCGTTTCAAGGACGTCAGTAGCAAGGAGAACTACCTCCGTATCCAGGTACCTTCGTGTTAATAAACCCTCAAGAGCAACTTATCATCTGCTTGCACCCTTGTCTAACAATGTATGTATGTAGACTGACAAGCTGGAAGGGACAACGGCGTCGATGGACTCTGCGACAAAGGAGAACATGAATGCTCTTATTCAGCTTGGACAGGACCCGCTGAAACAACCCGTGGCGAGGGTGAACATCGACACTGGTGCACACGACCCTGTCGAGGGTGCGGGAACCAACGCGGATGCACTCAAGAAATTTGCCAAAATGCTCTCTGAGGAACGCAAGAGTCGCAAGAACACCCTCAACTATTAGTAGTGCTTCCCAATAATCTGAAGTGTGAATAAATAAAAGTGGTCATGTACCAAGATGGAATTGTGTAATGAAATCCTTGCTTCTCCTTGCATTGCTTGTATCATTACTGTAGTATATAAATGCATCCATGAAACCTTTATAAATGAATGAGGCCCTTGATTCTCTTTGCAGAAGAAGTTGCACTGGTATCAATAATAAATTGAATGTCAGAAAGAAAATAAATGTTATACCTTTTTGCGAGTAAAATAAATGATATATACTAGCTCATTGCAAATAATGTTTTTAGTTATCGTTTGTCCTCCAACGATTGGCTAACCTTTGTCCTTATCCATAGAAAAACTAAGCAGCCCTGGAAAACAAGTGTAGCTACCACGACAGAACTGCCCGTGGCAACAGCAATCGGGGACAGCGCAAAGGTTGCTGGGGGACGTTTAGGTGACTCACCCAGGGATGGAAGCCGAAGATGCCTCTTGATTTAAGTGGAGTACTGAAACCAGCGCGCGACAGTAAGGAAATACTAAAATTTCATTGGTACCACCCAAGAAAGCCAGTCATTGACAACTAGAAGCTCCCCAATGCTCCTCTGATTCGAATCTGAAGCAGTCGTTTTCAACACAAAAGATGCGGCCCATAGTAGCATGCACGTTCCAACAAGATCCGTGTCGCTACTCGATGGAGGCATCCCGAAAGCTACTCGCCTTATCGTCTACTACTTACACGTGCATCACACCGGATGGAACTAACGTACTGAGCAATCATAAGTGTGTGTGTTTGCACGTATCCACGTAAGTGACTGTTCAGAAAGGAGGATAGATCGAGTGGTGACTCCGGAACTAATGATATATTAATGTGTATTGTAGGATGCAGTACGTTTGTTCGCAGTCATAAATAGAGTGCTTGTGTTTGCAGTCAAGTACCAAGATCTAGTTGTGTAATGAGATCCTCGCTCTCCTTTGCATTGCGTGGATCATCAACAAAGTTATACATACATGCACGGGAGAGGCAGACAATAAAATCTTCAGTTGGTTTCAGGCTCCTGGACATCATCCTCCTCCTCGTCGTCGCTCTCGTAGAAGTCGGAGAGCCGGTCGCTGATGTTCCAGTACGCGTTATCACTGTCATCCCACTCCACTTCAAGCTCCTCATCCGCCGCAATAACCTCCTTGGCCCACTTGTAGTGCTCCTCCCTGCTCGCGACGTAGTCGTCGTCCACCAACACGACGCCGCCGTTGGCCTCGTACTCGCGGCGCATCCACTGCTGGTACTCCTCCAACATGTCGCCCAGGGCCTCGAACGCAGCGACGCCGTCGGGCGGCACCACGCCGGACGTGAGACGGGCCCGCTTCCACGACAGGACCCACTGGACCTCCTCGTCCGGTAGCTGCCACAGCCCATTCTCCGACGGAGCCTCGTCTCCATCGCCATCGTCGGTGGCCGCCTGCACTGCATCGGTCGTCGACCCTGCATCGGAGACGATGGTCGCCACGGAAGCATCAGCTTGAGCCGGCGCGGACTGCCCAGCGGAGGTCAGCTGCGCATGGGACGTCTCATCAGTCTTAGAATTAGCGGAAGGCATAGGCAGACCCATCGGAGATTCGATCGGTGGCTAGGGCACGACGGCAGCTCGGTTTTCAAGATATCTTGTAATCGTACGGGAAAATCATCGATGCGAATATATATTTAGAGTCCTTGTCTTCTCCGTGTTCAGGTCGAATAGTGTAGAAGTCTTGGAAGAACGCGTCCTCCTTTATCCGAGTAGTTTACGTGCACCGGCAACAGGTATTCCTATTGACGAACAAATACGGATATTTGGACCCTTTATGCACCGCCACCATCTGGTCAGCAAAAATAACCCAAGTTTTTTCCTAGGTACCAACATTTTCGTCAAAATAATTGTATAGATGCAAATGTGGTACAAGGAATCATAAACACACACACACACACACACACACTATCCAGAGGTTGCATCACCGACAAGTGAAAGAATAATTAACCAGAAATGCAACATACGTACTGAATATAACCGTTTGAGCTAAGCAACATCATTGATCATGCCCTAACGGCAGGTAAAATGCATGGCGGACAAAGAGGTCTCATAGGTCATCTCAAGCAATGCCATGTATGATTTGTTATGTGGAAGAGACAGGGATGTGAGAGAAAGAGCTAGTTATCCCACAACCAACCATCTCGTACAGTAAATATTTGGAAATATGAGACAACTGTCACACTATTGTACACAGGCATGCAACTTATAAAAAATAAACAGTAGTAGATGTGAAAGGGCCTCTAGTCTAATGGTTATAGCACGTGAGTAGCATCTAGCAGACCAGGGTTCAAATCCTCGTGGGATTGAATAACCATGCTGGAATAAAAAAAACTAAAAAAAAAATATGTTGGGGTTTCCCATGCTGACATCGATTCAAAAAAAAAAAAAAAAAGAGCCTAGAAAGCCTCGACGCCTTAGGCTGGAACCACGCCAGATGAGAGAAGCCTCCTCTTCAATGATAGGACTCACTGGATCTCCTCGTCCGGCATCTGTCTTTAGTGTTCAAAATTTCAATATTAATTTTTTTTTAGCCAAGCGATATAAAACCAAAATCCACGATATTCATTGATTTTCAGAATTTTTGGGCCACAATTTCTCAAATGAATTTTTAAATTTGGCCAAAAATTATCCCATAGTTGTAGATGCTGCAGTATCCACTGAATTATTGAAATTTTAGAAGACAGAAACATAACATATCCCAATTGTAATGGAAATCTGGTACATTATATTATAACAGACAGTGCTACTTTACTTAAAGTGACAATGGAAGATGGACCAATAAAATAGATGGTTCTTTACCCGATGGTCTAATGAACATGATTAAATATGCAACACTGATAACATATGGATGGTTCGATAACATTAGCTAAACACTGTTGTTGCAAAATTAAACTTGAAGTAACTTCCAACACAACAACGACATTAAGAAGTCCTCATCGTCTGATCGATCAGCTGGCATCAAGTTCCTGAACGACCTCCTCCCCCTCCTCTTCGTCCTCGTCCTCATAGAAATCGGAGTACCGGTCGCTGGACACGATACCCAAATCATCGAAATTAATGCCGTTCTCGATCCTGCGCTCGAGCTGTTCGTCGTCCAACATCACGACGCCCCCGTTGGCTTCATATTCTTTGCGCACCCAATCCTGGTACTCGGTGAAGCAGTCGCTCAAAAAGTTGTACGCCTCGATTTCCTCAGCTGAGGAGATGCCTGGTGTCAGGTACTCCCTCTTTCGGGCAAGTACCCACTTGACTTCCTCGTCAGGAAGCCGCGTCCAGTTCTTGACTGCGACACGAGCCCCTTCACTGGCGGTGAGCCCATCGGCCTTGAAGCAGTCGACCTCCACCTTCCTCTTGGTCTCACCAGTCGCCGGCGCCACTGGCATTGCATCGGCAGTCATCCTTCCCTCGGAGACTCTGATCAGGAGTGTAGCATCAGCAGGACCCGCCTTAGACTGGCTAGTAGCGGTTGCCTCAGCATGTGTGGCCATGACCGTGTTAGAGGGATGAATCTGTTGTTCGGTTAATGAGCTTGGCGGCGGCTGGCTATGTCGTGGTGACCTCGTGCAGCCATAGGACGATGTATTTATGTGAGTCCTGGTCCTTGTCCTTGTTTAGGTCGGTAACGTGTACGAGTCCCCATTGAACACTTGTTCCATGGGTGGGTATCTCTCATCGAGTTGCAAAGTGGACACGTTAAGTTCTTGGGGGCCAAATAATTGTATAGATGCTCTTGGAAGTATAAATGGTCACAAGTATTTATTTTCCTATTCTATGTATCTACATGAATTCGTCCTAGCTTCTCTCAAAAAAATGAATTCGTCCTAGCTAGATTATATGATGTCATGGCAAAAAAAAATATTTATGACGTGACTGCGGTACATAGCTATTGATAATTATTCCTGTCTCGAGATATATTTTGCAAATCCAACCATCTACATTGGAAGTTGGATTTCGACTTGTCCCAACTTGATACCAACACACATGCTATTGTGAAAATGCTTCATGCATAGAAAACGTTGATATACTTTTCGCAAAGCTAAACTGCACATAACACCGACCTTGTACGGCACCATTGTCTATGTGTGCCGCCAATAGTCTCATGCCTGATGCAGTCCGCTTCTACCCCTTTCATGGCATGAAGATGGTGTGGTTGGATGAATAGATCACCCTGGTTCCAAAATATTTCACAATCCTATGATGCAATGCTCAAATAATGAATTTCAACACATCCACAATGTAGCTTGGCTCTGCAGACGAAGGAGCGGTGGTTGGATATAGTCAAGTGTTTCCCTGGGGCAGTTGAATTTAGGAGTTTACGCATTGACCTTTTACCTTTCATTTTAATATTATGTTTCTGTTTTCTCACCTCTTTTATATTTCTTGAACTCAAATGCATGAACAGATGAGATATTTTTTGGTAAGTGCATCATCGTAAAAATACACACAACTTGTACTAAAAAGTTTAGTACAATATTATACTGTGCAATGCATTGGGAAAAATAATCCATATCAGTTTTCTATTTGAGAAATCTTTATACAATGTTTGTTTTTGTTGCAGCACCAATTGAAGCTAACGGGTCGACATTATCGGTGAACCATGGGCTCCGGAGTGCGGCATTCGCCGATATCCTCTTGTTGACGTTACAGGATAGGAGCCGCCTCAGGACGTTGAAGCCTTCCTCAGACAGGCGTGCCTTGGGGACAAAATCACGCAGCCGGTTACGGTGGCGAACAAGAGGCATGGGAATTGTTCTAGCGAGGGGAAGGGACTTGAAGGCTGGCCACGTCCTTGGCCCCGGCAGCCCGAGCACTTTGAAAATCCTAAGAACCTGATCACGGTCGTCAACCTCCCCTCCGAACAAAGGTGTAGCGATGAGAAGCTCCGCCATGACACAGCCAAGAGACCACATGTCGACCATGGCATCGTAGTCGCTCTTGCCCAAAAGCACCTCGGGCGCCATGTAACGGCGCGTGCCGGCCCTGTCATAGGCCGGTTTGTCCGACATCGACGCCGCAAGACCAAAGTCACATATCTTCACGGTGATGGAAGAACCACCGGCACTGCCCTTGACGACAAGGATGTTGCCGGGCTTTATGTCGCGGTGCATGATCTTGAGCGAGTGCATGTGACTCACGCCGCCGAGGAGCTGCCGCATGATGCACCGCACGTCAGCCTCCGGGAACGGACGGCCATTGCGATGGCAGGGGTCGTAGAGGACGCTGTGGAGACTTGGCCCGACGCACTCCATCACGAGCGTGACGTCGGCCGTGCTCGGGTTGATCGCGAGCGCGTGAAGGTCGACGAGTGCCGGGTGGCCGCGGCAGGCCACGAGGAAACCGGCCTCGCGCAGCACCTCATCGTCGGCCGCGGCGGCGGCGTCTTTGTTAATTTTTGCGTCTCCGGCGGCGACGGCGGGCGGCGCGCGGAGTGCCTTCACGGCGACGGCCTCGCCGGTGACGCGGTGCCGAGCCTCGACAACGTTCCCAAACGAGCCCGGACTCGGAGTGCCGATAACAGGAGGAAGAGGTAGTGGCGGCGGTTGCATCCCATTATTGTGCCACTGGTGAAACATCATCTGCATTTGTCGTTGCATCTCCTCCTGCATCCTTGCTTGATGTTCCTGCAGACTCGCATCGTACGCCGCCCGCTGTTCCAGCATCTGTGCCTGGTGCCTCGCCTCCTGTTCCTGCAGCTTCGCCTCCATCTCCTCCCGTAGCTGGGCCTACAATATGTCATCCCAATGTTACAATGCAAAGCAAACATATGTCAAACTCAACGAAATGACGAATAGAACAGAAATAACCTGGGCTTGCTCAAACTGAATTTGTGCAGCGCTTGGCCGTGGGCGTATGGGCGGGGCTGAGGACAAGCTCCTCGCTCGGATCTCAGAGAGGGTGGGAGTAGAGGCCGTGTCCAGTTTGCTGTCTGCAATCCAGTACCGGCCATGTTTCTTACCTCCACCGATCTTCATGATGATCTCTCCATCAAGGTCCTCGGTGCTCGGGTTCCACTCTAGCCCGTGCTTCTCCCTAGCCATCTCGGTGTACTGACGGAGGCGAGCGTGGACGGTGGGGTTGCTGTACGCCTCGGGCCCGTCCTCCGGGTTGTAGTTGACCTCGATCGACGATGCCTTGCCCTTGTGGGCCAATGCCCAAGCCATCAACTGGGGGCACTCTCGGCCCTCATGCGCCCGCGACTGCAAAGAAAACAGAAAGATGATTAGAAATCATGCAAAATTGAGCGTTACAAACAACGAAATGAATTCACGTACCCAGCTAACCGCGTATTCGTCAAGGGTACAGTTGCCTTGATGGTGTGCTGGACCAGGCATCTTCAAACGCCGCACCCGGCAAGCTTCGTGCATCTTCTGCCACTCGGGATCGCACCACCTCCCAATAAAGTAATCCCAGCAGGGCTCATGAGAGGCGCACCACCACGGAGTCACCTACACGTCATTTGACCAAGTTAGATGTTAGTTATTGTGAAACTATGAGTAGATCAAATTAAGCGCACTTAATCAAGTATAGAAAACATGAGAATGTCAAATTACCTTCTTGTATTCTTCTGCACTCAGCCATATGGTTCGAGCCTGTTTTTTGTCAATCTTCGTACCAAGGAATTTAGCGTAGTAGCTCCTCACAGCATGGACGCGCGCCTCGTGATGCATGTCCGTAACGAGCTTAGGACATGCATTGTACGCCTGGCGCAACGCCCGGTCACGCCATTCCGGCTCGACCTTGAAGAAATCCTGCACATACACACGATGTATACTTTCATTGTTTGAGGAATATCCAATGAACGAGATGTATTGATGAATACAATGCAAACAAGACTTACCCACAGCTCTCCAACCACCTGGTCCGCCACGGTGCCAAAGTCTCTCCCATCCTCGTCTGGGACGTCAGCGACGCGTTTGTAGTGGGCCCACATCAAGGCCGGCTCCTCCCGCCCCCCCTCCCCCCCCCCCCCCGTCACGTAGTGGCACCATGCCAGGAAAGTGCGCCTTGCACAAAAGGCCGAGGATGCCGGCAGGAAGACGCTTGTGGTCACCCGGAACGATCGTCTCCCAGCTCCTGCCCAAGTGATGAAGACAATGATTAGTTTCTATTGAGATTTTAAACATAGCAAATGACTTAACAGTTAAAGTTACTTACTTTTTTCCTTTGGATCGTACCAACGGGCGTCTCTTAAAAGGGATCAGTCACGGTGGGAGTCGTGTGGGACCGCGCTCCCACACACTCGGCACGCCCCCAGACGCCTCCTCCTCCTCCCCGTCCTCCTCCTCCTCCTCCTCGTCCTCCCCGTCTCCGTCCTGCTGCTCCTCCTCTGAGGCCTCCTGCACCCGCTCCTCCTCCTCCTCCGACGCCTCGTGCACGGAAGGAGCAGGGGACGGTCCCCTCGACCCCCTCCCTCGACGCCTGCCGCCACCTCTGCTGCCTCTAGCCTTCGTTCGACTCCTCCCGCTCCCAGACCCCTCAGCGGTCCGCTTCCCAGTCGCTTTTTTGTAGAGCGACGTGACCGTCCTCATCACACCACCCTTGCCCACCATCTTTGATCAATCACCTGCAATTAACAAGATTAAATCCATCAGCATTTCGAAATATATGCAAAATAAATATAACATGTAATAGAAAGTAACATAGTATTGTAAAAATTAAATTAATTACTACCGGCCATACATGTATTAGAAATAATCATCAAGATCGGGATCTTCTGCATCGTTTGCCTCATCATCACTATAATCGATCTCATCTTGCACGTGTTCTGAAGGCGGAATGTCCTCGTCGTCTAAATGTAATCGGTCAAGTAGTTTCAAGTCGTTCGCATTATCAACCTCATCTTCAGCATCGTCCTCAACAACCGTTTCATTGTCTACTTCCATTTCGATCTCTTCGGTTAAGTCTATCACAAAACTCCCTTCTAGCCCATCTTCTTGGAAGAACTCTCCGTCAAGATATGTGTTTGGGTCTACATTGTAATCTTCATTGTTTGGGACCGGTAGTTTGCTGTGTGGCGATACCTTGTACACAACATCCCAACCCTTGAGACGGTCGTCAGTTTGGCACGGGTATGAGAGATAATAAACTTGTGTGGCGTGTTGAGCAACAATATATACATCGTCTCCTGGATAGACGGATGACTGTCGAATTTCGACTAGCCCAAGATTAGGGGTCCGTCTAACTGCTTGAGGATCAAACCAATGGCATTTGAATACGACAAGAGGGAGAGGCTTGCAACCACCAAAAGAAAGTTCGTATATTTCTTCAACTCGTCCATAATATTCGACCCCATCGTCACCAGGAGTAAAAACTCCAGTGTTAGTGGTTTTACGATTAGGCCGATTCTGCTCGTAACTTGTTGTGTGAAAGCGGTATCCATTAACATCATAGCTTTTAAATGACTTGACCGCATAAAGACAGCCTGTAGCATCCCACCTCAAATCAATGAGGGGTTTGCTAACCAGGATCTTAATCGGGGAATACTTGGCGAAGCAAGTATGCATAGACCACACACATAAGCATAAATAAAATAATTTTACATTAAGTTCAGTTATTACATTGGTTCCACAATTAACATAAGATATCAAGTTCGAAGTTCGATTTATTTTACATAAAAGAGTTCGAAATTCGATTACATAACACGAGCGGAAGCGAAACACACGACGATACATATCTACAATGAAACCATGTCCGGCCCGTAGACACGATCTCACTCACCTTGCTCCTGGCTGGGAGAAGAGGGAACCCACTCAATGGACCAGTCCTTGGGCGGTTCACCCTCCCACCCTACTTTACCACAGCACCCGCAGAAATTACAATTAGGAATACCTGCAGTAAAAATTTAAACAGCGAAACCCTGAGCAACTAATACTCAGCAAGTCTTACCTGTCAAATTGGCCATCTAAGACCGACTTCTAATATGCAGGGGGTTGACCAGGGTGTGAAATTTAATTGCGAAAAAACGGCACTAATAATTGATCCTTATTTTCATATTTTAGCCAAATTAAAAGGGTTCTTGCATTAATATAAATATTAGCAACCTAACTAAGCAATACATGGTTGCAATACAATTAATTGAAGTACAATAACATATAAACATCATCATGTGCACTTCTTACTACGATGTGACACAGTGAACAAGTGGTACTCAATAACCGCGAGGGACGGCGATTCGAATCGATTTACACCTGCAGGCGAAACCCGAGATACACGACGTACGCTACTCGAAAGAGCCACGCACGGCAACCTTTTACAAGATACCATAAAGTCGAGCCGCTTCACACCTCTCCCGAGTACACGTCTCCCCACGCGATAGCCATGCCTGGTCTAACCGTGGTTCACCCGGGCACCCTCCCTTCAAACACGGTCCCAAATTCCACCATAACCATCTTCATCACCAAAAGAGAGGTGGGTTCATGTCCAACAATATAGCATCGAGCTACTAAGTTTACTAGTTCCCATTCTCCTAGCATGCATCCGGTACTGTTCAAACTTGCTCAACGGGGCCACAACGAACGGTCCTCAACCGACACAAACGGGGCTATGGCGAACAAGGCGAGCCTTGTCACCTCAACCTACACATGAACTTCCCCGTTCGGTCTCAAATTCATTACCATCATCATGTGAGAACATAAATTAAAAGCGACCCCACTTACACCGAGCGGTCTCCATACCACTCGATTTCCTACCGATGACACAACCCTATTAAGCATAGCGGAGTCTATCACGTGGCTGCATAAAACTGAACCCACCCATAGGAGCATGTAAATTAATGCAACTACGGTTCCATAAAACTCCTAAAACGTAAATGCACAATTCATGACTCCATATATAGTGATAAAAGGAAAATCTTTTAAAACAGGGTGAGATGCACCGGGGCTTGCCTTGGGGCTGGTGGTTAGCACACTCGAGCACGTTCAAGTCAGCGCCGGTCTCCTCGGCCACGATCTCCACGTCCTCGAGTCCGGCGTCAGTTCCTAAATGAATGCAACAAGATATACAAAATCAAAGATAGTTCATGGAACTTCCTTGACAAAATGACATGGTGATGTTATGATGCAAATGCAACATGCTGGCAGGGCCATTCATCAGGTTTTTTGCATTTTGGTCCCAAGTGATTTACACAAACCATTTTGAACTTAGGAAATTTCCTTACGCGTGAATGAGATATTCTCTTCTAAATTCTTTAAAAAGGGGTCTGGAAGATCTAAAATTACATTTGTATTTTTATTTAGCATCCTTCCCTTAGGTACAGTAACATATCCAAAATTTGGTGTAAAAAGGTGCAGGAATAAAATAAATAAAAATATTTGTCTAGCAACTGCAAACTGCAATTACTCCTAAAAGAAGGTGCATTTCAAGATACCACTTGGGGGGATGTTCAGAGAACCCATTAGGAGTGTGCATGCCAAAATTCAGAATTTTTGCACTTACAAAATTATTTCCTGATTCTTTTCTTTAAATTTTATAAAATTAACTGAGACGAATTCAGATGTTTATGTTGTACCACTGGATAGCTCTGCTCATAAGGAAACCAACAAATTTTGTTTTGGATTTTTCTGAGCTGTATTCGAATTTCTATCGATTTTACAAGTTTGGCCAAAATTCTGAGAAAACAAAAAGGAAAAAGATGACGCGGCACTGTAGCAATGCCATGGCATGGCGGTGCGCGCGCGACAGGGCGACGGCGAGGACGCCGTTCCGGCTAAACGGCGGCGAGTTTCACGCAACGGTCAACGGCAACGTGTAGAGGGGATCGAGGCGACTCTAACGCAACTTGGTGTGCACGTGCGCGCGGCCGGGAAGGAGGTCGGTGGCGATGGCGGCGGCGGCGAGCGGCGGCGCGCGGTGTTCCGGCGAGAGGAGGCAGCGAGGGGGTGAGTTAGGGCGCGCATGAGCTTCACGGAGTGAAGGAGATGCTCACCGTAGCACGTGTGTACGTGGAGGAAGGCCGGAGAGGGGAGTTCGTCGGAGGGGCGGCGCGGTCCGGTGAACGGCGGCGAAGAAGAAGGTGACTCCGGCGGTTCCGCTGCGTGAAAGGCGACGAGGTCAGCACGGGGGTGTGCGCAGGTGAGGTGTGCTTCACCCAACGCAAGGAATCGAGGAGAGGCTCACCGGGATGATCGAATTTCGCGCTGAGCTCGACGACGGTCACCCGGCGGCCATGGTCGGACTTCACGCCGATTCTCCCTGCAGGGTGGCGGAGCTCGGAGTTTGTGTTGTGGCTGAGGTTGAGGGGCTCCTAGCGCACCTTTTCGCTGTTGGGCTCGGGGCTGGAAGTGCGGCGGAGCGGCGGCGCGGCGGTGAGCTCGACGCGGCGGCAATGGTGGCTCGGCTCTGCTCCGTGCGCGCTCAGCGAGAGGAAAGACGAGGGTGAGTGCGAGCTGGGGCTACGGCCAGGAAAGGGGGGCTGAACCAGTCTTCGACGCTGTGCTGCGCTGACGGCGGCCACAGTTCGCCGGAATGGGCAGCGGACTGAGGATCGACGACGAGGTCGACACATGTCGCTACAGTAAAATTTTTGAATTTTTCCAAATTTATTTGCACGTGCTGACTTGATTTGATTCAAACCCAACTTTACTGTGCTCCAAAAAATCTGATAAAATCAGTTCTGGAAGGTTTCACTGAGATGAACATATTTCCTTATTACAACTTTTCCTAATTCGATTTAGATTTTGAATTAAAATTCAATTAAGACAGAATTTTGAATAAAGAACTTTGATTTATTTGAGCCCATTTCCTTTTGTAGAAAAATCCACAAAATTCTCCAAAAATTTATTTTTGGCCCTGGATGCCAAGGAAATTTTCAAATGGGCCCACTTGTATACGAAATTTTGAATTTGTAGTTCAAGTTCATAATTGACCATTTTCAAATGATTTGTTTTTAAAATTTTTTTTCCAAAGTGATCATTAGCATTTGTGATCAACATGCACTAATCATCAGATTTGGGTCTTCATTAGGGTGGGATGTTACAGCCCTCCCCCCTTAAGAAAATCTCGTCCCGAGATTTGCAATAAGTGCGAAAAAGAGGGGTTGTAAAGATTTGCTTGCGTTACCTCAATTGCGAAGCGAGAAAGTCCGGAAACTTGGAGTTAAGAAATTCCCCTTGTTCCCATGTGGCTTCCTCGTTCGAGTGATTGCTCCACTGAACTTTATAGAAGGTGATGGTCTTGTTGCGCGTAACGCGGTCTTTTTGATCAATCACCTTGACGGGATGCTCGGAATAGGTAAGATCATCCTGTAGCCCTTCAACATCTTCGAGCACCACGTCAATAGGGGGCTTCAAACATTTCTTGAGTTGAGATACATGGAAAATATTGTGAACTCCGGATAATTTGTCGGGTAGTTCCAATCGGTAGGCGACGGGTCCACATTTCTCAATAATCTTGAACGGGCCAATGTAACGGGGAGCGAGCTTCCCTTTGACGCCGAAACGCTGAACGCCCTTGGTGGGTGAGACACGAAGATACACGTGGTCACCTTGCCGAAATTCCAAAGGACGGCGCCTCTTATCGGCGTAACTAGCTTGACGGGACTTTGCGGCCTTTAAGTTTGCTTGAATGAGCCGCACTTTCTCTTCAGCCTCTGCAATTAAATCAGGTCCAAAATTTACTCTCTCTCCTGGTTCCGACCAGTTCAAAGGAGTTCGACATGAACGACCATAAAGAGCTTCAAATGGAGACATTTTTATACTCTCTTGGTAGCTATTGTTGTATGCAAATTCTGCCAATGGTAAGTGATCATCCCAATTGCCACCTTTAGATAAAACACATGCCCTCAACATATCCTCCAGTATTTGATTTACCCTCTCAGTTTGTCCATCGGTTTGTGGGTGATAAGCGGAGCTTCGGATTAACTTGGTCTTCAATGATGCATGTAACTGCTCCCAAAAACGAGCAACAAACTGAGGTCCTCTGTCGGATATAATTGTCTTCGGCACTCCATGCCAACACAATATACGCGAGATATACAACTGGGCATAGATCTTGGCAGAGTAGTTTGTTTTAACCGGAATGAAATGTGCTGACTTGGTCAATCGGTCCACTATAACCCATATAGAATCATGCTTGCGAGCAGTGAGGGGTAGTCCAACAATAAAATCCATACTGATGTCCTCCCACTTCCAGTACGGAATACTCAAAGGTTGCAGCTGACCGGCCTTTCTTAAATGATCAGCCTTGATTCTCTGGCAAGTGTCACATTCAGTCACATAACGTGCCACTTCGCGCTTCATGCGCGTCCACCAAAATTTGGTTTTCAGACCTTGGTACATTTTGTTGCTACCGGGATGAATGGAGTATTTGGACAAGTGAGCTTCATCAAAAATTTTCTTTCGTAGCTCCAAGTCTTTGGGCACGACAAGTCGGTCATTGAACCATAACACTCCATCCTCATCCTGTCGAAAACATTTAATGTCACCATTTTCTAGTCTTCGCCGGATATGTTCCATCCCTTTATCTCTCTTTTGTGCAGCGATAATCTCCTCCCGCAGGGTGGGAATGAGAGCGAGATTATACAAAGCACCATGAGGAATAATCCTGAGGCTGGGTTCACTAGGGTCGCAACATACGGTATGATCCAATTTGAGAACCACCAGATTATTGCAATGTGACTTCCGACTCAAAGCATCGACAACAACATTGGCTTTTCCGGGGTGGTAATGGATTTCCAACTCGTAGTCTTTGATCAACTCCAGCCATCTTCTTTGCCTCATGTTCAGCTCTTGTTGTGTGAAAATATACTTCAAACTTTTGTGATCGGTGTATAAGTGAACCAAATTTCCCAGCAAATAATGTCTCCATATCTTCAGAGCAAGAACAACTGCAGCCAATTCTAGATCATGAGTGGGATAATTTTTTTCATGCCTCCGAAATTGTCGAGATGCATAAGCAATGACACGTCCTTCTTGCATTAGGACACAACCCAAACCCGTGCCAGAGGCGTCACAATAAACATCGAACAGTTTAGTGACATCGGGTTGAGCTAACACCGGGGCGGTGGTTAAATGCTTCTTGAGAGTTTGAAAAGCTTTTTCACAAACATCACTCCACTGAAATTTGATTGCCTTTTTCAGCAGCTCCGTCATAGGCTTTGCAATTTTGGAAAAATTGGGGATGAACCTCCGATAGTATCCTGCAAGCCCAAGAAAACTACGGATATCCTTGATACATGCAAGAGCCTTCCAATTCAGCACTTCTTGCACTTTACTTGGATCCACTGAAATACCTTCATCGGAAACAATGTGGCCCAAGAAAGGTACTTCTCTCAACCAGAACTCACACTTGCTGAATTTTGCATACAGCTTGTGATCGCGGAGCCTCTGGAGTACAATCCGGAGATGTTCAGCATGCTCTTCTTCTGACTTGGAATAAATTAGGATGTCATCAATGAATACCACCACAAACTTGTCCAATTCCAGCATAAACACCGAGTTCATCAAGTACATGAAATAGGCCGGAGCATTTGTTAGTCCAAAAGACATAACAAGGTACTCATATAAACCATACCTCGTAGAAAAGGCTGTCTTTGGTATATCCTCCACCCTTATCTTAATTTGATGATAGCCAGAGCGAAGATCAATTTTTGAAAAGACCTTGGCACCAACTAATTGATCAAACAAAATATCAATCCGCGGGAGAGGATATTTATTCTTGATGGTGACAGCATTCAGCGGTCGGTAATCCACACACAACAAAAAGTGTCTCGTCTTTCTTCTTTACAAAGAGTGCTGAACAACCCTAGGGAGAAGAACTCGGGCGAATAAAACCCTTGTCCAAAAGATCATGCAACTGCTTCTTTAATTCAGCCAACTCATTTGGTGCCATCTTGTACGGTTGTCGGGATATTGGGGCGGTTCCCGGCTGTAAATCAATCCGAAATTCCACATCCCGGTCGGGCGGCAAACCCGGTAAGTCCTCTGGAAACCCAACTTTACTCTGCTCCAAAAAATCTGATAAAATCAGTTCTGGAAGGTTTCACTGAGATGAACATTTTTCCTTATTACAACTTTTCCTAATTCGATTTAGATTTTGAATTAAAATTCAATTAAGACAGAATTTTGAATAAAGAACTTTGATTTATTTGAGCCCATTTCCTTTTGTAGAAAAATCCAAGGAAATTTACAAATGGGCCCACTTGTATACGAAATTTTGAATTTGTAGTTCAAGTTCATAATTGACCATTTTCAAATGATTTGTTTTTAAAAAGAATTTCCCAAAGTGATCATTAGCATTTGTGATCAACATGCACTAATCATCAGATTTGGGTCTTCATTAGGGTGGGATGTTACACAGCCCTTGGCAACCTGTCTTAACTCGGCATTCATTGTCGCTTCGGTTCGGGCCTGCAAGTTCAAACAGGATAGTTAGCTACATTATTAGCACGTACGAGGAACTTGTAATGTCATACTAAGAAAATGCTAAATACCTTCCTACTGAACCAAGAAATGAAATCGGGCGATCCATTTCCTGCACCGCTGCAAAGAAGGGTATCGACATCATGTGCGGTAGGAGGCACTTCATCATGCCAGAATACATCAAGAAATCCCCTGTAGCAATGAGGAACAAGTGGGTTGGATGTGGAACAAATGGGTTAGATGATGTATTACCCTACTTTTCAGAGTCAAAAGAAAAAGGAAAAGAAGAAAATAAATAAATAATTAAAGATCAAAAAGAGATAAAAATCACTCCAAATTTGAACCTTTTCTAAAACTCTTACCTTCCATGAATTTTTTTTCCAAAATAAAATTCACTAAATAATTCAACCTAGTTTGAATTTGAAATTTTCGGAATATAAAATATGTGCTCAAGTGCTTGTGTTCATTTAAAAGTTCACTAAAAATTGAACTTTTCGAATTTACAACAAATTAAATAAATTTGTCCTAGTTTGAGCCAGTACACTCTGATTTTTTTCAAAAGTTTGAATTTTAGAACCGGCACAATCTTCACCATATGCATATTTCTGTTCTATTGGATTTGTTTTGAGTGTTTGATCAAACCTTGTTTTTGTTTGAATTTGAAATCTCTTCAAATTCAAATCCTAGAAAAAGATGAACCTTTTCCTTTTCCTTTTACCTTTCGGGCCGCTTTCTTCTTTCTATTCCTCCTACGCCAGCCCGACACAGCCCAACTCTTTCTCTTCTTCCCTGGTCCAGTTCTCGGCCCAGCTCGCCCGACTCCCCTCCTCTCCCAGCGACACCGACAGGTGGGCCCGCCCTGTCGGTCGTCTTCCCCGCGTGGCGCGCCACCGCGCCCGGGCCCCGGCCGCCGACCCGCCTCCGCCGCTCCCACTGTCCGGTCGTCGCCGCCGACCTACTGTTCCGAACCGACTTACCTCGCCTATAAAACGCGCCCGAGCCCCTCCCTTCTCCTTCTCTCACGCACTCGCCAACGAGCCTTTCTCTCCCTCCTCTCTCTCTCCCCTCCCCGGCGAGACCTTCCGGCGACCTCGCTCGCCGCCACGCTAGGCTCTCCCCTCTTCCTTTTCTCTTCCCCGAGAATCACCGTGCCAAGCTCTACCCCAACACGCCCTCGGCTCACTCTGCCACGCCGCCATCAGGGAGATCGACGACGCCCCGAGTCGCCACCGCCTCTCCATTGACGCCGGCCAACTCTCCTTTGAGCTCCGCCGCATCCAAGCCCTCGGTGAGGCTCACCTCGTTCTCCTCTCGCACTCCCTTCCCTCCTTTCTCCCTCTCTCGACCCGTGCACGAACCTCCGACCAACACCGCCGCCACCGCCAACTCCGGCGAGCCACCATGGCCGCTCCGTTGATCTTCGTCGTCGACGTGTACCACCCACCGCTCCGCCTTCATGCACTCTTCCTCCGCGACGACCACCCGCAGCCTGCCGCCCACTCTAGCCACCGGCGGCGAGGATCCCGGCCACCCGCCGCTGCACGCGACGCCCCGGTCCACCGTGGACCGGTGGACCGCCGCCCCGTCCCGGTCTATGGACCCCGTGGACCCAGTCCACCGGGTTTTCGATTTATTTTAAATCGGTAATTCCCTTTATTGCGTCAGCACCACGGAATAAATAATTTCCAATACAAAAATAATTCCCAGGCCCTGTCCATTTTACAGATAAGCCCCTGACCTTTTAGCTAATCATGTTTAAGCCCTGCATTTTTACAGAAAAGTACCTAAATTTTCCTGTAATTTTGTTTTAGTCTCTGTCTTTTTACACTTAGGCCCCTAAACTTTTTCATAATTACAGATAGGTCCCTGGACATATTCTGTAATTATCCTTAAACCCTCAAAAACCTTTTTATAATTACAAATCAGCCTGTCAATCTTTAAATGTCCATATCTTTTTAATCCGAACTCCGTTTTGGGTGATTCTCGCGCCCACGGGTTCGTGAAATCGTGAAGTACCTCATGGTACTGTTCTTGAAGCCTCATGCCAAGTCTATAAATTATTGATCCCCAAAATACCCCTCACTTCTTATATCTTTTCTCAGCAAATCATGTGATGATGATCACACATGTCGCAAACATTTGCACATCTAAACCTAACCCATCTCATGATACTATTACACCTAGTATCTGCCACATTACAACGAAAACCCTCCTTCATCCTTGTAGTCCGCATTCATTCTTTTGCTCACTATCTATAAACCTAGCAAACCTTAGTGTCATCTCACTTCCAATCAAGTACCCACCTTTATCGAATATTCGACCCGATCTTAACCTATATCAATCATCGCTCGATCGAACCTAACCTAGTACCCTCGCCCAACTCCTTCTGATCCTTTGTTCTTCTCTTATAATTAATCTTTTATTGAATCTTATTGGAGTTATCTAATATTATGAATTGCCTTTTGCCCTTATTTGATTTTGGCATTCTATCAGCAGTCATGCATTCATAGCACGCATAATCACGTACACCCGCTGCATACACTTTCACCTGCATTCATGCATGTTCTTTTATAGGAATAATATAGAAGCTTGCATATTAGATATGCACGCAATCACCATCAATGAAGCACATGCATCTCATCATCTTCACCCTAAGGTGTTCACCCAACAGGGATCATATGCATAACCACACGCCCAAGCTCATATATTAGAGAAAATAGATAACTAATAACTTGTCTAGGTGAATATGGCCCTTACAAGGCCAGATGTATCACCTATGACACATAACATGCCCTGCATTAGAATATGTTGCATCATGCATGGTTCATGACTCTCATCCCTTACTGGAGTTCTCTTGATTCTTAATTGGTGTCAATTGGATCTTATTTGGCTTTCTTTGATCTTTATTTCTTTTGTTCTTTTATTTCTTTTGCGGTAGTTTATACGTACTTTTTTATGCGCTAGTTTACGCGAGAATCGAGGAAGAGCCAGAAGAATTCGAAGAGCTGCTGAGGACTTCAAGCTCGAAGACCAAACCAGAGATACAAGAGTCTCGAGTCAGAGTTTAAAGTTTAGGAAAGCGATTTCCAGGCAAGCCCTAACTCCCATTGATCATGTTGAACCCATGATTGCAAATAATCCTACTTAGAGCTTGATTTCAAATGAAACATGCATGGTATTTAAAATGGATTTAAATGCTTAGAATGACCTAAGTACTTGCTGTTGCCATGCCTTGACTTTGGTTTACCCTAATTCCCTTGATAAACCTAGGAACCACCATCATTAATTCTTAATGATGCGTTGGATTAATATGCCGCTTAGGATTTATTCACACCGTGTACTTAATAATATTGATACACATGCTTTTTGTGTGAAAATGTGTGCGTGTGCTTGGTTATGAGTGTGTAAAGTGAAAATGGGTGGGAATAGTAAATGCAACCCATAGTGGGGGTATGTTTTTGACGGGAGCAAGCGAGGTAGACCTCAGTGGGGAGGCTATCTCTGGGACGCTATCTCTCGCAGGAGGATAGCTATTGAAGATGCTTGCTTCGGTCGTATAAGGACCGGTTCATGTGCCGCCTTGCCTAGCACTATCGTGCAACCACAAGCCCCTGTATGGGCAGGGTTTGGAACCACACCCTACTAGTGATCGCCCGGTACCACCAAGAGGCAGGGAGTTGCAATCGAAAGTCAGGAGAAGATCTTGACGAGATTGGCGTCTGATCCGGCAAGTGAAAGTTATTGGCCATGTTATGTTATGTGAGGCCCCTGGTCGTGGATTTTCTGAGGTGGTACCGTGGTGACACTGGGCAGGTACGGGACCATTAGTATCCAGTCGGAATCATGGCCGTGGGAAAGACAGGGTACCTTGTGGTTAAAGTGTACAACCTCGGCAGAGTGTAAAACCTATCCGGATAGCCGTGTTCCACGGTATTGGACAATGCGAAAGCAATGGCCGTACAATGATTAGACTCTTGGCGTGAGTTATCCTTGGCGTGTGTGTTTTTGGAATAACACCGGTTTGGAGCCGTACGCTGGTTTCCTGCCAGCATTAAAATTTAGGAACTGGCGGGATGGACGCGTCTTCCCCAGGGCCAACCAACCCCACTATATTTAAATCACTATACCTGACTTAGTTTGCGAACTGGTTTTGTTTTCAAAATCAACCCCTGCATAAAATTGGCTTTCCGCCGATATGATGAGCCTCCAGCCTTATCCTTGTTTATACCCTTACATATAATTACACCTTGTGTTAGGGTTTGTTGAGTACCTTATGTACTCACGCGCTTGCGGTTTTTTTTTTAGTGTGAGAAGTCTTCGTAGGAGACGACGACGTCTGGTTTTCATTCTGCATCTCAAGTCTGCTTGTGGCTTGGGCCGAGTTTCCGCTGTTTGTCTGCTCAGCCATTAGTTGGTCAGAAGGACTTGGACACTTCGGAATTCTTGTCGTACCGCCACTAAGGGCTGTTTATAAGGTACTATACTATTTACCTAATCGAAGTATGCTTTTGATTACCATATCTGTGTTCTTGTGCGTATCAGCTACTGATCCAGGGACTGATACATGATGCACAACATGCTCCAGAAATTGGGTTATGACAGATGTCTAATTATGAAATTTATTCATAACTTACTTGATGTACATTTCCACTTCTCTTAGGTTGGTCAGCACATACATCATGATCGTGCGCCACTCTGTATATGTCAAGTTCTTGTTGGTCGATTCACCTCCACGCTCGTATTGCCCTTGGAAAAGGCTGAGGGTCGATTCATTTTCGTCAACATTGTAACGAGGGGGTGGAAAATGCACACTCGGAAGGTTGTCAGAATAATATTTTGTTGTGAAGTTTGACACCTCCTCCAGAACGTGTGCCTCTGCAATGGAAACTTCAATTTTGCATTTATTTTTACATTTTGTTCGAAGAACCTTTTGACACCGCTCAATTGGGTAGCACCAACAGTTCTGCATAGGCCCTCCCATTCGAGCCTCATACGGGAGGTGCAAAATCATATGCACCATCGGAGTGAACAAGCCTGGTGGAAATATCTTCTCCAACTTAGAGAGCAACACAGGCGCCATTTTTTCTATGTCTGCAATCACGGAAGGTGATATCTCCTTAGCACAAAGCTGGCGCAAGAAATAGCTCAACTCTGCCAGCACTTGCCACACATGATCAGGGAGATAGCCTCGAACCATCACGGGAAGAAGCCCCTGAAGCCACATGTGGTAGTCATGAGTCTTGACCCTGTTGATTCGCATAGTAGCCAAGTTCACTCCCCTACTCATATTCGCTGCGTACCCATCAGAAAACATTAACGTTTTGAACCATTCTAGTACTTCCTTCCTTTGGGGCCTCATTAGGACGAAATCCGCTTTAGGTTTTCTCCATGACTTGCCGGATGCAGGAGGCGTCATGTCTAGCTTCGGTCGATTGCACAAAGTAGCTTGATCGACTCTTGCCTTAACATTGTCCCTTGTCTTATCAAAAATATCCATGATTGTTCCGAAAAGTGGAACGCCTAAGCCATGTTCAACGTGCATTAGGTCAATGTTATGTGGAAGAAGGAGGTCTTTCATATAAGAGAGCCTATAGAAGCCACAGATTTGAGTGAAGGCATGTAGCTCACCATATCCCACAAAACCACCGTCTTTTTCATCGACCTTGAGACCATCTAACATAGCACTCACCTGCGCACCTGTCAAAAACTGCGGTGGAGGGTTGACAACTTGGACACCTTTTGTAAAGTTCTTTTTGTCTTTTCTGAATGGATGGTCAAGAGGAAGGAATTGTCGGTGTTGGTCGAACGAAGAAAACTTGCCACCCTTCTTCAACCAAATCCACCTCACAAGATGCTTGCATACCGGGCAAGGAAACTTTGAGTGAACGCCCCAGCCACAGAAACAACCATACGCCGGCATGTCATGCAAAGAGTAGAAGTACCAAACATACATTCTGAAGTTTGTCTTTGTAGATTTATCGTATGTCCATACCCCTTTGTTGACGGTGTAAATTTACCAATTTTGTACCGCCAACATACAAATAAATGAGGCTCACACAAGGACAAAATAGAATATTATTATAAAATGATGCCTTTCCACGAGTTTTGGTGAGGTTTGGTTGCAGGATTGAAATCCGACTTAATCAAGGTCGTGGCCCGACATATCAACGCCATTCGGGAAGGAACAAGGAATGACATGAAAAATCAATAAATCATTTTTCAAACCAGAGATTTGATCTCCCCATGTCAAAGCCCACGCCGAGATAGTCAAAATGGACTTTTGATTTACCCAATTCGGAGTTCGGGAGCAGAAGTTATGGCCCGCAAAAGATTAGAGCGAAAGCAGAAAAAACATGGCCGGCCGGCCCAAACTCTAGGCCGGCCCGCCTGGACCAATCTCAGATGGGCCCAATCTTCCTCCAGTCGGTTCCAGAGTCGGTGGCAAGCTACTTGACGGGCGGGGCAAGTCAGGAGACGTCGACAAGAAAGGAATATTCGTGGATTTATCCCCCCAAGCATGTAGGAACCTTCTCCACTCTCCCAAGGCACCTCCACACTATAAATAGAGGACCACTCCCTCACTTCAAGACACACCTGAGTTTGAAGAGAAGTTGAGAAGCGAAGCGCTGCCCACATAGTTGTAGTGTAGGGAGTGAGTGAGAGGCAAGGGAAGGGCGGAAGCTCCGGAGATGCCGGAGCTCTTCTTCTTCCGTTCCTCGGGTATGTACTTCCTTTGGGAGTAGCTCCCTTAGTCTTGTGGGCCGGGCAACATGTAAGGATATTATTGGTCGGGTAATGATGTAAGGTATTCGTCTTTATTTATTTGTAGGTTTCAGGTTTATAGTAAGTATTTATTTATTTATTTATTTACTTACTATATTGACTAGCTTATCGCCCGGGCTCGCTAGTTGTGACGATAGATGTAAACGCGGTGTTTAGATCTAGAGTTATCCCTGATCTGCCCGTAACCCCACGGAGGACGGTAGCCCCACGTGTGACAGGCGTGTTCAGGCCTTTGTAATCCGCCACGTCCGGGTTATCGAGATGGTAGGGTCTTAATTATAGCGGGTATAGTCCTTAGTGGTCGAATCTAATTCTCGGATTGTCTGCTAAGGAAGTACGCGTGCCCTGAAACGAATAATAAAGTAAGGATCATACCAAGTTACCCAGCTACATAATTCCTTATCATTAGATTGCCTGGCCCTAGGACTTTATCATTTACTGCTTTATTTATCTTTTACTCAGCTGTCCGGACTTGATTAGATTAGAGATAGTACACTGTTCGTTCCCTGTGGATTCGATACCTTAGGAATACTCATAGGTGAAAGCTACATCGGTATCCGTACGCTTGCGGATTATTCTGTTAGGCATAAGGATCGCCAACACCCTTCCTCCCAAGCACGTTCCAAATCATCAATCAGAGGTTCCATATAAACAGACATATTATTTGCCGGGTTTTTCAGGAATTATCAACGACAAGAAAATGTTCTGTCGTTGAAAGATGACACCTGAAGGGAGATTGAGGGGTATAACGAACATGGGCCAACAACTGTACGGGGCAGCCCCCATGCCATATGGATTGAACCCATCTGTTGCCAGGGCCCCACGTACATTACGAGCCTCCCGAGCTTTGATGTGATGAATCTTATCGAATCGTTGCCATGCTTCACCATCGGATGGATGTACAAGCTTAGCGGGCTTGTATCGAACTCCATGTTTGTGCCATGTCATCTGTTTCGCGGATTCCTCGGTCATATACATCCGTTGGATCCTCGGTAAGAACGGAAGGTACCTTAGGATCTTCACGGGTACCGTGAGCTGCCTTTTTTGCCCATCACCCGCGTCTACCTCCATGAACCTAGAGGACCCACACTTTTGACAGTATTTTGCTTCTGCATGCTCTTTCCTGAATAAGACGCATCCTTTCGGACACGCATGTATCTGCTCATATGGCATCTTAAGTGTACTAAGCAGTTTCTGTGCCTCATACATGCTCATTGGCAGAATGTGACCTTCCGGAAGCAGGCTTGCAACAACTGTCAACATAACATCGAAGGCATTCTGACTCAAGCTAAACTGGGACTTCACGGCCATTAGATGTGCAATGGCATCCAGTTTTGAAACCCTGGTATGCCTGTGAAGAGGTTTCTGCGACGCTTCAAACATGTCATAGAAGCGCTTTGCGGACTCCTCTGGCTCCTCCTCCTCCCTAGGTTGTTCACGGAACCGGGCTTCCTGATTGTCCTGTAACATGTCCCCTACCCTGCCATCAGCATCACAATCATCGACGCGTTGTCTCAAGACCTCCTCCCTCGATCTATGGGCTTCACCATGGTAGACCCACCGGGTATAGCCTCGCTTAAATCCATAGTTACCAAGATGCAAACCCATCTCATCCTCTGTCTGCTCCCTTGTGTTGCCGCAACGGCTGCAGGGACACCAAGTCTTTCCACCTTTTTCGACATTGGCAAATGCTTTTTTTCAAGAAACCAAGGGTCTTCTCAACCCATTCACTTGTTTCAGAACCCTTCCTGGGGCAGCCCGTGTACATCCACGCACAGTCATCCATCTTCTATCATATATATGAGGGAGCAATTTAAAATTTATTGGCACCTACACGATGCCTACAATGTCTAATAGGTGAAGATAGGTCCTAATCCCACCCGACGATGCGTAGATGGGGCTAGTTTTCAAGGTCTACTCCGGTCCGAGACGAATTTCGGCAGCACCTCCCCGCTGTTCTCCAAATACACGTCCTGGGAGGGAGATTGTGTATCCGGAGAACAACAGGGAGGTGCGACTGAAACTCCGTCTCAAACCGGAATAGACAATGGAAACTAGCCCCATCTACGCATCCTCGGGGTGTCCAAGAAATGTGGACAATTCGAAATAGATACTGTCATAGATATGCAACCATCGGGCATATCTCCAACTGTATCTATTTCGAACGGGAGACGCCTAACTAGGTTACGCGTTACCTACAAATAGAAATGAAAAAGGTGGGTTTTGTTATGTCTCACCTTGCTCTCCCGCAAAGTGACGAGTGGAAGACGGTGGACAAGCCTCTCCTCTCCTGCAAAGAATAAAACATAACACCGTCAATTCAAAATTTTGGCAGCACCTCCCCTATACGGTGAGGTTCCCAAAACCTGCAAGAAAACATCGGCACGATGGCCGACACTCACATCCAACAAATCAACGGCACGATGGCCGGATACCACATCCAATTGATGAAAAAACATCCACCATTACTCATATTTTCCATTTCATTCCATAGCACGGTCACTTGGTGGAATCCATCATGAACAAATAAACGGAAGTATTTCATCAATTTTTTACTTCAACATTAGCACAATTTTTGCATTCAATTTAATCTAACATTTGCATACAAGGTAATTCAAATTTGCATACATTTGCATACAAATCAATGGAAATTTGCAAAGAAATTTGCATTCAAATTATAACCTGTTCATATTTCGTTATTGACAAAAACAAAAAGAACAAACAACCAATCAATTTTCAATTTTCATTTTTATCAAAGCCAGAAAAAAAAAGAAAAAAGAAAAGAGAAGAAACTTACCTTTCCTGGACGTCGACGGTGAGGGAGCTTGGGGGCCGGTGGAGGGCGTCGGAGGGGGCGGTGGTGCAGCAGCACACGGCGGCGGTGGTGCAGCAGGTCACGGCGGCGGCGTCGGGGCCGAGGGCGCCGCCAACGCAGGCTCCGGCGAGCTTCGGGAGGTGCGGGTCCTCGGGGTGCGGGAGGGGGCAGGGGAGCTCGAGCAGGGGGCGGCGGCGTTGGTGGAGGAGGTGAGCTCGGCGAGCTCGGGGTGGCGGCGTCGGGGCCGAAGGCGCCGCCGACGCGGGCTCCGGCGAGCTCGGGGAGGTGCGGGAGGGGGCGGGGGAGCTCGAGCAGGGGGCGGCGGCGTTGGTGGAGGAGGCGGGCTCGGCGAGCTCGGGGTGGCGGCGTCGGGGCTGAGGGCGCCGCCGACGCGGGCTCCGGCGAGGTCGGGGAGGTGCGGGTTCTCGGGGTGCGGGAGGGGGCGGAGGAGCTCGAGCAGGGGGCGGCGGCGTTGGTGGAGGAGGCGAGCTCGGGGTGGCGGCGGCGTCCGAGTCGGGGCGCGGGGTGGCGGCGGCGTCCGGGCCGGCAGGAGGGAGGCGGCGGCGCGCGGGTGAGCGGGAGGAAGAAGATAAGGGAGAGAGGGAGAAAGGGAAAAAGCGGCCCGCGCGCCTAAGTCCTAGAATAGAAAGTTTGCCGAGTGCTAGATCTGAAAGCACTCGGCAAACAAAAGACACTCAGCAAAATTTTGTTTGCCGAGAGCCGCGGGCCCGGCTCTCGGCGAACATTTTCAACATGAGCTTAAAAAAAATATAGAAATTTGAAATAAATTCAAAAAAAAGCCAAATTTTGTCATCATACATTTCATATCATCTTTTACCTGTAAAAAAAGATTGATGGTGAAATCATATTGGGACCGTCGTTTTGATTCGAAATCTAACCGTCCACTTCATAACTCTATGGATCTTCCTCGAGGATGCTCCGGTTTCTAAACAACATACGTGACAACCTTTGCGAAACTTTTTCTACGATTTACCATGGCCTCCACATATGATTTCATGATACCAGGACGAGTCTCGTAACTTTTAGACTTTGTTTGAATTAAATAAAAATAAAATACTATTTCACCCAATGTTCGCCCTTATATTTCATGTACAAGATGCGCTATTTTTCCATTCATTTAATGTTTACGGCCTCAAATTGAACTCTGAAACATGAATATAATTTTTTGAGTCACTATATTTCATTATTTGAATCACTTGGAGTTCAATTTTGAATTTTCTTCAAAAAATACTTTAAATGAAATAATTTACTTAAATATAACAAATGAATAGAGAAAAATACCAAATTTGGACATGGAGTAACATGCATACGTATATTGATGTCAAAAAAACAGAGACAAAAACAAGTTAAAAAAATAAGTTTGCCGAGTGCCACCACGTAGACGCATGGCACTCGGCAAACGTTGACGGCGACAGCACCGTCTCCCACCTAGCGCTCGTGCGTGGCACGTGCCCCTGTTTGCCGAGGGCCAAAAACTTTGTCGAGAGCCTTCCTTGCTTTGCCGAAAGCCGTCTCTGTTGGCGCTCGGCAAACCGAATCTGTGCCGAGTGCTAAATATTTGCCGAGTGCCTGCGCCTTGGCACTCGGCAACTAGCCTGTTTGCCGAGTGCCCGAGGAAAAGCACTCGGCAAACCACTTAGCACTCGGCATAGGCCCGGTTTCCCGTAATGCATGTCAGTAATCTTATTCATTCTCAGTCACCTATCTTATCCATTATCACTAGTTGTTTGATATGATGCAAAAAAAAAGAACGTACAACACAAAAGAAAAGGCTAAATATTATGTAAATAAAAGATGGGCAAAAGAAAGAACAAAGAGTTGGATCTGGCCCAACTGCTTTGAATACTGGTCCGCAAAGGGACGAGAGATATGGTCCGACTCCGACCGGGGCCTGACCTGATACCGAAACCGATCCGCCCAAACGATCGGGTCGCCTCCGCACATATAGGTCACGACGCGCCGCTCCTCCTGCCCTCAGCCTCTACGTACATCGATGGCGAACGACGACGAGAAGGCGGTGTCCGGTCACGAGGAGACGTTGGCGGCGAAGGCTGCTAAGCATGCGGCTGTGGCAGCGGCGGCTGCAGCGGACGCTGCCAAGCATGCGGATGTGGCGGCCGCGGCTGCAGCGGAGGCTGCCAAGCATGCAGCTGAGGCGGCGGCGGCGGCGAAGCAAGCGAAAGAGGCGGCGGCCGAGGCGGCGAAGCAAGCAGAGGAGGAGGTTTCGGATGATGAAGACGTAGATTCTGAAGCCGAGTACAATGCGCGGATGTCGGCCGTCGAGTACATGTTGGCCTACAAGGCGCTGCCGCAGTTCGAGATCGACCTGCTTCTGGAGGAGCCGGTGGAGCGCGTGCCTTTCGCCGACACCGAGTTGTTCAAGACCATGGCCGCCAACCCCTCGGTGACACAGGACGACATTGACGCTGCGGCCTTAGAGCACGAAGAGCGGCTGGATAAGAGAGTCAGGTTTGTCGAGTGGGTGCGCCAGGAGTACGAGGCCAAGGGCTACGTAGCTGTCAGCGACGACTACATTGCCAGGAGAATCGAACTTGAAGCTTTCTCCAAGAAACTGTGGGAGCAGGGGTTCGTCGATTCTGAGGAAGACGACAATGACTCCAATAAGGAGCAGGTGGCAGGGGAGGAGATTGCTTAGTAGTTAAACAGATCAAAGGCTCCTAATCTATCACTTGTTATCTGCCTGTTTATCATTCAACAAATATAGTCTATCTGGTTTTTTTTTTTTCCAGACTAGCTAGTTGTATGCACGTGCGTTGCTCCAGGCGCAAATATTTTGTCAAGTTATTAGATGTTTTGGTCCTCTTTTCCAAATTAGAAGTAGGGTGCTATCCAAAAAAAAGAGTAAATTTCACAAACCTACAACTATTTGCACATTTGTATCACAAAACTACAACTTTTGAAGTCTATTTCACAAAACTACAACTATTTTGACCCCTAGTAATAAGAAACTACAACTTTTGTGTCACATGTGTGATTGACAAGTGGGGCCAAGCTATGTGGTACTTGTGTGAATGACAGGTGGGACCATGCTACAAAAGTTGTAGGTTTGTGTTACTAAGATTGAAATAGTTGTAGTTTTGTGAAATACACTTCAAAAGTTGTAGTTTTGTGATACAAAGGTACAAATAGTTGTAGTTTTCTGAAATTTACTCCAAAAAAAAGAAACAACATATAGCCTGCAGACATGATATTCACAGCCATGAAACAAAAGGAATTCAAAGTCAAATCAGGTAATCGTGATATCATGAACTTCTCTCGTTGATATATAGTAACTAACCAAAAAGTACTATCGCTTTCCTAAGAATCTGGAAAAGAGAGAATAATTGAAATCAATTGTTAGCATCACTTATTCAGATACTTTACCTGTAGCTGTCAGGTCAACGATGTCATGGAAATATGACAAAATGTACTCACGCTCTGAAAATAGAACAAATAACCAAAAAGATATAGGGGGCATTATGTAGACAACAACCGGAAAACAAGGAAACAAAAAGAAGATGTGTCATGCATGGCAAGCAAACCATTCATTTTGAAAAATAAAATAAAATGAACATCCAGATGCTTTGGCATATAAACAACATAGTCTGCTCCAGCCTATTAAACCTGTTCGGTTGGAGGTTTTGTAGCAGGCAACAGCAGCAACTATAGTGTTCGCAGTTATTTCTTCAGCAGCAGCTACAATGTTCGCAGTTATTTTTCTACAGCCAGACAAGTCCTCATCAAAAGTATGCTTGTGTGTAAACATTAACTCTGCTTTTGGTGGCGTGTTTTTCAAGGTATGACTCTAAAGTCTGCTTGTGTGAAAACAATCTTTTTTAGCATGACTTTTACAAATTTAGTGCTCAAACAACTCCAACCTATCATTGACACAACGATGGCAAATATGCCATTACAAATTTCTTCAGTGGCAACACAAAATTGTCCCGATAAAGGAAAAAGGTAGGATAAGTAGTGAATCCTTTTCAGCAGGTAGGACAAAAGTCACTTTCCTAGGGATAAATTCTGAAAATAGGACACAAGTCATTTTTTTCCCAGGGATTAGTTCTGAAAATAGTGAATTTTCAGTAGGTAGTGTGTGCGCATAGGTTGCTTTCATACTCGGTAGCTTGTTTAGATTCCTTGGACATTAGCATTTCTAGGTTTTACTTTTCATCTTTGTGAAAGCAGCTAGAAAAAGGCCTTGTGCAAATTTTAGTGCACACTGATACAACCCCCCCCCCCCCCCCCCCCAAACCTCGTGTCCATACAGTCTTTGGTCAAAAAAAATGCTTGATGGATATTTAGTGCATAAAAATCTCTAGTTAGGGTACATGGACAGCCAGGACGAAATCTGACTGCCAAACAGTTTGGCAAGAAAAATGGAAAATTTCAAGTAGGAGGAGGGGGATAAATATTGTCTTGACATGCTTTATATAAGTTCATGCAGATCAAACTTCCATTTTTCTCCAATTGTCGATCATTTATGTTCCTTGACCAAACATTGCATTTTCATAGAACAATCTTATTCAAGAGTCACAACAATCACACTATATATATGAATATACAAGGTATATTACAGTTACTTCATGCTCATTTCAAAAATTGTTCGAGATGGTGCCAGACAAGGGGACCGCCACTGTTTTGCTTGCTGCCTCTTATGGCTTTATCTTCTTTATAACTTAGGCAAAATTTCCCTTAAAATCATCCATCATTGATTCTACTTCTTGCCAACAAACTTCACCATCTCTGAGTGTACTGTTTCCCAATCTTCAATAGGTTGACTCTGAACCTGCTTGTAATTCGATATCAAGAGCCTGTAGCATCTAATATAGTGGTTCAGTTTCTTTTAGATCCCCAGTATTTTAGAGATGCACTGGCTCAGTTCTTTCAATACATAATCATTGAAAATTTACATGTAGACATCATAAGATTACAAAAACTATCTGCAAATTTAAGCATGGGAAACCATAACGCTCTGATCATTACCAACACTAAATAAATATATGAACCCATTTTCCCTATCATTTTAATGTAATTGCATCTAATTGTTTGGTGCAAAGAGATTTGAGAAATGGACAAGAGGACAGCCTGGTTAGGGCATCTCTAATGATCCGATGGGCCTTGTTCTAACATTCAAAGTTTTTTTCTAAATATTGTTTTCTAGTATATAGTATTGCAATGATGATATTGACCTAGTTTGTCCTTTCTTACTTATTACCAATAGGTTCACTGTGCATAGTGAATTACTGAAATCAACATTAAAATATGTGAAACTTTGTTTGTACTAACCAACATATGAAAGCAACTTGTGCCTTCATATAGCCTAGGTAGGTTAACTTTGTTTACAAAATATATGTTCTACAGAAACATATATTATTTTGGAATCGTACTCCAGAAATATATATTAAGAAGTAAGCTTTACATGATTTTTCTATGGGAGCGTATCCTATGAGAACCAGGTTCGTGTGAGAACTATGAGAACTTCAATCTGGGCCACATGATCTTGATCCAAAGGGGGCGTATAGGGAGAGGTGGGAGGGGGAATTTGCAAAAGTATTATTAAGTGGGCGGTGATTTTGCAAATCCACCCTCCCACCTGAATTCATACGCCCCATTGGATCAAAATCATGTGGTCCAGATTAAAGTTCTCATAGTTCTCACACGAACCTGGTTCTCATAGGATACGTTGCCTTTTTCTATAGCTCAATAATATAAGTTAGTTACTGTCGAGGAATAATTATTTAGTAAGATAGGTTGAAAACAGAAAAGCTATATTAAATAGATTATAAAATATCTTGGCTAATGAGATGCCCTTAAACATTTTTGTTCAGCGCTTGTTCTTCATCGGGATATCAGTGTAGGCAAATCAACACATGATCAACGCTGCCCACACCCACAATTTGTGGATAACTGGTGCCCGCGGGCATGCCCGCTTGCCCGACAATGACTTGGTTTTTTTTTCTGTCATAGCTGATTACATCTTTTTTATTATTTTAAAGAGTGGCATCCTATGTCCATTATCTCGAGCGTCCGAGCAAGCTGAGGAGCGAAGTGCGTAAACCAATGGGACAGAGTGAGCTGAGGTGTGTGCAGAGGTGGCCTGTTGGTGGCGTCCACGGGGCGATGGCGGCCTGCCTGCGACAGCATGTCGCGGGGAGGGGCCAGTCTGCCAGCGGCAGCTTCTCGTGGGAAGGTATCACACATTGAATAGCTGCAGGTTGTGCTATTCATGTGGCACCCGCAGTCCTTTACTACTTCAAGCCTGATTTCACTTAATTTTGTATTGAACCTTACACAGAAACTTTTTTTTACGCGAAAGTGTAGGGAACGTCCCCACAAAGGAAGAAAAAACAGGAGGTCTTAGGTTACAAAAGGCTACTACTAATACTAATACATACAACTATACAGCTTGGAAAAAAAACAAAGAAAACAGATACAACAGCTAATATACAGACTTATGGTGAGCGGGCCCTCATATATAGGGTGGGTTCAAAGCATGAGTTAAGGCCTGAACTATAGCGGGTGGCTCCTTGAGGATGGAACCGGGGTTCGTGGATTTTCTCAACCGAAGAAAGTTAAGCTATCAAAGAAAGCCGTGGGGGCGGTCTTACCCCTACCGATCGAGTTTTTAATATACAGGAGGGATTCAACAACAGATTTACATAGAAACTTGTTGCACCTTTAAATTTATCACAGACCAGGCGGGAGCACATGAAACTTACTCTTAGAGGATAAGGTCTCAAAGAGTGGTCGTGTGAAACAGCAGTGAAAATATCAGGACATTGTGGGCTAGCGGGTGGACGAGACTGATTTTTCCGCACAAGGTGAAGCAATGGCGATGTTGTTCCTTTTCTCTTCCTCTACTAGGACACAACACAAGCTTACTATCCGAAACGATTTAGCCGGCGTGGCTACGGCACTATCCCTCCAGCCTCACAGGGTCCCACCCAAATGTTCCAACGAAAGAGCACCAGACACTGCTGCATCGGGGTTGTTCTGGCCAAGGAGAGCAGAGACGACGTGATGAGGACGGCCATGGAGATGCCGACCGTGGTGCTCCTGCCGGTGTGGACATCCGGCCATCGTGCTTGTCATGCGGCCCCCGATGGCACCGTGGTGCTCCTGCCCACGGCACCGCCGACTTCTTCCTCACCGTGCTCGTCGTGCGGCCCCTGACGTCCGAGCCCGCTTCGCAGGTCTCTGCACACGTCGTGCGCCAGTCCGCGGCTACGAGGTGAATTGAATTTGAATTGAGTTCGTGTAAAATTTGAATTGAGTTTGATTCGAATATCCGAGTTTTTTGAGCTTTTTACACACTCGAATCGTTTATTTTGCTGAAGCAACACGCAGTCCAGTGGTAAGTGCAATCAACTTGCTGTCCATTGACCCAAGGTCGAATCCTACTATTTGTAGCATTTTTCTACTTAAATCTCAAATGATAATAATAGCTAAAAGACATGATGACCGGAGGACAGCCTGGAAGATGGTTTATGGCTAGGTTTTACACAGCCTAACAGGAGTTGTCAGCCTGCAATTGACTGGAACACCATATGGAAGGCCAAGCACCCCAAGCCTAGCTTCGCCCCTGCATTGAGGGAAACTAGGATTGCCACGCCCACTCGGTGATGAAACTGTATCTTCCCGAGAGTTGGCAGTTTCCGTGAATGTAGTTGACACTTGGGAATATTCCATTTTCTTGTACCTAGTGTATCTTTGTTTGTTAGCCTAGGTGCATATTTAGGGCCAGGTGATGTCGTACTCTTGTTGTTGTATCTGAACTTGTGATTGCCGATCTGGTATTTGCCACCAGATAATGGAAATTTAATTACACTTAATGTAGGAGCTTCACAGTAGAGCCTTAAACAGTCCAAATTTACCACATTTAGTATTATGATTGGCCAGCATTGTAAAGTACGATCCTTTAGGGGTGTCGTATATTTTCTGTCAAGCTTTAAATACAAGAAGTCTATTTTACTACCTTCAAGTATCTTCATTGTTCACTTAAACCCCTAAACTAAATGTTTGTCTAATCAACTCCCCTGAACAACTTAGATTGGTTCAATTCACTACCTTACGAAATTTGTCTTTTTGTTTCTCTAGATAGACTTCATGTTTGACTGTAAAATTTTGTGAGATTATAGGTTAAAACATCCAGTGTAATAGAAATATTTTAAAAAAAAATTGTAATCGTTTTGTGCATGGAAAGGTGTGGAATACAACTCTGCCAGGTGCGATAGAATAATTCAAGAAAATACTTATGGAACATTCGGGAACAACTATTTGACTACAGAATATGATGTCAGCTACCATCCTACAAAATTTCAACTTCAAACATAACCCATACAAAGAGAAAAAAATCATAAGGGGATTAAGTGAACAAATCTAGATAGTTTGGAGTAAATTGGACAAAAGTTTAGTTTAAGTGGTTAGCTGAACAATATAGATACTTAGGGGTTGTAAAATGGACTTTTTCTTAAATACAAGAAGCTAGTTTTGACCATTATCTTTGGGCTAAGGTTGGTAATGTCTTTATTATATACACTAATACAACTGAACTAAAATCGGGCCGAATTAGATACTTGCGGACCAGGAATCCTTTGACCTCTATAAATGACAAGTGAACCATTGCGCATAAGCTTTTTTGTGTGGTCATGGGTCTGTCTGGCACCAGTTTCTTCTTGCCACTGACATACTTCATCTCGATGATCTATTATTTCTTCTGCCGGTGAAACTGGTTCTGTATCACAATTTTCAGCTTCGACTTGTTTCTTTTTGCACAAGTAAATTATTAAGGCGACCACAATAGAAGAAGTCGACGCAACTCCAGTTGCAATTATGGGTCCTGCAAAACTGTCAAAAGTGAGTCTACCTGAACCTGAGATGATGCCCACATGTTGACAGTTGTTTTGATCTCCCATCCATTTCTTCTCGATTTGAATGATAGTATTTCCACCTGTTACGTTGAGGATTGCCTGTGAGATATCACCAGTTATAGGGGACCCCTTCTGAAAAGCCTGTGGAGAAGATAGCCCTTCAGTAAGACTCATGTGCCATAGCTTAGAGTGTTATGCCTCGTTGTGCTAAACTCAACTCAATAAACAAAATTAGACTTACATATCCGAAACCCGCAGCTTTATATATTGGTCCAACCATTGTATATCCATTGCAATGTTCTGCAAGAAATAATTTGATGTATGGGATTTCGTCTACGAAGGCAGCAATGCCCCCGTTCTTGCTTCCCCTAGAAAGTGCATCGTGAATATCTTCAGGGGTACTATGGGGCTTGATCTTAGATATGTCAAATCCGAGCTCTTCCAAAAGACCCTTGACGTAAGAACCACGCCCATATCCAACATATTCTCCATTTTTTAGGAGTTCCTCGATAGTTTTTACAGTTGGTTGAAGCTGTTGCACAGTTAGCATGGATGTCAAGCTTGCAGTGTAGCTTGACTTAAGCACCAGAAGAAAAAATAGCCAAATGACCAACACGATCCGAGACATAACCCGTTTCCCTTTATTTTCTGCATAAATTACAGTGAGAGTTAATATACCATTGTAGCCATATTGCAGTGTATCTTGCATTTTAATATTTCATACTTATGAATTTAGTGCATTTAGTGGCAACCATATTAGAATTATATTTTAATTTTCCTAGTTATGATGGAACCTTGTTTTCTGAAAGTGTGCATATCTAAATTTGACAGGGAAAAAGGGTAATAAGTGGACTCAACTCTCTTCAAACAAAACGAAAAAAGTCATTGTAGCTATCTGTTGTGGAACTGGTCTATGAATATTCTTGTTGTTTCCTAGAAGCTCCAACAACCATATTACGATGCCGGTGTAGATAAAGAGTACGATGGTTCCAAATAATAGGCCAGGTGTCATTGGCTTCAAGAAAATCCACGTATCCTTGTTCATGCTTTCTTTGACAGGTACAACCATTGCTATCCCTGATTCTGTGTATGGAAGAGTGAAGTCGACATACAAACTTCTGTTGTACCTAATTGTTATGTCTCCAACTGCTATATCATATTTCTGTCAAGGCATCAGATAAAAGTATTCAGAAAAACATCAAAAAGGAAAAGAAACTAACCTCTATGCATTTCCAAAGGTAGGCCTAATGCTAATTTTGACATGAACAAGGTGGAGCATTATTTGTACCATGGAAAATTATTTTCTGTATAAATCATTATTTATTTCATGAAAGGGTACTAGTTACAGTATATGGATAATGCAATTGAGAGTGCAAAAAAATTTGCAATGACTGACATGTGCAAATACCTCAGAAGTCATTATTATGTTGAGGAAAGTTGTAGATATGAAGTACATAAGAACATATTTTCATCAAATGCCAGCACATATTATGACTTGCCATTAAAAATTGCTGAATTATCCTTTTGTTTATTACGTTCAGCTGAAATAGATTTTTCCCATGTGATATTAATATCATCATCCAACGTTGCATGATTTTACAAAACTTTGAAGTTGTTCATTTTTGTTTGAAGTAACAGCATGATATATTAAATATTGGACGTTTTAAACTTTTTTTTTTGGAATGTTATTTTTTTAAACTTTTAGATGTGTGTGACTTATAGTATCAATCTTGAAAAGAGACATTAAGATTGTTTTTCTTACCTTAAGGAAAACTTGGTAGACAAAATCATCATAGCTTGAACTTACATTCTCTGTGGTGTTAAACACTACATATTCATAAGGGAGTGCATAAGGAAGTATCTTTACTGCCTCTTCAAAAACATCGATTGCAAGACCACTTGCTTTAATCAAACCAGTGAAGGAATCGACGTCGGCATCTATGAAACTTGGATATGCACCACCTATGGCTATACCAACTTTAAGCTTCTTTCCATTTGTTGGAATTTCCCAGCCCCTTGGTACATTTGTAGATTCTCCCGGCCAAATCACAACTTTGAGATTTGTTGTTATGTTTGATCTCCTTTGATTTAACTGTTGTGAAATTCCGTCTTCTGCAGCCCAAAACCCAATTACTCTCCTCGCTTGTCCAACAATATTTATTATTTGAAATTTAGAAGCTTGCAGCTGGCCACCTGAAAGATCAAAGTAACCACTTAGACCTTCAAATTTATTTTGCAGGATCTCATTTAGGACCGCTGGACCATTTCTCGAAATTTCTATCATTTCCATGCTTGTACAGTTTTTCGATGCAGGTGGTCTCCGGTTTACTGTTTTAGTAACCTTAGCCTTCTCAGCTCCTTGTGCAACCGCCCAGATCGTATCATAACTCCATAGTCCAAAGATACTCAATTTCAATGTTGGATCATTTGGATGATCATTCCGGGACCTCATATACCATCGTATGGTGAAGTTGTCGAGTTGTGTTGACTCAGGAACATAGAACTCAATTCCCAAGGCACCAGCACCATTCATTGCTTCCACGACTGAAGGATTTAGTGAATCTATGAGATTTGCTACCCTGTCTGTTACTATCCATACATATCCTTCGCTTATCATCCCAATCTCCTTTGCGTTTATGAAAAGAAGGGAGGCCATGGATGGGGGCAGGTGCACAACAAAAACCCTTGTCTGCATTGTCATTAGCTTATAGAGTTCTTTGGTAATTTCTTCATTTGTTGCTGATTGATCTATCACACTGCGGTAAGGAACATGGACATCTATCTCTTCGAGGACATCGACGAGCTGTGGTACAAAACCTCCACTGTAATAATTGCCTATGTAGATAGGAACCACTTCTTTCCATCCATATGTCTTGATTATGGAGGTGATGCTATTGACTTGTGCAGATTCATTTGCCGTTGCACGAATAAAATATGGAAGGCTACGAGAAGATAGAGCGTTGCTTGTTGCTGTGAATGACATAATTGGCACTCGATACTTATTTCCAAGAGCAGATACAAATACAGCTTGAGAAGATTTCTGTGGGCCAATGATAGCTTGAACATTACAATTCTCCATCAAGTCAAGAACTGAAAAATTGCATATAGTGATATATTTCAGTTTATCATTAGAAAATGACTTATATTAAGCGAATTTGATCAATTGGGATTGTTGTATCAATCTTGAATTCATTGGAGGAGGATTGATTGCTAGAATTTAAACTATGACCATTTGAGTCACATTTTCATGTTGTAAGGCAGTTTCAGTAACTTTATAGTTGATCTTATTTTTGAAAGCATTCAATTTCAATTTTCGTGTTGTGCCCCATGCATTTATATAAGGGAAAACTGCAAAAATTCACCTACATTGTAAGGGGGGGTTCATGTTCCCACATGCAAGAACTTATGTTGCATTCTACCACCTGCAAGAACTTATAGTTGTACCCCACCCTGTCATCTTTGACCCAAGCACGGCTGTCATCTTATCTCCAACATTGCTTTGGATGATCACCGTAGCATGATTACCATTTTAACGGGGATCAGATCATCTAATTTCACCTAATTGTCACTTATGGCACGAAAACTAGCCAGCCAGCCACAGTGAGTAAAATGAAGGAAAAAGGACTTTGCGGACTGAACTATATGCATGACTCATCGAATAAAAGGTATCTAGTTATGATAGACCATTTAAAGCTGCATGAAATGCTTATTAAAAGAAACAGAAGCGGTCAAAAGCTGTCAAAAGGTTATATGTAAACTATGTAAAACTTGTAGGTGGCAGACTATTTGCAGGTGGTCAAAAGAATCCCAGACTGGTCGAAGCTGTCAAAAGGGTATATGAAAACTCCCTAGAATGCAAGTGACTAACTGCAATTTCCCTTCCACAAATCATCCTTTTTTGTATATATCTCTGTTGTCCCCTCAAGCATCAAAGCTCAACCCACATCTAAATAGGTTTTTCCAATGATGCAAATATCTCGCTATAGCTCCGCTGTGTGTGTGTGTGTGTGTGTGTGTGTGTGTGTGTGTGTGTGTGTGTGTGTGTGTGTGTGTGTGTGTGTGTGTGTGTGTGTGTGTGTGTAGCTTTTTAAATAGGTGCCTCGACGATATTGCTAATATTACTGTTAATTCCACCTACTCCGCTATAGGGTTAAATAGACCCGATATCTTCATCTGCTAACTCCGCTATAACTGAACTAAGATTCATATACCATAAGTCAAGAGAAGTGATGAATATGGTGCATATGGTGTTTGCTTTCTTGATTATGTGGATTGTTTAGCCACCAGGAAAGATGGTAAATAAAAGAAATATATATTATAAGACCAAATCCGGCTTTCCATGCGATATCTACTTGCTAAGAATGCTAGGATGATGACATGCATGAACAATGGTATGCACTTATAAAACATGGGCTGAATGTTGCTTTATTTTGCAAACCACTATTGGCACTATATAGCTGCTGCTATAGCTCCTATAGCTTTTCTGATTGCACTCCGCTAAACTCTATAGCCCACTGTTTGCTAAATTGGATTTTTCTATAGGATCGCATTTACTATCATATCAAAAAAAATTGTCCAACTGATTTCAATTTGAAAGTACAACGACATGCAGAGCTTTGTTTTCTCCCCACTGATGCAGTCCCTGTAAGAAACAGTTGCTGTTGCTTGTGTAGCTACCTAGGACTGCTCCCTACGCGGTACAACAACAGAACTTGTACATGCATGACTCTCATTAGTTGTTATATAACTGGCGGTACAACAACAGAACTTGTAAATTTCCTGTTACTAAGTAAATGAAGCGAAACACAAATTTCATAATCTCCTTGCCATGTTCATACTTCATAAGGCCAAACTTCTAAAAAACAGAAGAACGTAAGTTACCTGCACGAGCAGCTTGGACATCATCACTCATGGAGTCCCTGATATGAAGGACGATCCGTGTCTTGTAGTTCGGGTGGACAGTGTAGAAATCTTCAATCGCCATTGTAATGCTCGTGCGTGCCACCTTCCCCACCGTTGTGCCCAAATCAAGAACCACTCCCACATCGAATTTGTCTACTTTACTCTCAGTAACACTTTGGGCAACCGCACCGCTTAATACTAAGAACATGGATATTGTGACCCTGAGTGCCATCGCCATTCATTAAGCAGCGTAGTTTGTTAAACACTCTTTCTGCACCAGTGTAATACTTATATAGGTACGTGGGTTATATGTCTTTTGTTTCTCATAAAAGGGGCGAAATTTCTTTCCATTCCCGGTTCACGTTTCATTTTCGTCCTAGCTAATGAAGCTTTTGCAGCCTTACAAGTAACAATCCAATGGCCTCGTTTTTCCTCTACGCGTGGTATCGTTGACTCGGATCGGGGATTTCCCTTGGCTGGATGCAGAATGGAGACCTGACTATTAAAACGCGTTTCTGTGCTCCTCGGTATTTGGTATTGGTACTTGAGTATTGTTAAATGCATCCGGTATTTGGGTGACCTGGTTGTGTGGTTGCGGTTGTTTCCTCTCCACGTTGACCACGTTGACGTCTGACGCATAGCTTTCCAAGTTAGTACTTCTTTTTTCTCTATGCGTGTGTCCATTTGTTGGAACGGGGGAATGAGTCCCCTTGGCGGGACAAAGAGCGGGGCGGGAGTGTCGAAGCGCGTTTTTGGGCTATGTGGTTGCGAAATTGCAGTGGTTGACAAGTCAGGCGGGGACCAGCCACCTCTCCTGGTTGAAGTTGGACACAGTCCGAAAAAGATGGTAATAATTTTATACTTGTTCACATTGAAAAGTACAGATCCCTCGCGTAAAAGAATCTAGAAGACAAGGGTTATAGTTATAGAAATGAATTTGCATATATCACTAGTCTTCTCCATTAGATCGAAGCAAACTAAAATGTTGAAGCTGGAGAAAATTCCTCCTACCAGATTCGTCAAGCAGACCCAAACTTTGGAGTCACCACGTGATACAATGTCTCGAATACCAAAGGATATTAGACAGACGCACTGTTTGGATGTGATCAGCGAAGAAAACGCCCAAGGCAAACAACGGTCGTAAATTAAGCATTTAAGGGTGTGTTCGTTTCACCGTTTAGACCCCTCTAAAATTTAACTCTAAAGAGAATTTTATTATTTAGGAGTATTAAATAAAGTCTAATGACAAAACCTTTTTACAGATGGGTACATCTTTACGAGACGAATCTAATGAGCCTAATTAATCTATGTTTTGCTACAGTGATGCTACAGTAAATATCGTCTAATCACGGCTTAACTACCCTCGTTAAATTCGTCTCGCGATTTAGAGGGGGGGTTCTGCAGTTAGTTTTGTAATTAAACTTTATTTAAGACAAGATTTTTTGTGTTTAAACCCCTCTAAATTTTAGACTCTAAAACGCCGAACACACCCTAAGTAGTACTCCCTCCGTTTCACAAAGGGTGTCGTTTTGGCCTGCCGAGGGAAAACCAAGGAGCAACACCACTTTACCCTGCTACCCCTCATTTATTTCTACTGCTACCCAACAGCACATTCACACGGCCACTCCTTCCCTATCCTCCCGGTCCTGGCTCCTTCTCCCATCTCGCAGCTTGCTCCTCCAGTAGTACTATTAGTTGCTCCTCTTGCCTCTTCAGTTCTTTTGAGGAGAAATCATCTTGCATCTGCAGCAGCAAGCAAATTGATGCAGCTTCGGTTCAGTTGCTACGTAGTCCAGTGGAGCTCGCCCACCCTTTGCCGACTCTTTCTCAGCCCATGGGAGGTGGTGTGCGCCGAGGTGTACGAGGCGCCATGGCGGGCCGCAGGCGAAAAGCACAGCTAGTGGCGCGGCTCACGCTCATGAGCTCATCTGCGCGAACTGCGCAACCTCCATGGCCGGGATTCGAGCAACCCGCCATGGCTTGAGCGGGCAGCCCAAATCAAGTTGTCGGAGAATGCGGAAGCCGCCATCGCCGATGAAGAAGGGGTGGAAAGAGATCTGGAGCGGGCACGATGGTGGGGAGGTGGGGTTGCGTAGGCGCTTGCGGCGCTCGGCCTGGAGCCGGCGGTGGCTGTCGAGGATATTGCGCGGCTCCAGCACGTGCACTCGCGCGTCGCGACCGCCAGCGCGTATTCGGCCGCCTCCGGCACGGCCCTGCTACGCGACGGCGGCGGCGGAGGATGACGGTGAAGACCCGGCGCGGACGAGGTGGTGTGCGCCGAGGAGCTTGGACGAGTAGATGCTGGCGCTTCCGCTCCGCTCCATCTCTAGTACGCGCCGCCGCCGAGGAAGAAGGGGCGGATTTGCGGGGACGGGGAGGAAAAAGGTGGGAGGCAGAGAGATGACGGACGGGCCTGTCGTTCGCGTTTATTAGGGGTAGCAGTGGAAAGTGTTGTTCACAGTTGCCTGGGGACCCGAGAACGACACATAATTTGGAAATTTTTGAGTAGGCTAGAACGACACCTTTTATGAAACGGAGGGAGTAGTAGTAGTAAATTGTTAGGCATTCTCAATCTACACTTTTATTTCATTATTTCTAACACTAAATTTTAGAAAAAAGAGCCAGCTTTCTTTCATGTAGATGAAAGGTCTCGCACAAGAGATGAATTTTTTTTCTCTCTCCTCATAATGCCAAGTCAGCAAAAAATATATGTGACATAGAATTTAACCATTTCAAAATTCATACTAGTAAATTGTTGGTGTTGCTAAAGAGGAAGAAAATTACAACAAAATATTTCTACACTTTTTCAGATATTACAAAGAGTTGTTTATTTATTTTTTTTCAATTTGTTAAGGAGATGAGCTTAAATCCATGTTCCTTTTCCATTCTTGGAACCTCCGACCCTTTGTGTATTGTCATGGCACATCTATGATCTATCTGTACTGACTGAAGAAAATTCTTCTCATAATCAGCATCCTTAATTGGTAATTAACATTATGAACTTGCCCTTCCGTGTGCCGTTATTAAGAATTTGTTCCCGGTACATCACCATATGGAACTACAAATTGAAGTATCAGGAGCTAAAGCAGAAAATGAAACCAAAAAAACACATTCGTTGCACTTTCGTCACGGCCTCCCCAGGATTCTTCTCATGAAAGTCGGAAATTATGCAACGTACCCGATCGCCCACATTCACTATCATTCGGTGCCGGCAGCCGGCAAGACACTCTCCTCTGCCAAGCACCTCTCCAAATTAACCACACGCACCCGCACTTCCATCTTACCGTTGCCTTGGACACAGCTTCGGCAAGCCGACAATGGTCCTCCGATCATCGCACGACTGAGCCGACCGTCGCCTTGGATAGAGAGTTTCGGCAAGCTGCCACGACGCGAAGAGTAGTGTCTGGACATCTCTGACTCTGACGTTGTTTTGACGTCACCGCTTGTCCTCTTGCTCCGTCGATCTCCCGATGATGTGGCCCCTGTGGATGGGCCGGTCCTATTTTACTGATCTCTGCCTTCGGCTCCAAGTTGTGGTTCTGCCGCTTACCACTCGGTTCCGGCATTGCTCCTGCCAAAGCGCCACGGCCGGGAGGGAGAGAGGCGCCTTGACTATGTGATCCCTCCCAGCATGCCGACGTGGCGCACAGTGGGCTCAGTGGACTTTGTGAATCCAGCGAGGTCACACGAAGCATGGGATTCCCGTTGCATCTCCGATTGTTAACGAGAGCAGCAATGGCCCACTAAACTCCTAAAATCAAGGGTTGTGATCAAACAAGCTTGCTGTAGCTCAGTCAGCAGCCAACTTTCTGTTCGCAGCCACAACCGCAGGGAACACAAACGATCGGGGCCAAGGTGCACCTCGGTCCAATCCAGTATGCAATGTTAGACGCTGTCAATGCAGGCTTGGCAGACACGTCGAAGTTGAAATCAGTCAAACTGCCCATATGATTAGTGGACTACTGACCAGGACATACATATTGACTCTTCCCATCCAGTCAACCCGTACTCTAATATGGTCAACCGACAACCAGCCCACCCCATTCGTCAAAACCTTCGTCATTGATCTCGATTGTGCTCCACATGTGTGTCAATATGCCTTTTCCAAATCCTGGAGTTTAGCTGCATCTTTTACGAAGACAGGGGCGTAGCCAGTCGCATCTGCCACCGGTGTCAATAGCAATATTTAATGGTGTCATTAACACAATTAACAGCATTTCAACAGTGATTTGCACTGTATTTCACCAAAACCATCCTGACACCGTATTCGGTGTATACAGGGACACTGTATTTCAACAGTATTATTAATATTATTCAAGAATATTGGTGGTATATTGGAAGTGGGAGCAGAACTAATCTGGATTGTCTGATTCTAAATACCCCCATATATAGTGGTAGTATAAGGCACCGAAAATCCTCTCTTCTTTTGAATGGCCGATAGTTTTCTTCTATAAAATGTTGTCTTTCCCCATAGTTTTAACAATTTACCAACAATAAAATTCATTACCTACATTCCTCTGAATGCTTCGCCAAATGCACTATCAATTGTTGGCCACTTGCAAAGCACTGTTGGAAAAATTTGCAAATCTTGTAGTGATAACACCATCATGTGTCAGAAACAAACTGATGCTGACAAGAACTATTTAAACATGAGACATGATCAGGGTATAGGGGAGAAGGAGGTGGGAAGGAGAGGCGCGGTGGAGGAGAGATTTATCTTCAAGTGGGGAGCCTCTCACTGAGCAGTAAGACTTCACACCATCACATTGTTTCTTCATAATTTTTTGCTAAATATGTAGTTCTCTGCTATGATTAATCTATAATATGTTTGTTCTTATGAAAATTAATCAAACGTGTACAAGACAAGCACATGGACAAGATAAAACAAAAACAAAATTAAAACCACACATATAAGATACTACTCTTGTGTCTTATATAGCCTGCATCACTCTGAAGTCAATCAACACGACAGATGGAACGCAGACCCAATCTGCACACAGACTAATTTCAGTGAGATCTATTGAACGATCAGCTTAGGAATGCCAACAAAGCATTCTTATTCCTTGCAACTGATCAGTGCAGTTGTTACACGAGGCAGTCGATGGATGCCCTTGTGGGGTCGAACCTCCAGATCGAACGGTATTTGCCGGAGTTGCCAGTCAGACGCTCGACAGCACATGGCACAGTGAGGGAGGCCTTGGTGCCATCATGCTCCGAAGTGATCATAGCGGTGCATGGGAAGGCACCTCCGACGCAGGGTAGCTGGGAAGCTGGGCAAAATGTTTGGATGTTGGGCACCACCTTGCCGTTGATCCGCCTCAACGCGTTGCCACCCGGGAGGGCGTCGATCCATGAGCACACCGGCTTCTCTACCATCATCTTGTATGCGTCGTTCATGAGGAAGACACGGTTGTAGTAGTCAGACACGATGGCGGGGCGCGTGTCCCGTTCAACCTCAACTTCCACCTCCTTAGCAGTCTTCATGGACTCAGCCACCACCAATTTCCCCCCTACGATGTTGGTTGAGTCGATGCATATGGTGGTGCACAGAGGATGCATGGGACGAGGTGCGAAGACCTGAGGTACCTTCAGACTGGAGAGAAGGTCATGCTCCTTGTGGACGACCCTCGTCGGAGCGTCTGGAGCCGAAAGGTGATACGGTGGTAGGATGTAGTAGTCCTCCTTCCTGCAACACTTGTCTCCGCTGCTGCTTGCCATGGAGCCGACAGCCAGCGAGGGTGGCAGCGGTGGCGCTAACATCCACGTAGGCTTTGGCGTGATGGGCCACAACCGCGCCATGGTCTCGTCAGTCTTGTTGGTCGCCTCCATGTGCTGCACCAGGCATGAACACCACAACTGCTTGCTTGGTCAAGATGTTAGTCTTGGTCAGTGTCGGTGGGGATGGTTTGGGCCTGGGCACGGGCCTCTAGAAGAGGCAGTGGCTGACCAATCAGATGGCAAGTGCACGTGGTTGGCCGCCTGGACGGCTATGTGGATGCGGTAGGTGGGATGCGTAGGCTGCTAAGGATGTCGCATTAGATGGACTGCCAAATAATCACTTATCATCATGCTATGCCTGCTTGAAGGTGTGGATAAGGTAAAGCAACCGTTTCAGCTCCATCTTTTCGGTGCATATCTGTAGCAATTACTTGGCTTGTACTTACTCAGGGTTTCGTGCAAGCATAGATGGAGTTTGCAGTGTTGTTTTGCATCTGAGCACGCCATGACGTTGATCTTAGTTGGCACAATTAAAACCTTGTTTAGAAAGACAAGGCAGTCATTTGTATCAGCAAGTTTGTGCGTCTGGAAAGACAGCATTGACTAAAAGGACTTGCTGAGGTCATATGTTCTGGAATACCTTCTAGAAATCTGTGAAGTGCTAACTAAAAGGACTTGTTCAGGTCATATGGTCACTTGGTTGTTGAGGTTTTGTTAGATTTCTAAAAGATATTCCAGAAGATAAATACTTGGTAGCACGACTTCTTTTACACATAATAGTGCAAAAAGCCCAGAACCGAAAGAGCTGCTACGATGACGTACCAATTGCATATATGGCGTGTCCTCTTAAAGCGACTTTTTGCCCCTTCTTTCCCTCTTCTCTCCCTGCGGTTTCAAGTTTGTGTCATGGTGTCTTTCATGGTGTTATGACATCCATTGTGGTTTTGGGACTATTAATTAGCGTGCATCACTTGGCTAGAAGATGTGCATTTACCTATTACACCAACAAAAAAGTTAGACTGATCTGTGATACATTTGAGGTCTCACGCTTGAATCTGTCCAACGGTAGACAACAAGATGCTCTGAGTAGTTTTACTGTCCAAGAGAATAGCCTCTTGTTCCTCAAAATTAATGGCCACTAGTTTGATCCAACAGTGTATATCTGATCTCGGAAAATAATTAGGCTCCCGAAAAGGAATCTATTGATTCTCTCCCAATTGGTTATGCTTGTAAGTAGTTTTATTCTCATAAGAGTAAAATCAAATTAGTATTCCGGCTCATCCCAATGCTTATTAATCTAGTAAATAATTTTTCATTATTAATAGTTGTTATTGGGTCTGGCTTGATAGCTGTCATACATGACATAAAACATAAATTCACGCAAGTACAAATTGACTCTTAAACTAATGGCTATTATTAGTTTTGAGAAACTAATGACCATGCGTAAGGGGTTGTTGCTCTTGTTCTCTTATGTCTTCTGAAACTTTTCGGTGAGCAGCTCCTTGTTTCAAGCGTAAAATGGTTCCACAAAACTAGAATGTCATTTTTTTGTATAATAAAAGGGTAGTATATATAGCTTGCTAATTCAGATTGTGTTCTGGTAATTTGGGGGTCCTTGTGAGTGTGATTCTTGAACACCATTATAGAACATATATGATGGTTTGGTGTATCTTGTACTTCAACCTGGAGTAGATATTACTTATTCGGTGTATACAGGGACAACCACTAAAAAATCAGACTATCAAACAAGCAAAAAAATATATGAAAATTTAAAGGGGGTGGTGGATGATATATCTTGTCATGACCGGTTTAAGTTCTTGTTGATCAAACTTCCACATTTGTCCAATTGTCGATTATTTTTGTTCCTTGATCAAACATTGCATTTGCATAAAACACACCATATACATATGAATATGTAAGACCTATTACACAGCTACTTGAAGTTCATTTAGAAACTTCCTCAAGATGGGACCAAGCAAGGGCCCCACCACTATTTCATACTGTGGCCTCTTGTGGCAATATCTTCTTTGCAACTTTGGCAAAAATTTTCTTCAAGTCATCCATTTCATGGGCCTGGTACCTGCATATAAGTTCGAACTCAAGATCCTGCTACATCTAAGAGAAGTGGTGGCCCAATTCGTTTAGTACAAATAAGTGACCACTACCAGGTTGATAAAATTCGTCAAGATCACCCAACATTTAAGAGATGTCGTGGCTTAGTTCTTTAGTACATCATCATTGAAAATTTATCTGTAGATATCACAAAATTAAAAAGAATAACTGCAAATGGAAGCATGGAAAAAATATATTCAATAAAATCTAGAAATCACTAAAGACCTAGCATGCAAACAAGTTTTTAAAAAATGACGCATTGTGTTCAATTAAAAGTTACTCCCTCCGTTTTTAAATTGTTGTCGCCATTGACTTTTTATTTACGTTTGACCGTTCGTCTTACTCAAAATAGTTGTTCGAATATGCAAAATTATAAGTTAGGTTCAAACTTACTTTGAAGATAAAACAAATCATCACAAAATATATGATATTTTTAAAACTTTTTTGAATAAGACGAATGGTCAAAGATAGCAAAAAAAGTCAATGGCGACAACAATTTAAAAACGGAGGGAGTACACTTTTCAACAATTGAATCAATCAAGCACTCGAGCACTAAAATTCATATTTTGTTTATAAATAATCTTTCTAGTATATGGCATTGCAATGATAATGTTGACCTAATGTATCATTTGTTAATTATTACCAATAGGTTTCTATGCATAATTAATTACTGAAATCAATTTATAATATGCAAACTTAGAGAGCAGAAAATTCAAATAACCAATATAAAAATGATATTATTGTTTGTACTAACCAACATATGAAAGCAACTTGTGCATTCCTATAGCTTAGATAGGCCAACGTTGTTTACAAACAATATTAGTTAGTGATTGTGCATTCTTGGAAAGTATTAAGAACTATCTAATATTAGTTAGTGATTGTCAAGAAAAACAATTTTTATGGTAAAATAGATCGCAATACAGGAACACTATTTTAAATTAGTTTATAAAATATCTTGGAAAATTGTACGACTTGACGAGATGCTTGTTCAGGGTTAGTTCTTCAACGGGATACCAGTGTAGTTAATTTGACATGGTTGGGTAACTAAGGTTTAGAACTATGAAGAAGAGAACTCTAATGAGATGCTTTTGAGCGATTAGTGAAGAAGTGTTGCGAATTTTTAGATGGGAGAGCAAGAGGATTGAGCACTAACCCTTTCTACATTATCAAAATCAGAACGACTAATTAAAACACTTATTCCATCGACTTCAAATATATGTCATTAAGGACATCAACATGATGTCCATTATAATATTTTCATTATTGATGTTTACCATATTTATTACATAAAGCAAATAATATAATATAGACAAAATTTAAGATCAGCCCACCTGATGGCAGTTGGTATGTATGAAAAGTTATTATTGTTACTCTAAAATCATATCTGCACTAATTGCAGTGACTTTAATTAAGTTGTGATTTATACATTATGAATATGCAATGTATACATTATATATGTATTTCTCCTGACCTACAAAAAGCAGCTAACGCGGTACTTAAGTTTGGTTTATTATCTTACCTATCACACAACAAACTAGTCCTACCAGGGTGATTTGCTTGTGCTGCTCTGTTTTCCCGCTTGAAAACAGAGCAGTTCCTCTGCTCGGGTTAAACCGGCAAGTTCCTCTGCTTTGGTTCAACCTTGGCTTGGCTGGCCAGGAGTATTTGTTGTCATTTGTCAAACAATGGATTCAAGAACAAGTGGCCCATGCGATGTCAAGCGATTCGGTCTTCGTGCTTGGAACATGCAGCCACACACACACACACACACATGAATAGAGCAGAGACGACGTGATCAGGACGGCCATGGCGAAGCTGACCTCCTGCCGGCTGGTATGGGCATCCGGCCATTTCATGCCCGACGTCGCCCGGAGGCTTCGCGCGCGTCCTCGCTTACGGCTACTCCGCGTCGTCCGTCGCCATGTTCGTCCTCATGCTGCGGCTGCCGGCGCTCCACGACGAGGAGTTCGCGCAGGGAGGCGGAAGCGCGCGCGGCAGCACGTGGACGTCACGAGCAAGAGGAGCCCGAGCTACGTACGCGGACACCGTGTGCCACGGCACGCGCCTTGCTGATCGATCGAGGCATCATCAATCGTCCGCCCACTGCCGGAACAAATCAACCCTCGAGAGCGCGGCAAGATTCTGGACATCTCTGACGCTGTTTTGTCGCCGCCGCCGAGCGAGATGGCATGGTTCCTTCAAGTGTCGCAGTGACTGACCTCGGAAATCAGCCAGCACGCCACCGCGAAGGAAGGGGAAGACTGAGTCTGTCTGTCTGTGACAGCGGCCTGGGGCCCGTGGTTCGTCTCTCTGTGTACGCCGGCGTGTCGTCGCGGGCCCGGCTGACCCCGTCAACCTGCGACATGGCAGCTGGCGTCGCTAGTTGACCTGTGTCAACAACGCAGCCAGGCAACTCATACTTCGTGGGCCGACCCATTGGACCATTCGAGTCCCTGTTTTGTTTTGCGGACCACCATGGATTAAGTAAATGGGCCTAAGAAATTCCTATACATCACCACCGGCCTCTCATGTTTGGGCCAAAGGAAAAGGTTGGGCCTTGCCCCACTTGTTTCGAGCGTGGACTTACTCGGAGGAGATGTAGTCCGACTCGGAGCTGTGCCCGTTACCGAAACAAATCCGCCCAAACAATGGGCTGGACTCCGCCCATTTAGGTCGAGACGCGCTGCCCCTCCTGCCCTCCCATCGAAAGCTAGGGTTCCAAATCCAAAGCATCCATCCCCAATCTCTCTCGGCGGCGCGACTACGATCTGATGCAGCGTTGCAGCAGGATCGTCGAGGAGGAGGCGCGGCGGGCCAGGCCCGGCGAGGAGGATCGGATGAAGCTGAGCAGCACCGAGGGCACGGAGGAGGGGCGGATCGGATCCGTCCTGGCTCCATGCTCCCCCGCGGGCTCGAAGAAGAAGGCAGCGGCGACAGCGAAGAAGAAGGCGACCGCGACCGCGACCACGAAGAAGAAGGCGGGCAAGGGGGGCGCGGCGAAGGAGGGCTCCACCAAGAGGAAGGCGGCGGCTGGCTCCTCCAAGGGAAAGAAAGCTGCTACTGGACCTACGGCGGCGGCGGGCGGCGTCCCCGAGGGTGAGAAGCACGCTGCTGACGCGGCGATGGCGGCCGCCGGGGAAGCCATCACCGGTGGCGAGGGTGGAGGAATGACGCGGCTGTCGCAGGAGTACGTCGACGACATCCTTGCGTGGAAACCGGAGCCCATCCAGGATCCGGACGAGTACTACAACAGGATGATCAACGATCCCCGGCAGTTCCTCTCCAAGGAGTACATCGACGAGAGCACCGAGATCATGCGTGATGTCGCCGAGATGACCAAGTGCAACAACGCCAGGTTCGAGAAGTTCCAGGACTGGGTGCGTGCCGAGTACAAGAAGAACGGCTACGTCGAGGTTGACGACACCTACATCGCCCAGAGGGTCCTGCTCCGCCAAGCCATGGAACAGGAGGACTGGGACGACGTTGAGGGGCTCGAGTTTGAGGGCGACAACGAGGAGTAACTGTCGATCATCCTTCAAGATCAAGGAGATGTTGTCCTCGAGTCAAGTACAACTGCTGCTGGATTCGCTAGTCCAGATCTATCTATACGACTATAATTGTTTATGACAGCTATGTTATATCTAATCTGCAGTAAGATATGTCCTGATGTTGTAGTTAATTAATTTATGCCAATCATCTCTCTTAGCTGTTAAGTGACTGATGTTGCCCGGTTAAGTGACTGGTGTTGGTCAGTTAATTATCTAGTGCCCATGGTGTGTATTTTATATGATACTCATGTGATATCTAAGCTAGCACTGGAGAAATAAGTTATAATCTCGAAGAAGCTGCTCTTTTCCTCGCTCTTTTACTCATAACCGGCTTCAGTACTGTTCCCTTTTGATCTCTGTGTTCAGTACATGGTGATTGGAACCGGTGTCTGCGGTAATTGGGTTGCCCGTGCAAATTTGATTATTGAATACTGTCAGTCAATTTTTGCATACTGTGGTCCTGTGTGACGGCATATTGGTGGCTATTGTTTGTTCCTGTAAATCCCGGACTATGTTGGTTGCAGATTATATGTTTTGCTGAATGAAGAACTGGAACTTCTGCCATTGTAAATCCTGGACTATGTCGGTTGCAGGTTATATGTTTTGCTGAATGAAGAATTGGAACTGCTGCCATTGTTGCTTTTGCTTTTGCAAAGCATGACTAAAATTAAACCTATGCTTGCTCTTTATCTGTAAAAAACATGGAGTGCAAATAAACTCTACACACACCATGAAAGTGCGCAAGTGCTAGCCCGTGCAAATGCACGGGTTGATTGGCTAGTATACGAAACCGAAGGTAGGAGCACAAACTGGGCGTACTTCCGGGAAATGCAAAACCGGGACTTCTACGTGCTGGTCTTCTACGTGCTGGTCAGTTTCACCAGACAACCGTCAGTGGCTACGTTGTTTTATCCTGCTGCTGCTCTGTTTCTGCTCTTGGAAACGGAGACAGATCCTCTGTTTCGGTTGCCCTTGCACCTGTGTAGCTCCTTGTTCACGTCGTCGACTGCAGAAACCCGCTTCGCCGGCTCCGTTTTGTTGAGCAGATCGCAGCCACCGGCGTCGAGGCCTCGGACAAGAGTTAGGTTTCACCCAGGGCCAGTCCTGACATTTTAGGGGCCCTGGGCGAAACTAAAATTGGAGGGCCCTCAATATAAAAATGAGAATACTTTTAATGAAACAAAAAAAAATGAGAATATTATAAGTACAAACTAATTCCATCGTGAATTACACTTGCCCTTGCCACTGTCATTGCTAACGAAATTTCAGAACCGAGCAGAGCTGGTACCCAAGAGGATCAATCTAAACAAGGGTATACCGGCCACGTAAAACAGAGTATATCTTTATACATAAGTTGTTACTTAAAGACAATTAAAATACATAAGAAAACAATATTCAGATCTAGCACCTTTATGATATCAACCTTATCATATCTAAGCTACAGAAGTACTTAGCTCATGAAAAAATTCATACCAATTCTCACAGTAATATCCATCCCTCAAAAATGGACCGAGATTATAAACGCTTTGCTGGAAAGGACGGGGAATTTTACATGGCGCGCAGTAATAGGTATCCTAATCACGCAATGACGATTAATTAAACAAAAGCTACGGCGTATAGACATACCAATCACGGGATCCTACTGCATCATCACGTTGGGTCAAGTTCGAATCGTGGTTGCTCTAGGTTTCGGTGTGGCGGCTTCGTTTGCTTGCCATTTGCTGAACGACATACGATGTATCGACGGCAAAGACGTTAGCTCCCGATGGCACAACGACCCATGGACTATAGTGCCTGAACATCAATGATTTTCAGGGCCAATTAGAGATGGGCCAAGCAATATAGAGATATGTATACCTGCAGAGGGGCCCCTGGATTTCGGGGGCTCCGGGTGGCCGCCCCGCTTGCCCCCCTCCAGGGCCGGCACTCTGGGATGTCAACTTTGACGCAGTGTCTTTGGTTTTGAACAAATTATCTTTGAGCTCATCGCACGCATGCATATACAAAAAGAAGAAGAAAAAAAATTCAACCCACCGACCAAATATCAACCGGCGTGGAGAAGTGCGCGTTGTAAATTGTAACAAGAACTCCAGGAGCCCTGAACTAGTGCTGGGACTCGGGCCGTGCCCGGGCCGGCACGGCACGGGCCCGTCGTGCTTCGGGCCGTTTCGTGCCGTGCCGTGTTGGCCCGTCGGGCCGCATCGGGCCGTGCCGGTCGGCCCAACATTGTAAAAATGCGGCCCGGGCACGGCACGCGGCACGGCGGGCCGTCATCGGGCCGTGCCAAGCCCGGGCACGGCCCGGTTTCAGTGAAAGCTTCCAAGAATACGTTTTCAGCAAGAGAAGGCGCATTTTTATTGTTTAAATCGATTCTTTTTATAGTGTTACATGGATAAAAAAATTTCAAAACTTCCACCAAAATTATACTAGATTAGGACAGCCCTATTACAAGTGTATATCAAATTTGAGTTCTAAAATCAACATAGTTTGTGTGTATATCAAAAAAACAAAGGAAATGTGAGTTTTTGCATTTTTAATCTCCAAAAATATACTGAATTTTGAACTCAAATTTGGTGTGGAGTCGTTACAAGTCAACACCAACCTCTACAATTTTTGGGGAATTTTTTTAACAATATTTGTATGAATGTGTGTTCAAAATTTACTAAACGATATAGAAGTTCTAAGCTTTTGAGACAAACGAGGAGCAATTCGAACTTACATCAGTGTAAGTGCTTCAAAAAAATTTATACAAAATTCCTATGTGTAAAGATGTATAAGTTGTACATCCACACAAAAAATGACTTAAAACTTCATATTTTTTGAAGATCTACAAAATGATGAAGAAAATGTTGAATAGTGACCATTAATGACTTGACTGATTAGTAGAAAATTGAACTATAAAAGTTTGTATACAAACATTCCACATGATAGAGATGATTTTTTAAAGATTATAGAAAAAAGAATCATCAAATTTGGACCACATATGCAAAATCTAAACAAGTTTGTATTTTGAAATATGAATCAAAATAACAAAAAGAGCGTTGGCTAAAGAACTTGACAAGAACACATTATCGGGCTAAATTCGGGCTGCCGGGCCACAACCGGGCCGTGCCGGCCCGAGCACGGCCCATTGAGCAGTGTCGTGCCGTGCCGCCCGATGTACCAAAAACCCGGCACGGCACGGGCCGTCACCTCGGGCCGGGCCGGCACGGCACGAAAACTCTTCGGGCCGGGCCGTGCCACGTGCCGTGCCAAACGTTCGGGCCGCGGCCCACCCGCATTTGGCCCGGCCCAAGTCCTAGGACTACCCTGAACCACGTCAGCGACGGAAGAACGAGTGTATAGAAAATTATGACTCTGCTCTGTGGGCCGAGGCCCAGCATGGTTTGACTGTTCGCCGATCGAAACACTGCCCGTTGTCCTGTTTCACAAAAAGCTGAAGTCACTCTTAAAAAAAAGAAAAATTACAAAAACCCACCTACATGTAAGGGAGTATTCATATACCCACCTACAAAATTTTTTATGTTGCATATACCCACCTACAAAATTTTTTATGTTGGTCTCCCCCTTGCAAATATTCATTTGTTTTCATAGTCTCCTCTCGTTGATTTGACCGGATGACATGGCTGTTCTGTGGCCTCTACGATTGCTTCTCAGGCTCCACAATAGCTCTACTACAGCATAGTTATCATCTAATTATATGTTGCACTATAAAAAATTAACATAATATCATAAACATGTAGGTTTCGATATCTATGAAATTTATACAAAATATCAAAGAGTATAGAGGTATGTTAGACCATCCGGAGTCGCAACGAAGAACGTACAAGAGCTATATCGTCCGATCAAAATTATCAGGGAGGAATATGAAAACCCAGGACACTTGCAAGGGGGGAGACTAACACAAATTTTTTTATAAATGAGTATATGAAAACCCTCCTGAGTTGCAAGAAGATTTTTGCAATTTTCCAAAAAAAAAACTAAAGTCTTCGAGATCGTGGTTAACTAACCAGGATTCACACCCTGAACAGTGCATGGGTTCCAATTCTTTCTGCGGAAGTCAAACAAATACAAACACTCCGTGAGACCCGTTAGCCCGAGCAGAGGAGCGTGAGCGTGGTCGCGTCAGCTGCTCACCCCGAGCCTGTAATGTAGCTCCATCTGCTTAGTGAAAACCTCAATTAGTGAAGACATAAGTGTTGTAAAATTTTTATTGGGCCAGGCTCATCTTCTAGAAGAAGGAGTCCTAGCCTATGTGGGTAACTTTATCGAATCTGGACCCAACACGAAGTTAGGGTTCCCCTCTTATAAATAGTTGAGGAGACCCCCCCTTAACCTGACACCAGAATTTCGCAATAAAGAATTTCGTCTCCTCTATTCCAGTTTTACTTTTGTTAATTCGTCTAGATCTACGTGCCGTCGTTCTGCCGATAATTTAACACGTTATCAGCACGCTCTACGAGAAATTCACCCAATCGGTGAGCTACGCATTGTGAAGCAAAATGACTATGGATGAGGAGCTCTGTCTCGTAGACAGTTGCACCACCGCTACTATCCTAAGGGACACTTGCTATTTTCAAACACTTCGAAAGTATACTGGAGATATTCTTACTGTTATTGGCAATAACAATAAGATTGTTGACACAGGAAGGGCCACATTTGTCCTACCAAATGGTACGCGGTTAACAATCAAAGAAGCATTACTTTATCCGGATTCAACCCGGACATTGTTAAGTTTTAAGAACATCCGTAAAAATGGATTTCACGTAGAAACCAATGACAGTGAAGGTGAAGAACGTCTGATTATGACCAAGAAAGAAGGCAAGAAGAAGACTATTATTGAAAGTTTTCCATCAGTCAAAGAAGGCTTGTACTACACATACATTAAGCCAAACAAGGAATTTGCTACGTTCAAGACTATCTTTACCAATCAAGAAGCATATAGACTGTAGCATGACCGTCTTGGTCATCCTGGCCTTAATATGATGCAGAGAATTACGAAAAATGCAACGGGGCATAACTTGAAGACCAAATATTTCCCAAATCAAACAGATTTCTTGTGCATTGCATGCGCAAAAGGGAAGCTTATTACTCGCCCCTCGCAGCTTAAGATTCAAGCAGAATCTATACCATTCCTGGAACGAATTCAAGGTGATATATGCGGACCAATTAGTCCCTTATCAGGGCCTTTCCGCTACTTCATGGTGTTAATAGACGCTTCCTCGAAGTGGAGCCATGTATGTCTATTATCTATTAGAAACCATGCATTTGCACGATTGACTGTCCAAATCATACAATTGAAGACATATTTTTCAGATCATAGAATCAAATCCATTCGAATGGATAATGCTAGAGAATTTAAATCGAAGGTATTTGATGATTATTGTATGAGTATGGGCATCAAAGTGGAACACTCCGTACCACACATGCATATACAAAATGGTCTCGCAGAATCATTAATCAAGAGGATCAAATTGATCACTCGACCACTGTTACATAATTGCTTATTGCCTACCTCTTGTTGGGAGCATACGGTGTTGCATGCAACAGCACTTATCCAATTACGACCATCTGCTACACATGAAGAATCACCATTAGCATTGGTGCGTGGTAGAATACCGAATGTTTCCTATCTACGAAGGTTTGGATGTGCTGTATACATTCCAATACCCCTACCTCAGCGAACTGCAATGGGCGCACAACGGAAACTCACAGTTTACGTTGGCTATGAAAGTCCGTCTATAATTAAGTACTTAGAACCCTCCACTGGAGACTTGCATACTGCACGGTTTGCTGATTGTATCTTTAACGAAGATCATTTTCCGGCATTACGGGGAGGAAAGTATCTCTTTAGAGAAGAATGCCGGCAAATAGATTGGGATGCTAAAGGAATCCTAGGAATGGATCCTCGCACTAAAGAAGCTGAACTCGAAGTTCAGAATATACTCCAGTTGCAGAGAGTTGCTAATGAATTGCCTGAAGCTTTCACCAACACAAGAGACATTGTGAAGTCTCATATACCGGCTGTAAATGCTCCTGAAAGAATAGAAATCCCATATGAAGGGGATGAATATATGGAATTCTAACATTTTTCCATAAAAGCAACGAATGCTAGGAAGAGGGGGAGTGAACCGGTTACAATCGCACCTAAGAAGCTTAGAGTACAAGCTCAAACTAAAACTCCTAGGAGACGTCCTGCGGAGAAGAAGCCTAAGCAAACTGCTCAAAAGAAAACCAAAGATGGTGAAAGTAATCCACTCGAAGTGGTGAGACTTGAAGAATCAAACCCAAGTGAAGATGTGCATGAATCTCACGAGGGGATACCGGAAATTCCTGACCTCAATGTATCTATCGATAATGCGGATCAAGGAAATGAAAACTCAACGAACTATGTTGAGACGGGAGTGGTATATAATAGAAAGACAATTGAAGTCAATACATACTTTGCTGAAACGATTGCAACACAAATTGATTTGGAATATGAACCAAAATCAATGAAGGAATGCAAGAAGCGTCCTGATTGGCCAAAGTGGAAAGATGCAATATGTGCAGAGTTAAACTCGCTAAAGAAAAGAGAAGTGTTTGGTAGTGTAAACCTTACACCAACTGGCATTAAACCAGTGGGTCACAAATGGGTGTTTGTCCGGAAGAGAAATGCTCAAAATGAAGTGACTAGATACAAGGCGAGACTTGTAGCGCAAGGTTTCACGCAGAGACCTGGCATTGACTACGAAGAAACCTACTCTCCCGTAATGGATGGAATCACATTCCGGTATTTAATCTCAATGGCGGTGAATATGAATTTGCAGATGCGACTTATGGATGTGGTCACAGCATATCTATATGGAACATTAGATACAGAAATCTATATGAAAGTTCCAGAAGGTATAAAAGTCCCAAATGAAGATGACCGCAAATTATATAGTGTCAAATTACAGAAGTCACTATATGGTTTGAAACAATCAGGAAGAATGTGGTACAACAAGCTTAGTACATTTCTCTTGAAAAAGGGATTTGTGAAGAATGAAGATTGTCCTTTTGTATTCATAAAGAAATCAGAGAAAGGCTTTTGCATAATCTCTGTATATGTTGATGACTTGAACATCATCAGTACCACAAATTAAATTGAAGAAACTTGCTCATACTTGAAGACTGAATTTGAAATGAAGGACCTGGGCAAGACTACATATTGTTTAGGTTTACAACTTGAACATACCCACGAAGAGGTACTCTTGCATCAATCAAACTATACCAAGAAGGTATTAGAGAGATTTAATATGCACGAAGCATATTCACTCCGATCACCTATGGTGGTGAGATCACTTGATATAGATGAAGATCCCTTTAGACCAAAGGAAGAAGATCAGGAATTATTAGGACCTCAATATCCATATCTAAGTGCCATTGATGCCTTGATGTACCTTGCGAATGGTACGAGACCCGATATAGCTTTTGCTGTTAATCTACTCGCAAGATATAGCTCAGCACCAACTCGGAGGCATTGGAATGGCATCAAGCAAATCCTTAGATATTTGAGAGGAACTGAAGACCTTGGATTATTTTTCAAGAAGAATGGAGAATTAACCCTTGTGGGTTATGTTGATGCGGGATATTTATCTGATCCACATAAATCAATATCTCAGACGGGATATGTGTTTTTATTTGGAGGAACTGCAATTTCATGGAAGTCAACGAAGCAAACATTGGTTGCTACATCGACAAATTATTCAGAGATCATCGCATTGTTTGAAGCTGCAAAGGGGTGCGCCTGGCTCAGGAGGATGACAAGCCATATAATAAATACTTGTGGAGTGGCGTATACTCCATCCCCTACAATTATCTATGAAGATAATAAAGCTTGTATTGCACAAGTACAATCAGGATACGTAAAGTCAAACAGGACAAAGCATATGTTACCTAAATTCTTCCACACGCATGAAATGCAAGAGCAGGGAGATATTTTAGTAACACATGTCCGATCTTGTGACAATCTTGCAGATATGTTCACAAAGGCCTTACCTTCCCGCACTCTCGAAAAGTGTCGGCGTGGTATTGGCATGAGAAAACTTAGAGAAGTGCTTGGAACAAGGAGAGAACTTCCTTAAGTACATCACATTCTCGAATTAAGTGAGTTATCTCGAAGATAATTCATATCAATCATACAGATTGATAATCATTAATCATGAAGATTAAAACATTGTACTCTTTTTCCCTTATGAGTTTTTCACATGAAGTTTTCTCATTAAGGTTTTTAACGAGGCAATGTGTGCAATATGAGTGGTGGTAATATGTGCTCTTTTCTATATTTTTCCCACTGGGTTTTTAGGAGTTTTTATGAGGCATACTTATCACGATAAAGAGCCCAAGGGAGAGTGTTGTAAAACTCTTATTGGGCCAGGCCCACCTTCTAGAAGAAGGAGTCCTGGCCCATGTGGGCAACTTTATCAAATCTGGACCCAACACGAAGTTAGGATTCCCCTCTTATAAATAGTTGAGGAGACCCCCCCTGTAACCTGACGCCAGAATTTCGCAATAAAGAATTTCGTCTCCTCTATTCCAGTTTTACTTTTGTTAATTCGTCTAGATCTACGTGCCGTCGTTCTGCCGATAATTTAACAATAAGTACTTCATAATACTATATTTGTTCCTTGTGGTACACAGAATTGTTAGGAATTGATCTTGGCTTAGTCAATACTGACCTGGTCTTAAGGGCTAACTAATCACGCCCACTAAACGTGCCCTGATCGGGGGCAACTCCCTAACTAATTCTGGGCCCAGCCCCAGGTCGAACCGCACTACAAGAGGGGATCCCCATCACTCCAAAGGGTTCACGGCTCTCTCCTCTCTATTTCCTCTCTCACGTGTTAGAGGCTAACTATGCTGTCCGATCAAGTTAAGGTGCGGGATCGACTTGAAGGCCATGCCCATCACCAGCATTGTTGCACGGCGTTCATCTCTTTGCAGGACCACTGGAGGAGGCCGGTGTCGTCCACATCATAGCCTGCTTCATCAAGCAGGCACGGGGACATCAGCGGCTCAAATCATGGCGAATTTCACAACTGGGTCAGTAACTCAAAGGTGTTTATGCTCTAGACTACTAGATCCTCATGATTTCGATCTCATAATTCTTACATTTGGTATCAGAGCCAGGTTAGTCTAGAATTTAAACCCATCAGTGATCTGGTGTTGTGGACATCATGCTAATTTGTGTCTGTTTAATGCTAATTGTGGTCGATTACGTCTTGCATAATGTGCCACACTGTTGTGATCATTGCCTCTGTTTATGAGCGATTGCCTTACGATTACGATTAATTGCGCCTACATTGCCTCTGATTAACGTTAATTGCTTAAGGTTAGAGGTTATTACGCGGCACAAGTGATAACCAGTTGTTAATTGTTAATGTTCAGTGGCTAATTAGGTGTATCTGATCTCTGTTATTGCCTAGCTTATGCCAATCACCTACTGTCGTGTTTAATTAGGCTCGATTAGTACCTGATTAGCCCTGTCTCACGATCATTAGCTGCAAATCACTTATGATTGGGTCCTAATGACTAAACCTTGGGGCTAATTGTATCTCGGATCAGCATGTAGAAGGAGAGGATCACGAATCTTTGGCTAATGAAACCCAAAACTCCTCTGTTTACTCAAGATCCAATAAAATCCTCAAAATTCCCCCCCAAAAAAAATTGATGATACCCTATCCCTACGGATTAAGAAAACTTACCTTTGGAGCTCGTCGCCGGCGTGGGCAACAACGTGCGCACGGCGGCACGGGACTCGCCACAGGCATGGGGACCCACGCGACATTACGACGTCGCGCCCACGTCGGATCTCGTCGGCGGCGACACCATGTGCACGAGCTTGTTACCATGGGCGTCTCCCCGCTCGCTGGCGCCAGCATCAAGATCGCGGCCGCGGCGCCATATGTATCGTCGCGGAGGACCGCATCGACGGAGCGCCGCGCGGATCAAGTTCCCGCATGTGCGCGCCGGCGATGGAGTCCGTCGCGGCTCAGGCTGCGCATCATGTTCAGACGTGCGCACGCCGCCGCCGCGCCGCCTCACGCCGCGCCGCCGCTCTCTCTCTCTCACTCGCGGCCGGGAAAATCGGGGACAAATGAGAATTAGGGTTTAGGGTTGCGCCGGGCACTGGTTTTGTTCGACACGCAACAAATTTCGACCGTCCATCACGAACAGACGGCTAGGATTGCAGATCGGGCGGGCAGGCCGGGCTTCGCAGGCCGCACATAAGGGCATGGGCTGCGAGCCCGTGCGGATGCACGCGCTAGCCTTACTGGGCCAGGCCAGTTTCGACTGAAGTTGGGCTGCGCTAATGATTTCCATTTAGGAGCCCGTTTCGTCATGTTTTTCCCTTTTTGTGTGTGTTCTTCTTTTTCCAGCCTTTACTGTTTACAGCTTGTTTATTTTAATTGCCTTTTGATGCTGTAAAATTGCTGGAAACTTATGAGAAATTCATGAAAACTAATGGTGATTCTTAATGATGACTCTGAATAAATGGAACCAACGGGAAGTTTATTCAATGATGATTTGGCATTAATTTGGCACATATTTAATTTCTGACCAACGTTGACTTTATTTGTGTGCCTTGCCAAGTAATTTTTCTTATTTAGCAGCTGCCCTTTTGAGTTGCATTATCTGACAGCTATTATTGGGTAGAAATTTATCACCAATCACTTACATGGCAAAAGTTTCTAATTGGGCCATTAGGTTATGACGAGACACAAAATTGGTCCTTTTAGACTAAATATGAATGTGTTTCAAATCTTTAATTACATTGTATCTTATGATTGTTCACTTTGGAATCATGTCCATATTAGGATGCAGACTATGTCTTGGCTAGGCAATGATCGACATAAGCTTATTACAATGTGTTATAAATCCATGAAGTGCATTGTTGACTTGCCTAAAATAATTATGACTAATTCTGCTTAAATTTATAATTTTGGCTCCTATTGTCCTAAATTCATGAGTATCGAGTCTTAATTTATGAACCCTTATGCTACATCTCATGTATTTAACTCATTAAGCTTTGAATTGAAATTCCACATAGGCATGACTCGTGTATGAAAACAATTTATTGGGCCTATTCTCATTTTCAGGGATTCATTTCCTTGATTGGCAAATTATTCAATAATGTTGGAAACCTAAGATTGCATCTTCCATAATGATAATGCATTGTTTGAATAATATTTTACGGTCAATGCCCAAAATTCATCAACTTCCAATGATGGCTTTAGTCTCAAATATAATGGTTGAGCCTATAAGACCTGTAAGAACTTACCTTATTTTATTGCAAACGTTTCGCATGATGATTCAATTTAATTTTGATAGTCCATGATCATATACTGACCAAAGTTTCCATGGGTTGTCAATATTGATTTGCCACTTACATTTCTTACTAAGTTCCTACCTCATGGATATATCATGTTGATAATGTAGGCATGAAATTTAGACAAGCCTTATGTATAACTCATTTGGGCCATATGTATCTATGTTTATTCAGGAATTAAGTTAGTAAATGAATTATTTCTCTCCTAAGTTTACTTGGCCTATAACTAATGTTTTCCCTTACGCTTCCGCATTAATGAATTAGCAATCATGATCGTATTACTAAAATTTCTTGTGATTAATACACTAATGGCTTGGAGACTTAGAGCATTAATTATTTAGTGACTCTATGCTATATACTGGCTAACGTTTGGTTATAGTCATGTGTCATTAAGCTATCATGTCTAAAGCATTTGCGTTCATGATTATTAAGTAAATTCCTTGGGATACGATACCTCCAGCTGAGATGGATCCAACGTGAAATCTTTGTTGGATATGACATACAAGTATATTCTGCCCAACGGTGATTGTATCTTGTGTGTCACCCCTAATAGATTAATGATCACATTCTGACCAACGTTGTTTGTGATTAATCCTACTCTTTGTTTCTGCCCAACGGTGATGCGAAGTTGTAATTTTGTCTTATTAACATGACATTAATTAGACCCTATGGGGCAAGTCATGGTATTTCCCACATCTGTGTGAATATGAATTGTCCTTTTATTATCTCTATTGTTGGAACTCAACCATAATTTTCTGGTTGCTTCTGAGTTTCATAATGTACAATAAAATAATGAGCTTATAAAGTATATTTCCATGAAGGCTAAAGATTAGCACATCTTCATATTAAGTCCCATTAGGAGAAATTCATCTAAGACGACTATAAGGATGCATTGGATTCCTAGTAGACCAAAATGTGAATTGGGAATGACCTAAAGGAGTGTCATCTACTGTCATGCTCATTAGGATCTGGGGGAGTAATCCTTTAGATTCATTGTGTTAAGAGTTTTATGTGGCATTACGAAAGAGACATAAAGATCATCATGGTCCTAAAATGATGATTACGAGTTGACTTCATAAAGATTAAGGGAAGTGAACTATGATTAATCCTAAACTATTGTGGGTGCTGATAAAAGTTAGCAGAAACTAAATGTTTTACTTCTGAAAGTTACACCAAAATAGGAGTGGTGTTGAAACTATGGGATTATTTCCATAAATATAAAATTAAGTATCATTATGTTTTAACCCTTCACTCCAATAATGTAATCCTATTATGAAGAGAATATCATTCTCCTAGGATCTTAAGTTTGATGTAACTATATTGACTATGTATTTGTCATGAGAAGTTCATCGAAATGTTTAATTACATTTACTTTACATTTCGAGGGGGAGAATTGAACATCTCATTCCATATGTTCTGCCGACATGTCATTCAAAGGAAATAAAATGAGATGATTTATCTTTGGCTCTATAGTCTACTAATTTATCGGATAATAGTCTGTGGCACTCTAATGTTGATTGAGCCACATAATTATGTTATCACACCCACTTCGCAAGAGTTTAATTAGTTGTTATTTGCTCACAAAACAGTGGACAGTTATGAGTCCACATAATCAAACATGACTCTAAAAGGAAATGAAGTGAAGTCTTAATGGTAGTTATTGAAGAGTCATGTGCATATAGACTATGATTTTTTTTTATGACAAGGACATTACGATTAAGACCCAGAATTCTCCTTATGGATTCTGGGCATTAAGATTAATTAGATGATCTTCCTTATGATTTTCCCCTAGAAGATACATCAAGATTGGTCCAAAAGAAGAAGTTAAAGGATTGAGTGTATCTCTTAAGGATCCTAAAAGACAGAGTAACCTTAAGTTATACGGTAATCACTCTGTTATATGTTGCCACCTTTAAAGGGAAATAAGTTATCTTAGAGTCCCTGGCGGTGATATTAGTCGGGATTTTGGCAAACTAAGATTCAGGATTGGACTCCTAAAATTATGTTAATAGAACCTTGCGTTATGAGCACAACGCTTAAGGGACTCGTGTGTTCACAAATAAAAGATTTAGGTGGCCTCAAGAATAAGTCACCTATACGATTAAGTTGCAAGTTGAGCAAGCATTATTGGATCCATACGAGTCTTGTTCTCAGTCTTGCATAAGGCATCTTTTATGATGCGAAATGATTTGTGACACGTTGTATCATATCCCATATTAAGTTATCATGGTTCTAATAAGGTCATCATGTTTTATGACTTAATGAGTTTTATGATTTAAGAAATATATAAATATATCCCGAAACTTATTACAAAAGGAGTGCAAAATTCATTCGAGTAACATGTCTTGCAATGTTTTAAATAGCGGGCTATGGTCTTTAGCGGTTGATGTCCGGAAAGGCTATGAAAAGTTATAGCGGGCTATAGCGGCAGCTAAGCCATTTAGCGGTTTTACAATACAATTAATGAATTAGTGAATAATTAAAGACTAAAATAAAAGCTCCATGCCTCCATTGCATCATATTTCAGATTCAACATAATTTAGAGAAGTTCAGAGAGCAGTAGTATCCTAGAATATCGATAGTGCAACCTGGCGATAAATAAAAGAGAACATTTCAAATAATCTCGTCATAACTCATAAGGTCCTACTCATCTAATAATCTCCAGAATAATCATCGTCAGAAGAGTGCATCTGCATTGAATTATCGCCATCTTGATCAGCTTCTGATTCGGAAGATGAAGCAGACGCTTCAGGTTGCTCTTGATCAGCTCGCATTAAAGACTGAACAGAGGAAGAGGAGAAGAAAAATTACCTCCGTGTTGCTCCGGCTGTGACATGGCCGACTCGTCGAGTGCTACAGCAGCAGGGAAAAAGGATCGGCAACGGGCAACCAGCTCCTCGACTCCTAGCAGCTGGCCAGCGCTGCTATGCCACGATCGTCGCCGCTGCCGCCACAAATCCCAGCCGCCGCCGCCGCTCTATCCTGCAATGCTCCAGTCGAGGGGTGAGGAGGCTGTGGCGTTGAGTATTGAGAACCCTAGGCCCAAGTATTGGGAAGGCCTGCAGGCCACAGGCCGTTTTTCTTTCAGTTTCGGACCCAAACTGAATCCGCCATATAGCCGGCTACGTAACAGCCAAATAGCGGATTTAGCTGGCTACAAAACGCTATTAGCAGATTTTCCAACTTAGCGCCAAACGAAGCATAGCGTAGCCCCGAGTCCTCCCAGCAGCTATAGCCGGCTATAGCGTCAGCTATAGCCGGCTATTTAGAACACTGATGTCTTGTCATACTGCCAAACACAAGACGATGTGAAAGGATATTCAGGATCTCATAAATGATTATTAACATAGTGCTCAAGCTTACGCCTTGGTGCTTGACATAAGTTCTAATGTCATAATTAAGCATCACTTAGTATAACGAAAAATTTTGATGGATATGTCTCCAATGTTGCTAGCCTTAAGATTGTTGACAAATTCATAATTGAGATCTCACATTCTGATCCTGAAAACAAGCTATTTCTACTATATTTATGTGCACATAATGGTAAATGAAAAACAATTGCACTCGGACCATTACTATACAGGTCATCTCCCAATAAGCATAAATGACTAATGTACACTTCTAGGTAGAGTGGTATGCTATACTCACTGGGTTGAACGGTACGTAATCGACTGTCTCAATCATTTGGGTTGGTATGCTATTTTATTAAAGGTGGACTCACGATAATGACAAGCCATTCGATCAAGGGGGAGAATGTTAGGAATTGATCTTGGCTTAGTCAATACTGACCTGATCTTAAGGCCTACTAATCACGCCCACTAAACATGCCCTGATCGGGGGCAACTCCCTAACTAATTCTGGGCCCAGCCCCAGGTCGAACCGCACTACAAGAGGGGATCCCCATCACTCCAAAGGGTTCACGGCTCTCTCCTCTCTTTTTTCTCTCTCACGTGTTAGAGGCTAACTATGCTGTCCGATCAAGTTAAGGTGCGGGATCGACTTGAAGGCCATGCCCATCGCCGGCATTGTTGCACGGCGTTCATTTCTTTGCAGGACCACTGGAGGAGGCCGGCGTCGTCCACATCATAGCCTGCTTCATCAAGCAGGCACGGGGACATCAGCGGCCCAAATCATGGCGAATTTCACAACTGGGCCAGTAACTCAAAGGTGTTTATGCTCTAGACTACTAGATCCTCATGATTTCGATCTCATAATTCTTACAAGAATGTCAAACACGAATTGCAAAAAAGTGTTCGGATAAGGTCCGGGATGCATGGGAAGCGTGTGCAGGGAAAAGAGCCGTTCCTCGGGTCCTGTTGGTTGAACTGTGCTGTTCGCCCTCTACGTTCTTGTTCGCGTCGTCAAAGTACGGGTGCTCCAAGGCCTTCTACGGCTTCATTTTCTGGAGCAGATCGCAGCCACCGGCATCGAGGCCAGGGACAAGAGTGAGCTTTCAGGGCATTCACCGGCACGGCACCGTGAGGTCAGCGACTGAAGAGAGATTCAGTTCAGTTCAGACACCGTTGTCGAACATACACCAGAGAGCTTGGGATGCTTGCGCTCTTGCTGCGTCGACTTCCCAACGGTGTGGAGTCCCATGGGCTCCGGATTCTGCTCCTTGTGACGGTTCACTCGTGCCGACATTGCACCGGCCATCGCAGCAGACGGCAGCCCCCGGCGTCTGAGGCAGGAAGAAATGTCACGTGCCAGTTCAGCAGACTATTTGCTCTTGGCCCGGCAACATCATGCAGCAGTGTCCTTGGATCATCGAGTGCATATACTACGAAAAGAAAAGTGCCCTTTGTGAGAAGAAGAAGAACCTCAGGCGCGCTGCACCAGTCAGGAACTGAATAACGATTCAGACACGGTTGCTGAACAGATCGGAGAGCACGGGCCAACGGAGAACACCCGAGCGCCTGATGGTACGTACTCCTATCACGGAACCGGGCGAGGGAGGGCGTGCCACTCGCCAGGGACGGTTAATGCGTGGCTCGGTCCCCTTGTCTTTACCGCCATGATGTCGCCGTCCCGTGAGCCGGTCTCAGTGCAGCGCTATAGAGCTGGGTTCAGCGACGCATTCCTTCACGCCAACGTTCATGTGTTCATGTGTGCGAACGTTCATGTGCGCGAAGGGGCTCGTGTGCAGCAGCCTTGTGCGAAGGTGCTCAAGTTCGCGCGGCGCGGGATGACGGGGTGTGCTTGCGCGCGGCGTGGCGAGCTCGGTTGCGGCAGGGCGGCGCGGCGGAGGGGCAGCGCGGAACGGAGCTGCGGCGTGCATGGCAAGACGAGCCGGCGAGGGTGCAGGTGGGCGCGAAGTGGAGATGCAGCGCGGAACGGAGTGGATTGCGCCATGGGAGCGCTCTAGATGCTCGATGAGCTCGAGTTGGACAGTCTTGTGTTGGCATGACACGCACAGCAGGGATTCGACGAATTGTCCGAGTCATGCAAGCTAACGGATAAAGAAGACAGCCTACATATTTCAATCCCTTGTGGTGAGGGTGTGTTTCACTTGTGGTGAAGTCAAGGTGAAGGAGAGCATGTGTGTTTCACTTGTGGTGAGGGTGACCATAGATCGAATTTCTGCCCTTTAGCCAGATGTCGGCTAGGTGGGAATGATTCACACAGTGGTGATTTCTGTCAAGGCAAGAAACCATGGGATTACATAGCTCCCTGGTGTGGTGCTCAGTCAGATGGGCAAGGCTTTTTTGCAATTGAAAATGTCCCAAATGTTGTTGCGCTGAAGGAGTATCGCAGCACGGCGCTGATCACTGTCACTGAGGGAGAGGCTAGTGCTAGACAGATTGAACAAGAGATGCAGTCAATTTTCACTCAGGGTTGGAGGTGCAACGTCAAACAGTGGTCAGAAAAACAGTTCAGCATGAGGTTTCCAAATCCAAAGAAGATAGAGGAATGGTCCCATTTTCCTAGCATGAGGATGAAACATGCCAATGCAAGTATCAGCATTAAACCATGGGACCCAGCTGTGGAAGCTAAGGGAGCACTACAAAGTGCTTGGTTTAGAGTAAGGAAAATCCCATATGAAAGCAGATCAGCACCTGTGGCTGCTTATGTTGGTTCACTGGTTGGCAAAACTATGGCAGTTGACAAAAGCACCCTATACAGGGAATATGCGAGAATTAAGATTGGATGCAGGGATGTCACTAAAGTGCCTGCCACAGCTGAAAGCCTGCTGGAAGACTTCTTCTATGAATTCGAATATGAAAGAGAAGTGGAGGAAGAGGTGAAAGCACCTGATACTAAAATCCAGATTCCTTCTTCTCACAAAAAACCTGATGCCTCTAACAGTGAGAAATCTCCTAAGAGAGCAAGGGTAAACAATGATGGAAAACTTTAGAACACACAATCCACTTTTGTAAATGGTGACAAACAATACATGAAGCAAGGCTCCACTCTGATACTAGTCTCTGCTCCTCCCAAGTTCAATACAAGCAAGACAAATCAACAAGCTGGTGGTGATAAACTGATGGGAGATGCCATGAAGCCTGGCTCTCTTCCTGTCGACAGGGTACTAGATTTCAGTGAAACCAACAATCAAAGTGAGAAGATAGATGCCCTACAAGGCTTGGACGACTCTGATGATGAGGATGATCTGTTGGATGAAATGCAGGATTTCAATAGAAGAAACACAACAGGGGATGAAGGACAGGGGTCCAGCAAACAAGTATGGCTGATGAGATGTCCACAGTCAACTGTGGAGAAGAAAGACACAAACATGATGGACTTTTCTGCTGAAAAAGACACATCTGAAGAAATTTCAGGACACATGCCTCACTTGGGTGAAATTCTCACTCCTGATCCCATTTTGAGTTCTGACAAGCAAGGTGAGGGAGACACAGAGCTAGACAGTGAAGTAGTGGTGAAAGTCATACAAGCTGTGTTGGGTAAAGCAGTGGAGATCAAGGGGGGCAATGAGGAACCTAAGGAAGCACCAGCTCAAGCGTTTGAAGCCCAAGAAAGCCAAGAAGATGAAGAAGTGGTGGTCAAGAACAAGGAGCAGGCACCAAAGATGCCTACCAGAAGGAGTAGCAGAAACAAGGCTACAGGTGAAACTGTTGAGGAGCTGGCCAAGAACAGGGCAAAAAAGAGGAATCTGGAAGGTACACCAGCAAAATCCAATACTATACCAACCTCTAATAATTCTTTCTCGGTGTTATCTGATGATATTTTATCTGAAAAAGTTTGCTATATGGGTGCTTCTTTATCTGTTAGTGATTTTGAAACGATTGACTTGATTAGAAATCTAGAAACAGTTAGATGTGCTTTAAGTAATAAAGTTGCGGCTATTATCAATGAAAGTATCGTGGTAGAAATTGAGGAAGACGATTCGATTAAAATGATTGATTGGATGGAAACAGAGGAGGATTCTGATAATGATGGTTTTATTTTAGTAAGTGCCAAAAAGAAAAGAAGTGCAAAGAAACCTGTCTTTGATGTCAAGAACAGGAAAAATAAAAAAGGAGCTCTGAAGTCAGGCTCCGAAAACCAAGTTTCCACTTCACAGAGGCCTGTGAGGGAAGCTAAGTTGAGAGGTAGACAAAATTTAAAAGTTTAATCATGATTGGTGTTTACTGGAACGTTAGAGGGGTTGGCAAAAAAGGAATGCCAACTTTCCTCAATGATCTTATCAGGGAACATCAACCTGCTTTCTTGTGTTTCCAGGAAACAATCAAGAAAGAATATTCAGCTCCTTTTCTGAAAAAAATTGATCCTAATAGCTTGTATGAATGGTCTTGGATACCATCCAGAGGTAGGGCTGGTGGTCTGCTAAGTGGCATAAATGTGGATATTTTTTATGTAATTAATAAGAAAAAAGGAAAATACATCTTACAAATTTCAGTTTGTGACAAGCTGTCCAAACAGAAATGGCATATTCTCAATGTTTATGGGCCTCCTCAAGATGAGGATAAAATGGAATTCCTAGCAGAAATGTCTTCTTTCTGCAGTAGACTACAAGAGCCTTTCATTATGGGAGGGGATTTCAATATTATAAGATACAGTTTTGAGAAGAATAAAAACACCCCTCTCACAGCTTTTTCTCCTCTGTTCAATAATGTAATACAAACTCATGAGCTGAGAGAACTCAGCATGAGTGGAGGTATTTACACATGGACAAACAATCATGAAAACCCAATCCTGGAAAAACTTGACAGGGTGCTGGTGAACAAAGAGTGGGAAATGATGTTTCCACTAGTAAACATTCAAAAAATAGCAAGAGATTTGTCTGATCACAATTTGCTACTCATTAGTACTGATAATATAAAAAAGAAGCATCCCAGACAATTCAGATTCGAATTGTCTTGGATAGACAAGCCTAGTTTTATGGAGAAAGTCAAAGAGGTGTGGGAGGAACCCACAGGAAAAACGAATGCCATTGATATTTTGCAAGCCAAAATTAAAAAAGTCAAAAAATATTTTAAGGGCTGGGGATACAATCTTGCTGGTGATATTAAGAGGAAAAAAATCTCTCAAAGAGGAATTGTCTACTCTAGAAGCGCTAGAGGAGACAGGTACCATATCTGACACACAGACAAGGAAAAAACTTTTATACAAACTGAAATTCTGAAAATATATTCGGATGAAGAACTTTATTGGTACAAAAGAACACACTCGAATTGGCTTCTAAAAGGCGATAACAACACGGATTTCTTCCATAGAACTGCAAATGGCAGGAAAAGGAAGGGAACTATTTTCAGTTTGATAGATGGGGATAATAAAATAGTTGGGGATGAAGCTCTCCTCAAACATGCCACTGACTTTTACAAAGATTTGTTTGGTAAAGCACCTGGAAACTTAATTCCCATAGACCCATCTCTGTGGAAGGAAGATGAAAAACTCAATGACCATGATAATGAGATTTTAGATAGGCCTTTTTTGGAAGAGGAAATTAAACATGCACTGTTTGAAATGGAAATCAACAAAGCTGCTGGTCCAGATGGAATGCCAGTAGAGTTTTCCCAAAATTGTTGGGAAATAGTTAAGAATGATATCATTCTACTATTTAAGGAATTTTATGATGGAAAGCTGGAGGTCAACAGAATGAACTATGCCATTATTACTCTACTCCCAAAAGTAGCTGGCGCTGAAAAGATCCAGCAATTTAGACCAATTTGTCTTTTGAATGTTCTATACAAACTAATCACCAAAGCAATGACTTTGAGACTAGAACCTTTTATGAAAAAGCTAATTGACAGATGTCAAAACGCCTTCATAAAGGAAAGAAACATTATGGACGGTATTTTATCGTTGCATGAGATTCTGCACGAAACAAAAAGGAAAAAAGAAGTTGGGGTGATTTTGAAACTTGATTTTGAAAAGGCGTACGATAAAGTAAACTGGGATTTCTTGTTTGAATGCCTAAACATAAGAGGTTTCAGTCAATTGTGGAAAAAATGGATTGCACAAGTGGTGAGGGGTGGCACCCTAAGTGTCAAATTAAACAATCAAGTTGGGTCGTATTTTACCGGCCACAAAGGGGTAAGACAGGGTGACCCACTGTCCCCTTTCCTTTTTAATATTGCTGCTGATTGTCTCGCAAAAATGATTCATCGAGCTCAAACAAACAAGCTGGTAACCGGTCTGGTACCACATCTTTTCGAAAATGGCATTGCAGTGCTACAGTACGCTGATGACACAATTTTGTGTCTCAAACATGATGTGGAAAAAGCAAACAATATGAAACTATTGTTATATTCTTATGAGATGATGTCAGGGCTCAAAATTAATTTCAGAAGAGTGAAATAATCATGTTAGGGGGTGATAATTCAATAGCTGAAACATATGCCAATCTCTTTCACTGTCAGGTGGGTGAATTTCCCATCAAATACCTTGGCGTCCCAGTGAGTCCTGGGAGGCTAAGGGTGAGTGATTGGGATCCTGTAAATCAAAAGATGTTCAAAAAACTTGATGTCTGGAAAGGAGGTTGCATGTCTATAGGTGGGAGAACTACTCTCATTGATGCTAGTCTGTCAAACGTACCTATATATTACATGTCCATGTTTCTTTTACCGAAAACAGTAAGGGACTTGATGGACAAAGCTACAAGGACTTTTTTCTGGCAAGGAGAGGGTACTAAAAGGAAATATCACCTTGTCAAATGGGAGAAAATATGCCTCCCAAAAAACAAGGGATGATTAGGATTAAAGGATCTTGTTAAAATGAATATGAGTTTGCTTTGCAAATGGTGGTGGAAGTTGGAACATGAAGATGGTATGTGGCAGGAGATTGTTCGTAAAAAGTACATGCAAAATTCTACTGTAGCACTGGTAAAACACAAGACGACAGACTCTGCATGTTGGACTGATCTCTTGAAAGTCAGAGATCTGTACCTTCTAGGCAGGAAAATATCGGTTGGAAATGGCCAAAACACAAGATTTTGGGAAGACTGCTGGTTGGCCAATGGCCCGCTGGCAACTATGTTCCCCGATTTGTATGAAATTTTCAATGAAAAGAACATTCTGATAAAAGATTGTATAGATATGGAATGGAATTTGTCCTTCAGGAGATGGCTAAACCAGGATCAACAAGCACAATGGGACCGCATAATGAACCAAGTGAACAGCATGATTTCCTCTGATGAGAATGATGTTGTTCACTGGAACTTACACAAATCTAGGATTTTCACGGTTAGTTCAATGTATAGCTGGCTGGTTAGAGATGCTCCTGACCAGAAAAAAAATCATATTTGGAAGGCGAAAATACCGTTGAAAATAAATTTTTTTCTTTGGCTGCTTGAGCAAGATGTTATCCTCACAAGGGATAATATGGCCAGAAGGAAATGGAAAGGAAAAAGAGAGTGTAATTTCTGTACGCAAAATGAGACCTCAAGGCACCTGTTCTTCTTATGTCCTATAGCTAAGGTGATATGGGGGTACATTGGCACTTGCATTGGTGCAGACTCCATTCCCTCTTCTATGGATCAATATTATACATGGACAAAGAAATTTTTGCCCGGAGGAAAAGCAATGTATACTGAATGTTTAGCCGCCGTTTGTTGGGCAACGTGGAAAGCTAGGAACAAAGCTTGTTTTGATCATAAACTGATCTCTTTGGCCGTTGATGTGGTGTACCATGCCTGCTCTTTTTTACTTTATTGGGCAGATCTGATGAAGGAGCTGACCAAGGAGGATTTTGTGAGGGGCGTCGAAGGCTTGCTGCACACTGTTGCGCAAGTGAACACGGCGCAAAGAAGGCGTACGACAAGGTTTCAGCCTCTTCTTCTACCCCCAGGTGGTCACGATGCAGGAATCGAAGGCGAGAATGAAGACATGGAGTAATCACTGGCTGGCGATGTTGAGTTTTATCAAGAAGATCATAGCCGTCTCTAGTTTAACGTTGCTATCAGAACTATCTCTTTTCTTTCGTTCCAGTACCTTCGGTCTGTAAAACTCTAGCGGTAGCTGTCTTGCTTCTCTGAACCTACCCAAATGCTGGACTATTGCTGTAACCGAGTGAACAATGTTTTCCGTTATGAATGTAATGGAAAGGGGCGTGGCCCATGTCTAAAAAAAAGCATATTTCAATCCCTCCTATACCAAACTACGGCCATTTCCCACCTAGTGACACCAGTCATCTTTCACCATTTGCCGCTCGGGTCCGTGCCGGCATTGCACAACGGCCAGCGCGCCACCGCGAGGGAGGACGAACGACTCCGGGGTATGCTGACGTGGCCAAATTGACCATGTCAATCCAGCAAAGTGGCAGCTGGCGTGGCCAGTTGACTAAGTCAACGAGGCAAACGGGCCTTCTTGGGACGGTCCATTAGCGTAGCGCTCTGCAACGCAAGAACGAACGCGCGTCGTGTGTTTTCCTACTTATCGAGCAAGGGATGTAATGGAAGAGTGCAAGGAAAATGTATTCGCGCCAAGGGAAACGTACGTGAGTGAGTCGCAGGGCAGTTTTGCTCATTGAATTTCCATTCGTCCGTCCTACTGCACCGGAAAGAGAACAGGTATGGCCGTATGGCAAGCATGGACGCAGGAGGAGTTGGGCAACGGAATGTCGAGGTCATGTCAGCTGCTTATCCCGATCCTGGATGGCTAGCTCCATCTTCGATTCTCCGTGCCCTGCCCACACTCGAGCTGGGCACGTTGGCATGTTGCTCAGTACCTCACTCATTCTCAATGACCTGAATGACTGTCTTGTCCAGATTGCATGAGAAAGGAGACGAAGATGCTCGTAACTGCATCCTCTTTGGCTTCCGACTGTTGACAGGTGAAACCGTGAAAGCCTCACTGTACTAAAGTAGTAGTAAATTATTACTACCAATTCCCCGTCATGGCATCAACTCGAAAATAAAAGTACACTGAAAGAATATGCCTACCGCGCTTCAGCTACTGGATGTACTAATCACCCGTATGAACAAAGGGTTGTTGATCGGCAAACACAAGGCCCGCCTAAAGCTGCACTTGAAACTCTGAATCCTTGTGGCACTGAAAACTCTCGATCCTCGCAAGGACGCAATTCTGGTGGATAACTTCCGTGCATGTTTTTCAAGAACATAAACCCTGTGTAGTGCACAAATTATCAAACACGAATTGCACACAAGTGTTCGGATCCACACCATGCATTCAGTAATCACGCATGCATGGGAAACATATCATCAAACAATGATTTATCAGAGTTGTTATTATCAGGTTGGGTCAATTTGTGGATATTTTTTTTTAAAAAAAAGGAGACGTCTGAGGATCCAACAGATGCCGAACAGGGACAAGACAAGTGCCGCTTGGTGGTACTCTGTTTTTGCTGCTGACGCTCTGTTTCGGTGCTTTGAAACAGAGCATTCCTCTGTTTCGAATGGACCTGTGCAGCCGCTACGTTTGGGCTGGGCTGCAATGAGACTCTTCTGGCCCGAGGTTGAAGCGCTTCAGTTCGGGTGGGCCTCGTCTGCAGCAGCCGGCGTGGATGACAGTAACAAAAAGACCACGTGCCAGTTCGATCGGCGTTTGTGCTTTCAGCCGGTGGAAGCGAATTTTTTAGGATTTAACGGTATTTGTACTTTCAGCGGTATTCGACGAGGCCGTCGACAACGAGGCGCCAGTGGTGACTTCGGGAATCTGGAGAATTTACCGGCTCAGTCTTCGAAGATGCTCATAGGGGTAGGGTTTGCGTATGTACGTTCATAGAGGTGAGTGTACGTGCGTTGTGAATGTCTGAGTTGTACTGTGTAATATCTAAAAAAAAAAAAAGTTCGATCGGCGGACTGCTTGCTCTTTTGACGTGCCCACCCCTGGGAAAAAGTGCTGTGATAGTGGTAATTTCAGCTGCCATTTTATATTACAAAACAAATTTAGCATGTGTCTGTCGAGAATATGCCAATTCTGAAACAGTGTCATTGCGCAAACAATTCTTTGAGCCTATGGAGTTCTCTAAGGAAAAGAATGCATCAACCCACGGTCCACGTATCAACCAGCGCGGAGTAATGCACCTCAGGCAGCGTCAGGGCCTGCACATTTGGCTTGGTTGTGGTGTAGTGAGTTTTTTGGCAAATAAAATCACCTAAAAGCTGGGTTAGAGTAGATTATGAGATTCTTAAAATCGCATAATCCAGATTCTAGAATCTGGTGCATAATCTGCTCTGTTTGGATCCCCTAAAGCTTTTAAAATCTGGATTCTTAAAATCTGGGTGGATCCAAACAGGCCCTTAGTTTGGCTGGTAAAATGGATGGTTTGTTGCTAGTTTAAAAGGCAAGTTAAACGCATGCTGGTAGAGGAAGAAAGTGATAAGCTTATCGGCTCGAGTATTCAGTTCATTTTTTTTAGATAATGGGAGTATTCAGTTCATGGAGGAAGAAATGAATTCACTTTTTTGAACCTAAGAAATGAATTCCTGATTAGCTGCCGGCCGCACTCGTGTGCGGCTTTGCTAAGCTGGTGACACCCGGCTTCGTGAGCGTCTCCATCTTCACCAGCCACGCAAAGATGATTGACGACTTGTACAGTTGGTGTACTGTCCGCCTTCTGCTGGTATTTCCTCCACCGACCTGTTCACTCAAATGACGGCGTGGCAGCAGTATCAGCGAGAGAGTGTTAAACTGAACACGATAGTGCTGGGAGGAAGGTAGTGCTATCTTCCGAAGCAGGAAGGTAGTGCTGGGACGCAAGAACGCGTGCGTCCTCCTGTCGAGCAGCAGCAAGGAACATAACATGGCGTGCCGTTGTCTGCAGCGGCGGCACCTTTCACCTTAATCCGGCCGACACTTATTTCTCCAATGCCAGGGTTCAGTTCTCAGATCACCAGCGCCGCGCCGGTCGCCTAGCCGAGCTCGAGCGGAACGGCGTCAGTGTGTGGAGCTCTTGCACTGCACTGGCCATGCCATGCCGCGAGCTTGTTGCACAGACGGTGCCGATGCATCTGATGCCGACAGGTCGCCACCAATTTGCCGTACTTTACTCTTCAGAGCAGACCGGCCGACGACACGCCTGGAGCGGCTGCTGGCTGACTTTAGCCCAGCACAATGCCGACCAGGACAAGAGAAACGTGCGTGAGTGAAGTGGCGTAGAAGTACATCGAAGGGATTATGGTTCCAACAGGTTCTTGTGATCAGGACAAGACAGCGTCTTTGAGTCTTGCTCACTGTCAGACAACTTGTCGTGTCCAGTAAAATGGAGCCCCTTGGACTCCAGGCATGGTTCGCACGGATTGGAAACCAGACACGAGCAACTTGTTGCTGCTCTGTTTTTGCGCATCGAAGCAGAGCAGTTCCTCCCTGACCTGCGCATTTCGGGCTGGGCTGCAATGCTACTCTGCTGGCCTACTTGTCCACGAAAACCTAGCCCACGGAGCAATAAAACGAGCTGAGTGATTTTCTTTTGAGTTGTGACACTCTTGGCAAAAATTTGTGAAAGGATTTTCATTTTGTAGCTGAAAAGGTGCGCACGTGATACGCGCCCTTACCGAATACTACTACGACGTATCGCAATCATGGAGTTGACTACAAGGCTCCTATCGATCAGGCCACCGCACGCTTATATTTTTCTTATAAATGATGATCATCCGTTAAACGACGGATTCAAGAAAGGTGCATCTTTTGTGGCGAGCGATCTGCGTTCATGCTTGGAACCTGCAGCTACACACACCCACAGTTTCAGAATATACAAAAGCAAGAGCAAGAAACCCCAGGCCAATCAACAGATCCAAGGTGATACTACAAGGATTCCTAAATTTTTTTAAGCCCACGGTCAAACGCGTCATTGCCATTCAAACCAAGCAACATGAGTAAAATAGGCTCTACTCCATGTAACGTTAAATACTACTCACTCTGCAAAATGAACTAGCATTTCTGTTTTAACATCAATTTGCGACCGGAGGTAGTACACAAAACAACCAAAGAATCACAATCTACATACCAGCATTGGGAAGCTGGGAGGCCAAAATCAGAGTTCACACATTCAACATACCAAGCATTGGGAAGCTGGGACGCCACGATCAGAGTCCACAGATCATTAGGAGGCCGTAATCAGAGTCCACAAACTGCAAGTCTTTGCATGCAGCAAAAGACAAGACATTATACTACGAGAGGGCAGATCAATTTGCACAAACAAACAACTGACGACATTCAGTCAGAGACCTTCCCATAACAAGACCTGGACTTCCAGTTCTACGGATGATCATTCATCAATATTCATGCAAAAACCCAGTCATTTTTTCCCTAGCAAATCTAATCCCACCAACAAGTTTAAATGCAATTAATTGATTAACTAGTAACCAAATATTAAGACAAACCTACTGCAAGCACAAGGGACAGAACCTACTGCAAGCACATTTTGCTAGTTCACATGCTTTCAAAAAAACAACAACAAAGGATACATAATCACATGACACAAACAAAGATGACAGATTAAACTGACACTACAAGATGACAGAGTCACAAATGTCAAGAATTTGTATAAATAAATGAATGAACCCTGCTCAGATTCAGGGACATCAAGCAAGATATAATCAGCTGAGTTCACATGAACTCAGAAAGCATACCATCCCTACACGCTTAAGAACATAATCCGGATCCCAAATCAAAGATACAATGGCACAGGGTGAATATAATATCGTATCTATGACCACACATTGTTTGTAGATCAACGACACAGATCTTTAAAATAACAGGCGCCATGGCCTCAGTTACTTAGATGCAACACAGATCACATAAATTAATGGGTAACTCTATCCCCTGGTCAGGTCTTAATAAACGATCTCCATACATTCCTCGATGACAGAAACCCAACCAGAGCAAACAAATTGCCATTTTTTTAACACAAAGTGAATAGCACAATGAATGTATGTGCCCAGATCATGTACATTCCATGATTAAGAGATTCATATGCTTGAAACAATAGAAAAAAGATGATAGCTATATCAATGCATGCAGCAAACAAAAAGCAAGGACCTACAATGGCAAAAGGACGGGGTGAGTTGAATGAACAGACTAGATATACTCAGTTGGACAAGGCATAACGACAAAACAAGCACTCGTGCTCTAATCAATCTAAATTAAGCACACACGCGGTTTATGTGTAAGAGAGCATGAGAACCATATCATAGCAACAGCCTTATAGAGACAAGCACATGATCAGAGACATGAAGGTTACGACAAATGATGAGCATTATACCTAGCAAGATTAACTAGACAACAGGGACACCATGACGATTAACAAAAAGGGCTACTAGAAAACGACATAACAAGCATAAGTACCACATGGGTAAACTCATAAAAATAAATTTCATGGCAAGAATTTACATGAAATAGTAGCAATCGCGATCAAGCATGATATACTTCAGACAAATTCTCTTAGTTCACAAATACGACAAATCATTCCGTCCCCGTGAACATGAGAACTAATTCATGTACATTCCATGGTAAGAGATTCATATGCTCTGAAACAATATAAAAAAAGTAGTAGCCAAATATCGAAATTCAAGACAACCTACTGTAAACACATAACATTCTACTACCCCATTCATATTCTTTTTAAACACTGGAAACGCCACAATGGCGGCTAGATCGATTCTAATCACATGACAGTCACAAAGATGTGTGTTAACTGAGGGAATGTGTAGCTGCAAGTTGCAAAAGCACATATCTTTAAATCAGTTAAAGAATGACCAGGTAACCATGCAGCAAAGATAGACATAAAGCATAAAGGCATCACATGTTTGATAACACAATGCATGAACACAAAAAACCCAGTTCTGGTCAATCGAAATTCAGCACGCACGAATTTTTTCGCAAGAGAACATATCATAGCAACAGACAAAGCGCATGATCCAATATGCACACTCTGAAACATTGGATCCCAAGAATTTATCAATTAAGATTGACCAATAGGGAGACACTACCTACTCAAGCACGTGTCTATTTTACCAAATTATTACACTCTGAAACATAAAAAAGCACAATTGCAGCAACATCCATACACAATCACATGGCAATTAATATATACGGGCTACTAAACAACAGATAGTTAGCATAAAAGAAAATGCATGGCAGGAACATGCATGAAGAATTAGCACTGCCCATCAGGCATTCACAAATATGTGCTAACATTCCACACCCTTGAACATGAGAACATCAGACCATACCCCCAACATCTAAAAGCCAAAGAAAACCGCATTGCAATGGAAGGCAGCAAATCACAATAGAGGTATCCAACAGAAGTGCCTTGATTCATCACAGTTATAACATACAGTCTACGAACCAATAACACAGGTGGTTTTAACTTAAGGAAAACAGCCTAATTAACTTAAGCTCCGACACAGATTGCATACGGATGGATATAAACAATAGGTAGACAATGTCAGGTTATGATAAGCTTAACCAGCGAAGAACATAGCATCGATACAGTTGAGTAGAATCTTCAGTTGGTTTCAGCCTCCTGGGCAACCTCCTCCTCGTCGTCGACGTCGCTGTCGTAGAAGTCAGAGAGCCGGTCGCTGATGTTCCAGTAGGCGATATCACTCTCATCCCACTCCACTGCAAGTTCCTCGTCTGCCGCAACAAGCTCCTTCACCCACTTGTAGTGCTCCTCCCTGCGCGCGACGTAGTCGTCATCCACCAGGACGACGCCGCCGTTTTCCTCATACTCGCGGCGCATCCACTTCTGGTACTCCTCGAAGGTGTCGCCCAGGGCCTCGAACGCCTCCACGCCGTCGGCTGGGACCTCACCGGAAGTTAGGTGCGTCCTCTTCCATGATAGGACCCACTGGACCTCCTCGTCCGGCAACTTCCACAAGCCGTTCCACGCCGGAGCCTCGTTGCCTTCTCCACCGGACTCCGCCACCGCATCGGCAGCCTTCTCGCCCACGTTGCGGCCGTCCCCCGCCTTGCTCTTGCTCTCGTAGATCGCCGGAGCCGCCACCTCCTCCTTTGCGGCAGGGCGCCCCTTCACCAGGCCCTCCTTATCGACGACGGCCGCCTCCGACAAGTTCAACCCCTCGAGACCAAATCCAGCGCCAAACCCGGCATCGTCGCCGGATGCCGCCGCCCAAAGCGAGCGCCGCCTGAGCGCAGCAACACCAGCCATCTGAACCTCACCGATCGATTTCTTTGCCCGGAGATTTGGATGGATAGGTTGGGGATCTGTTGATGCGAAGTGGCGGCGCCCTCTCACCTGCTTATAAAGGAGGAGACGAACCCTAAGCAATTCTCCCGGTCGGATTCGCGGTACGGCTCCGACTCGGAAGGGATCGTATGATCCGGCCCAGAACAACTCTATAGGGCCGAGTCCGTCTAAGCAAATTAAAAAAAAAACACACTTTCAAAGCAGGCCAGCCCACCCCTAGGCAGAAGCAAAGCGTTCATTTGATTCCTGGATGTTTTCCTCAATTTTTTTTTCTTATTCCTGGATGTGTCCTCAAAAAAGAAAAAGAAAAAAAGATTCCTGGATGTGTCTAAAACAAAGATACCAAATGACCAGTATCATCATTATTAACTCACTGCCCGCAGTTTATTTGAAGTGTCCTACACAGATACTCATAAATACGAATAAGTACTCACCTTTATATACATACGCACGCTGTGAGTGCCTCCGAGAAACTTGGATTTGATTTTAAAATTCACAAAGTCACATTGGGTGTCTTTTGTCGACAGAAACATCATCTTTTACTAAAGGAATAATTAGTTTCAGACTTATAACTAGCCATTTGTACGAGAACATAGTGTTTCCTTTCTTCTTTGCGAGGGGCGATAGGGTTACGCTAGTCGCTACCCGTGGGGACCATGCTTTTTAGAGACCTCATTACGAGCAAAATTGTTAAATATCTCACCTTGCGATAGAGTTGCACAACACGAGGTGTCCATGCCTAAATAGAAACCTACTAATTATATGCAAAACTAGCTTAATATCTCACATCGCGAACCTGAATACATACAGCCGGTACGCATGCATTTTGTATACAAGCTACCGGCAGGTTTCAGGCTCTTGCATCGAAGATATAATTGAACGTCAATTAAGTGTTCATGCTTTGTGCAAGAGAAACTAAACAGGGCACCAAATAAGCAGATGCAATTTTTTTATCCAAGGAAGACAACACGTTATTGCCGAACATTAATTCAAGCCACTCTGCTTGTGTTGAATTACACAAAGTGAATCAACATAATGGATAATAAACAGTGAAAGATAATGCAATCGAGGAACTACCAAATGAGGCACGATATTCTGCACATTCAAAAACCGTTCAAAACATCACAGATGTTGAAGATGAGAAGGTAAATTAGTCTAAACATCCCATCCAGTGCAATGATAAATGCTGAACAGTTTTAAGTTCTGGAACTTCCATCTTGTCCTGCGGTCAATCATTTCCTCACCTTCATAAGATGCTGCATTAGCATAAGAAAAAAGATCATTTAGAGTCACAAAATCAACCTACATAAATATAGACATATGGAGATATGTTATATATTTACCTTAAGCTCGTTAGGAAGTTTGCTGAACATAGGCCCCGGCAAGGGGAACGGTTGCCCGCCACTTTTTATAACAGCAGCCTCTTGTGGCTTCACTTTCTTCACGACCTCAGCAAAGTTGTTTTTCAAAATCTCCATTTCATTTGTTTGCTTCTTTCCAACCACCTTGGTAATTTCTGAGTAACGTTGTCCAATTTTGATCAAGTCATTGAAAATTTTGATGAGCTTCTCATTCTGGAAATTAACTCCCTCGTCGTCGACCCTAAACTTCCTAGTAAGAGTAATCTCTTGGAAGTCCTCCTGCATTTGAGATAACATTAGGTCAATACTGTTAGGTTATAATAAACTTAACTGTTAGGTTACAATCACTTGAACATGAGATCATCAGACCATATCAACCAACATCTAAAAGACAAAGAAAACCGCATTGCAATGGAAGGCAGCAAATCACAATAGAGGTATCGAACAGAAGTAACTTGATTCATCATAGTGATAACATACAGTCTAGACAGTCTAGTCAAACACAAAAAAACCGACTTCTGGTCAATCAAGTTTCGGTCTGGGCTGCTGTCCTAGGATTTATTTTTTTTTTAGAATAATCTGCTGGCCTAGTTGTACATGAAAACCTAGCACACGGAGCAATAAAACAGGCTGAATCATTTTCATTCTTCAGATACTGGAGAACTGCTACTAACAGTTTCCGCAAACCACGTACTTAGTAACTACTAATCACCCGTATGGACAAGGGTTGTTGATCGACAAACACATACTCACATGACACAAACAAAGATGACAGATTAAACTGACACTAGAAGATGACAGAGTCACAAATGTCAAGAATTTGTACAAATAAATGAATGAACCCTGCTCAGATTCAGGGACATCAAGCAAGATATAATCAGCTAAGTTCACATGAACTCACAAAGCATACCATCCCTACACGCTTAAGAACATAATCCAGATCCCAAGTCAAAGATACAATGGCACAGATTTTAATGGCACAGGGTGAATATAATATGGTACCTATGACCACATTGTTTGTAGATCAATGACACAGATCTTTAAAATAACAGGCGCCATGGCCTCAGTTACTTAGATGCAACACAGATCACATAAATTAATGGGTAACTCTATCCCCTGGTCAGGTCTTAATAAACGATCTCGATACATTCCTTGATGACAGAAACCCAACCAGAGCAAACAAATTGCCATTTTTTTAACAAACAAAGTGAATAGCACAATGAATGTATGTGCCCAGATCATGTACATTCCATGATTAAGAGATTCATATGCTTGAAACAATAGAAAAAAGATGATAGCTATATCAATGCATGCAGCAAACAAAAAGCAAGGACCTACAATGGCAAAAGGACGGGGTGAGTTGAATGAACAGACTAGATATACTCAGTAACGACAAAACAAGCACTCGTGCTCGTATCAATCTAAATTAAGCACACACGCGGTTTATGTGTAAGAGAGCATGAGAACCATATCATAGCAACAGCCTTATAGAGACAAGCACATGATCAGAGACATGAAGGTTACGACAAATGATGAGCAAGATTAACTAGACAACAGGGACACCATGACGATTAACAAAAAGGGCTACTAAAAAACGACATAACAAAGCATAAGTACCACATGGGAAAACTCATAAAAATAAATTTCATGGCAAGAATTTACATGAAATAGTAGCAATCGCGGTATGGTTAGTTGTATGCTGGCAGCTATTCTAGACAACAAAGCATAAGAATTTCATGGCAAGAACTAACATACGCCGAAACGCAGCCGGTATGGTTCCACGCCTTCATGGATATAGGGTGCGTTCGGCGTTTTAGAGCCTAAAATTTAGAGGGGTCTAAACAAAAAGAATCTTGTCTTAAATAAAGTTTAATTACAAAACTAACTGTAGAACCTTCCTCTAAATCACGAGACGAATTTAACGAGACGAATAGCCTTGCGCTCCTGCTCCTCCGTCGACCTCCACACATGTGGGCCCACGTCATGTCATACTGATCTGGTGATTCTTCTCCTTGTTTCCTATTCTCAGCTTTGGCACGTGCAGCTTCGTATTGACGAAGAAAGGTCAACACGCTCACCAGTGGACCCAATCCGAGCCGCACAAGACGGATCGAACGGCATATCAGTAGGAGTAGGACACTCCATGAGACGAAAAGCCACGGTGCCAAAGCTCCTCCGCGACCCCGGCCCGGCCCGGGCAGTGTCAATTGATTCGCTCCCTCTCTCTTGTATCCACCCACGGATTGACTCGGTCTGGCGAACGCGATCAAGCTGCCGTCCAGCGCTTCTCGCCCACATCTTCCGTAGTTTAGTACCACCACACGCCGAGTTCTCTTCCTTGATTTGCAGAGAGCTGGAAGTCCATTCACCTGGTAAACAGCGTGAAGCTCAGCATGTGCAGTCTTCAAGCACAAATTACTTTAGTCCCAATTATTTTTTCCTCACTTTGACTTCTAGACATCGCTCATGCTCTACATCCGCTGACACTTGTCCGTACGTATCCACCGAAAATGAGTCGCACTGCATTTGAGATGGAAGCACTGTGCTGATCCAAAACGAAAACTTCTATGCGTTGACATGTACGAGCTCTACAGAAGCATAGGTGCGTGGCAGCCGTCCTTCGGCGGCGCGGGGACCGAGCTGCTGGACTGTGCTGTCGCGCGCGTTACCGATCCCTGGCTCGACAAGGAAAGGAAGGGACCATGAGGACGCGGGGCGCGGGGCCGCGGCGAGACGCGCTCCACGGCGAGGAGGAGGAGTACCCGGAGGCCATCGGCAAAGAAAACGCGGCGCGCGTTCGAGGGCCTCGCGGCGTTCGTGAACCACACAGACAGAGCAACTGAAGAAACTTGGCGCGAGAACCATCTCCGCCCGAGGTGTTGGGCGGGTACGGCATTTCGACAAACAACCCTGGGGCATATGGGTGCGAGGAAGCCACATCCCGGGATGTGATGACCGCGATGTGAAAAAACAACTACACTGCACAAACTCGAGTGAAAGTCCAATCGGCAAAGCTAAACACGTAATAAGAAAACAGAGAGGATGCATATTTAAAGTAGTCTGACACTGCCAAAAGACAATATAAGTTGCAGGCTTGCAGCACACTAATAAAGACAGTGATTTCTTCAGGTTGTTACTCGAATGACTTTCGTTTACATGATCCCCATAAGAACATTTGTGGTGAAGAAACAGTGAAAAGTTGAACTATTTGCCGTCAAGAATAAGATACTCTGTTTCTAGTTAATCTGACATAGCTACGTAAGTACATGCCCGTTTGGTCACTTATGAGATATGTAGAAATAAACAACAGTAATCAGACATCTTTTTTCTGTTGAGGTCAAACAAACCTGCTGACTAGCCATATAAAATCGTTGATTAATAATTTTGCTGCAGCTTGAGCTAGCCAGTATTACAACCTTTTTTTTTTTCCTGAAAGACCTGCCAGTATACATAATACAACCTTGTCAGCCTTTCCTCAGACAATGCTGAATTGGGAGTCCACCGTATGAAGTACGTGTATGGTAGCAAGGTACACGTAAGGTACGGCACAATTCAAGCTAGAACGAAAACGGTGCTGTTCCTCCTACATTGTGTTGCAGCTGCTACAAGAACACAGTACTATACTGCCTATCTCCTCCTAATCTCGCTGTGATCGTCAACTAGGCCAGTGCGTAAGGGGTGTGTCGATAATTTGAAACGATGGATGACATGTGGGTCAGTGATGTAACCGGGCCCACATCGTCTCAGCCACACTCATGGGATCGAGCACTGTAGCAGCATCGAGTGGGGTGATACGGAAGAAGGTGTGAGCGCGCGCGGCCTTTCTCTGCTGGAGGCAGTGCTGCACGACTCTCACCGTAGCAGCACGCGCGAGGAGATACCGGGCCCTGTTCCTTTCTTTTAGCGCTAAATTTTAGAGGCCTCTAAACAAAGAAAATCTAGTATTAAATAAAGTTTAATAACAAAATATTTTTACAGATGGGTAGATCTTTACGATACGAATCTAATGAGCCTAATTAATCTATGTTTTGCTACAGTCATGCTACAGCAATGCTACAGTAACCATCATCTAATCATGGCTTAATTACTCTCATTAGATTCGTCTCGCGAATTAGACTAAGGTTCTGTAGTTAGTTTTGTAATTAAACTTTATTTAATATAGCTTATCTAGAGTTTAGACCCCATACGCCGAACACCCCTGGGTCACCGACTGCGGGCCTCGGGCCACAGTTTTGTCATCGCGACCAAGGTCAGCGCTCAATGCCAACCGACGCTGCAGATATGACCTGCTGCGGCCGCGAGTGTCACGTCACGTGCCCGCCGTCGGTGTCGGCACAGAGACGCTCGCCAGCGGTGATGGTTGCCACTTGGAAGAGCACGCCAACCTTCTCCTTCCCGTTCCTGCTGCGTTGCATACCCCGTTCCAGGCAGAAAAAAGAGCCTGTTCCCCTCGCTACTTTACAACAGCTATTTTACAGCAGCTACAGTGTTTTAGTTATTTCTTCAGCAGCCGCTACAGTAAAACGGCTGCATCGCAGCGAGGCGAACATGCTGAAATTTGACTCCTTGCTTCGAATCGAAACAGAGCAGCCTCCTCTGTTCTGGGTTGGAGTGCTCTGTAACTCTGTTTACCTCTTAGGATGGACTGGACTCTGCAGTGGATGTGCTCCGGACTTTCAGTAAAAAATGTTGCCTGCTCATGTTCAGCCTTGTGAACGGAATCAGAGCAGCCGCAACAACGTTACTCCGTATCGAACCGTTTGATCCTGAACCAATCTGCTCACTTCCCGTTTTCAAATTACAGACAGCTGCTGTTTTACAGCAGGTACAATGTTCACAATTATTTCTTCAACAGCAGCTACAATGTTTATAATAGTAACTACAGTATTCGCAGTTATTTTTCTGGAGCCTGCCCGAACCTCCCGTGAACAAATTTGGCATTTGTCCCGCGGCAACCAGACCGCATCGAGCCTGGGTGGGAGTGGGACGGAAGCTTCTGTCCGGTCCACGTGGCGCCATGCTATTCGGCGTGGGCGCGGCGGCATCCTCCTGCAGCACGGCGTCGTGGCCTCGTGGAAATATGTGAGCGATGCGACACTGACGATCAGCCAGCCACCACGAGCCAGGCCAATGCGGCATCATCATTTTGCGCGCACGTTTGTTAACCACGCGACGCAAAAGCTTTCGATGAAAGACGTGCCCGCCCATGGAGTTTCGACTCGCGTACGTGCTGGGCTTCAGCCATGGCCGTGCAATTGCACCTGGAAACTTGCAGTTTGGCCCGTTGGTTTCGAAATGTACGAAGCCAGATGCCCACGGTCGGCACGTCTTGCATTTAGGCCTCCGCTCCATCCGACGCTAACTTGTTATTCTTCTCCTCCAAATGTACAGACTATACAGGGACCTCCAACCGAATCAATCCCCAACCTGATTTCATTAGCCGGAAATCAGGCCATGCAACCTGCCAAGTGTGCCAACTGCCACGCGGTCCGTATCCGTTGACCTTCTCTGTCGCTTCCACCTGATACCGCCGAAATACATTCTCGCCGCGGTATAGTATCTCGCATGCACACGTCCATCGAAGCATGAGTTCTGAATCGCTTTGCTGTCACAGACTAGCGTGTGCTGCCTGTACATGCTTGAATGGATATTCCAAATTCCAATGGATGATCGACTATTCTGGTTCTTTGATCAAACATTGGCTGCCCGATTAAGCATGCAAATGAGAGAATTCCAGCTAGATCAATACGCTACGTACAAATGTGCAGCTAGAGCTAGAGCGGCATGGTTAGTTCAGTTTTTTTTAGTAACACTGCCGTGCATTCGCCTTTGTTTGGGTGGGGCACCCTCGCGTAGAAATTTTCTGTTCTGTGATTGGCTCCTTGTGCTCTCTAATAACGCATCGCTGGCCATATTATCAAGTTTTTCAGTGACTGGATAGGTCAATGTGAGCAAGAGGATCCAACGCAAGCAAAGCAGAGGAACTTGCATGTGTCCACAGTCCACACATGAAAACAGAGTAGCAGTGGTGGCCCGCAGCCTACGCAGCAACAAGTGTGAGCGGCATGTGCCCGCAGCCTGAGCTCGAGGACCGGGACCCACACCGCACGTGTGTCCACTTTCCGTGCTTTGTGGGCACCCTTGACGTGCAAAACAGGTTTATGAGGTTTAAATTTTAGAGGAGTCATATCAAAAAGAATTTTGTTATCTATTATTTTAGTATTTGAAGAGAAAAAAAAGCCATCACGTTCGCTCTCAAGGCCACGAAATTACCACGTTAATCTGAAAAAAAGAAAAACTATGAGTCGTTGGATTTTATGAACATCTAACGGCCACAATTTACGCATTAATTAAATCAATCTCAAATGCCACAAGACGTTCGGATTGAAGGAATAAAAAATTAAAAGAGTCCAGACCACAATCCATATTGAATGTTACGGTATTTTGCAGGGAATACGATGCAATATTACCATAGAGATCGTGATGGATACGGTAGGTTATACAAGACTTCAGTTCTCCGCTCCGTCGACACCAGATAATGCTCCACGATGAATTCCATGAATCGCGATGATCATCAAGTCACCCCGCCGGCCAGCGACCCCCCTAGGTGCCCCCGACTTCCATGGAAATCGAGCTCCGCTTGGCCTATCGCTAACATGGGAGGCGAGCTTCACTTTGGTTATCGCGTCATGGCCAGTAATCTCCGCCCGACGAGCCTGGCGGTGACGGATGCCGGACGGCGGTCCCGGCGAGGACGCATAGAGCCACAGGAGCGCGGAGGGCCAACGGGGTCGAGCCTGAGCTCCATGGCCGCCATGGCTGTGCGGCCTGAGCTCCAGGCTGCTATTCCGTGAGCTCGGCCTCCTTGATCTCCCGCACGAGCCCGGCACAACATCCAGCTCCGCGTCCTCCCGTAGCCACGCGTCGTGTAAGCCAGTCATGGCGTGGGGATGATAAGATCAGACTACTGAAGGTATTATCAGCCGCTCTGAGTTGAGCAAAAGACCAGCCACATAATTAGGAGAAGGGCAAAAGGATTGTCGGAATCTGGAGATAGCCGTCAATGGTCGCTGCTGCGATGAGATTAGCTACCAGTAGAGACTAATTTGAGCCTTTAAGGATGTCTCCCTGGCGATAGGGAAGCAACACTCGAAATCAACAGGTTAGGCGAAAACATTCCATATAGGATCCAGACACCGCTGAGCTTTTTAAGCCGTGAAGAAATGGTGGCCAACAAGACCAATGCAGGAGAACGACGTAGAGGCATGCATGCAAGCATGTGGCTAGGAGAGAACGTGCATGAGACTGGATTCTATTCAATCTGGAGGAGATAGGAGGGAGGGAAAATGTATTCCAGCTAGGAGGTGGAGGTGAAGGCGTCAAGGTTTCAGGGAGAGAATTGCAAGGTCGTGGAGAGTACAGATTGGTTGGTAAGAAAATTGCAGCTTCCTTATTCCTCTTAGTCCTCTCTGTATGCAAGCAAGTTGTCTATCGTAGGAGCTGAGCAAGAAAATGCCATGGTGACAAAGCAACAGGCAGCCACGCCAACGTTATGAGAAGGGCCACATCACTGCAAAGGTTCTAAGCTTGCTGTTCGATACTGTCCAACGCAACCAACCTCACAGAGGCCGTCCATCGTGGAGAGGCTACGTACAATAATAAGCAGAGGGTACAAAATAATAACCAACCTTTCTCCGTTCTAAGCTTCTGTCCGTGATCTCTTAGCGAAGACCCAAGTATTGTAGAGGGTATAAAATAATCTGTATATACCACAAATAATAAGCAGCATGTGGGTATCACGGTTGAACAGTTCCATTATCTAAAAAAATGTGGGTATCACGGTTGAAAAAAATGTCAAACAATTTCATGGAAAGTTAATATGGTGTTGTTTGATTTGTAAAGAAGGCAACACAGTTACAAAAGAAGATAGAGAGCCACTTTTGCTCTCTTGCATGGGCAAGAAAATATCTTAAATTTTTTACAAAAAAAAAAGAAAAAAAATGCTGCTCAATGACTAGGATTATCTGGCAAGGTAATAGCTATAATTTCTTCCGTTGATGGTTGGAGAACTCCCAATTAATATAGTGTCTATCTATAGGTAGAAATAGAGAGGCAACATTGGAAAAGGTTATGGGGGCTGGTATTCCCTTCAGCAACCAAACTTGAATGGCATGCCCGAGGCGGGCAGCAACTCTGACGGGATGGTCTTAAGAGATAAGTAGTGTAGCTTTGTCATGGATAAGATTAACACATGTTGAGTCACACCCGATGACTCTAGACTTTTTGCAGTGTTAGTCGCTTGACCAACATCAAATTTAATTAGTATGGGCAATTTGCAAGTATAAATGTTACACTATTGATCTAGCACGGGTCATCTTAAAAGGATTAGGTGTTCTTTTTTTTTTCTTAAAGGTGCTGAATATTTGCAGAAGAAATTTTTGATAGATACAATGTGTTTGAGAACAGAGGAATTCTACATGTTGCCTCTGGCTCTTGTGAAGTCAATTTCTTAACAAGAAAACTATAAAATCCCATTTTATGTTGTTGACCAAATAGTGAAATAAGTTGTATAGAAGATTATCAATATATTTTTCATGAGAGCTCTAACTGATGGTTTTCATCTGCATGTATGAAGCCTTAGATATGAACCTCTAATGGTCCAGAAAATACAAAATCATAAAAAAAAGGTACACTATGATAAAGGCTCTCCCAGAGTAGTACAACGTGACTTACTAGAAGATGTCATATATGGCGCTGCAAAATCATTTATGTAAAACATGTGAAAAGTATATGCCAGCCTCTCTAACTAATGTTCATTCAAACAACATGTATGATCAGTCTTAGAAAATGTTACCGATGCAGGTGTTTCAAACTATTATCTAACTTCATTTTGTTAGGGCAGTTGTAACTCCAAATGTGTATTAAATAAATCACTAGATAGAAATTTTAAAAGACAGCAGAGGCTTTTGGAAGAAAGAAATTAACTACGTACACCGATATCTACTATCTAGAATAACAAATGTTCTTTATTTTGGATAATGAGAACATGACCTTGGAATAACAAGATAGGAGCCATGGGTTAGTTGAATGTAATAAAGGCCGGAGCAAGGTACCTCAAAAATTAGTCATCAAGTACTAAAGAGGTTTGAGCCAAAAATTTGGTTGAGATATATATGAGGTGACTCGCGGAGTCTACTCAAGGGAAGTAGGGGTGGTTCCTTTAGTACACATCCAGAGTTGCAACTGCTCTAACCATAAAAAAATAGCTTAGAGCATCTTGATCATACTGATCATACATGTTGTTTAATATGCGGAAAAAAATAGCTACAGCATCATATAATTATGCAAGATGAAAATAATGGATACACCTATAGAATAAAGTTCAATTTATATGAAACAAATTACAATAGCCTAGCTAGCCGCGCAATATGCGCGGGCAACCTTACTAGTTTAAAAGTATTAAATAAAGTTTAATTACAAAACTAACTGCAGAACCTCTGATCTAATTCGTGAGACGAATCTAATAAGGGTAATTAAGCCGTGATTAGATGATAGTTACTGTAGTATCAATGTAGCAAAACATAGATTAATTAGGCTCATTAGATTCGTCTCGAAATGAGCATTCATCTGTCAAAAAAAATTTATCATTAAATTTTATTTAATGCTCCTAAATAACAAGATTCTTTTTGATGTGACGGGTCTAAATTTTAGAGGGGAGGAAACGAACGCCCCCTCCAAAGCGCAGCCGACCTTCAAAACAATGCGCCAGAACATGTTTTGTTCCAAAAGTTGCAAGTTAATGGATTATTGTGTACTTTTACCACGCCTGAAACATTTTGGGTTTCATCAAGCGTCTTGGCATGCTGAACTGAAGGAGAGTTTCAGTGCATCACTGGTAGTATGTCGATAGGACGGACACCAGGCACGAATGCAAAAACGTCACGATGCTGCGAGCTGCGAGCGTCCAGCTGCCGCTCGCCCTGCTCCGCACTCTGTTTTCGTACTTCGACCTTTGAAGCAGAGAATCTCCTCCTCTGCTTCGCTGACCAGCGCCTACCAGAGCTCGGCGGGCCACGTGTCAGGCCTCTACTGTCTTGGGCTGGCCGGCTGGGCTTCCATTCCACTCTGCTGGTTCAGCGAAGCATTGACACAAACACCTCGCGCGCAGCCACCGTTGCTGCACAGATTCAAGAGCTTGGACCGGCGGAGAACACCCGACCCGAGCGCCTGATGCTAGCAAGGAACCGGACGAGGGCGTGCGTGCCACTCACGAGGGACGGTGAATGCGCGGATCAGCAGTCCCTGATATCTAGGGCTACTAGCCGAATGCCCGTGCTTTGCTACGGATATTTTTTTAATAAAACTTATTAATATTCCTTTTGTAATAATAAAAACCTATTAATGTCTAAAAGTATTTGATGCTACAAAGAGTTATCTATATTGTTAGGTCATTAAATCACTAATCCATCAATTTAGAGTTATCTATCAACTCTTTACGACGTAAGAGCGTTAAACAGAAAAAGATGACCATAAAATGACCTAAGTATAAATCCCTAGCTAAATAGTAACATAGAAAGCGGCTTGATTATTTCACAAAATCAAACAATGGATGATATATTTTTTTCTATTTTTCTCTTGCTGGATAGATTTTTTTATTCAGTGTACACGTATACGTCTTGCATGAAGGGGAGTTCATTTTTTTCCCTCACCGCCATGGCCAGGCTCCCTTCAAAGGAAAAACAAAAAGAAAATGCTACGGTCCAACGGAACGGCGCTGTCAGTGCGTCACCAGAAGCTTCTCTCTCTCTCTCTCTCTCTCTGAGTCCACCGCTTCGCACCCAGAAGCTCTGCTCACGGGGATCTCGATTGGTTGCCCAAAGCTCATGTTTGGTGTGCAGAACCTCTATTTGTGCAACAACAACTTCGAGCTCGATTCAGGCAGTAGCAAGCTACAGCTCGGCTGGTGCGAGCTCGATTTTGGCGGTTGGGATTTTGATTTTAGGTTGCAAGATTTCGATTTTGGGCCGGGAGGTCAATTTCAGTTGCAAGATTTTGATTCTGGCGGCCGGGAGATCGATTTAGTTGCAAAGATTTCAATCCTGCATTTCCTCACCGAATCCAAGGTGCCGAGCTCTGTTTTTTCTATACTCCTCTCTCTTCCATGAACCAACGCTACAATCCACCGCCATTGATCGTGTGGATCTCCGCTCCAGCCATAACAAACACAACCCCTTGCACCCGGTTCCATTTATCCTTAGTTCCTCTAAAGTTCTGCGACTGGATCTCGTGACCACGGGGTACGGCAGGTCTCTTCGCAGCCTGCTGTTGAAGGGAACCAGTTAATCCAAGCTGCAACGGATTGTCTTGGACCTGCCTCCCCCTTGGATCCTGTTCGGGTTGTGGGTGAGCTCTGTGGAGCGTGGCTACCGCCTACCGGCGATGGGGGAGGGGACGTGGATGCGGAAGGGCAGAGAGGAGTCGGTGCTCCCTGGGTTTAATGCGGGCCCACCTGTCGGCGCAAGGTTTCATGGGAGAGTTGCGGCGACGACGACCGCATCAGAGCAAGCCTAGCAGATTGAGTAAAACAATATTCCTCCCTCTTCTCTCGCGCATTCCATCGAACACCCTGCGCGCGCCCGCCATGCCCACAACCTCGTCGCGGCGCCGTCTTGCACGCTGGCCTGCCGTTCCACGCCGTCGTCCCGCACGTCGTGTCGCGCTTGCCGTGCCGCGCCGTCGACCTGCGCGAGCTCACCTGGCTGCCATGGCTGCATCGCGTCGAGCCGAGGCACGCATCGCGCGCTAGGCGCCGCGCCATCGACCTGCGTCAAGCCGAGCAGCCCCGCCGCGTCAAGCCGAGCAGCCTCGCCGCATCACTCCTTGGCCGCACCGAGGCAGGCCGCGCCCGCATGTGCCGGAGCGGAGCAGAGGAGGCCGCGCCGCGCCGGGCAGCTGCGCCAGCTCCTCGCGTCGCCGTGTCCGAGGCCTCGCCATGGCGTCGACGAGCCGTGCCGCGCCGTGCAGGGCCGTGCCATGGCGTCGCCGAGCCAAGCCGCGTCACGTCTAGGGCCGTGCCATGGCGTCGCCGAGCCAATCCGCGATGCGCAGGGTCGTGCCACGACGTCGACGAGCCACGCCACGCCATGCAGGGCCGTGCCATGGCGTCACCGAGCCGAGTCACGTCGTTGGAGCTTGCGTGGAGAAGGAGGAGGGCCGCTGCGGCTTGGGAGAGCCGGAGGAGGGATTGGGCGGCGGTCTCCGGCGAGATTCCGGCGGGCTCCGGCAAGGGAGCGGCGACGGGCCAGGCGGGGAAGTGGCCTGCGGTTGCTTCCCGCGTGCCTGTGAAGCTTTACTCAATCGTTTGCTCAATAGGACTGGATTGAGTATATTTACTCAATGGAGGGGAGAATTTAGGGGATTGAGTAAAATTTTCTGGTTTACTCAATCGTTTACTCAATCTGCTGGAGAGAGTTGGTTGAGTAAAATGACAATATTTACTCAATGAGAGCTTTTTACTCAATCTGCTGGGGATGCTCTCACCAACTGCTGTTTTTAAGAGGAGTATAGATATGTGGTCGCCGTCCATGAGCATGTCGTGAGGTCGCGGTGCAGCACTGCATCTGCACAGCTGGGTTCTTCAGCGATGCATTCGTCCCACACAAACAACTCACCGTTCATGGCTTCATGCCGTGGCCGCGGACGACAACTCCTTGAGGCACGACGGCACGATCACCTCTGACTCCAAACCTGTACCTGTCACGGTTCCTTCCACGCCTGACGCCTCCATGCCTTGCGCTCGTGCTCCTTTGGACCTCCCGATGATGCGGGCTGCGCGCCCCCACGTCCACGCCGCTCCTCCCCTCGACGTCTCCCTCCCTCGATCCGGCAAGACGGTCTCGCTTTGCTGGTTCGCCTCCCAGTCTCCCACACGCGCGGCGCGTCGTTGGAACAGGCGTGCACGCCAGGGAGCTAGTTCGCGCGAGGCCGAGTCGGAGATGCCGTCGAGGTGGAGCCGTCACGGTCCGCTGCCTCCGCGGCGATTGATTGAGTGCAACAATCGACGGCACGCGACAGACGACGCGCAACAATCGACGGCACGCGACGCGGCAAGGCAATGCGTGCGAAGGTGCTCGTGTGCGAAGCGAAGTTGCTTCTGTGCGAAGGTTCATGTGTGCGAAGATGCTTGTGTGCGAAGGTCCGTTTTTTGCCTTGCCGCTTTCAAACGCACCCGCCATCTTTCTCCTTGTCCTTACTCACCACTTGCCGCTCCGGTCCAGGCCGGCGTTGCACAACGGCCAGCGCGCCACCGCGAGGGAGGACCGTACGTAAAAGTAGCCCCCCTCCCGGCCGGGTATGCCGACGTGGCCAGTTGACCATGCCAATCTGACAAGGTGGCAGCTGGCGTGGCCAGTTGACAAAGTCAACAAGGCAAACGGGCCTTCGTGAGACGGTCCATTAGCGTTGACCGTAGCGCACGTCGTGTGTCTTCCTACTGTCGAGTAGCTGCGAGACAATAAACCTGTTCGCCATGGAGGAAAGAACCAGGCACGCGGTTGCGGGGACTCCTTGAAGGGCGGCAGCTCTCGTCTTCGATCGGGCCAGCGTTGTCCGTCCACCTCGGCCACCGCCAAGTCCATCCGCTGCCCGAGCACGAGCGAAACGGGGGCGCGCATCTGGTGCGGACGGTTCACCATCAGTAAACATACTCACTCTTCCGCGAATCTAGCACCCGCATGTACCCCTCGAGCGGCAGCACAACGACGGCGGTACACGTCTAGAAATGCTGACGCGCCGACAAGCCGGCGACAGCAGCCACCGGCATGATGGAATGGAAGCGTGCAAGGAAGACAAGAACGCCAAGAGAAGCGCACGTCAGTGACTGCCATATATGGAACGGATTCAGGTTCCTACAGGTTCTCGCGATCCTCCGGCAGGACAGTTCTGCTCACTGAATTTCGTCAGGCAGCATCGCATGTTCTGAATTTCCATTTGTCCTACTGCACCGGAAAGAGAGTTGGGCAGCGGAATGTCGAGGTCATGTCAGCGGCTTATCCCGATCCTGGATGGCTAGCTACATCTTCGATTCTCCGTGCACACAGGCGACCTAGCCATGCTGCTCAGGCCCTCACTCCTTCTCGATGACTGTCACCATCCAGATTCCATGAAAACATACTCGGGAGACGGAGATGCTCGTAACTGCGTCCTAATACTTGGCTGCCGACTCTTGACAGCTGCTGAAAACCTCACTGTTCTATGTACTGACTACCAGTAAAGTCCCAGGAGTAGTACAATTCCCCATCAAGGCATCAACTGAAAATAAAAAACATCGTGCGGTACCACGCTTCAGATACTGGAGAACTGCTACTAAAAGTTTCCGCAAACCACGTACTTAGTAACTACTAATCACCCGTATGAACAAGGTTGTTGATCGGCAAACACAAGGTTGCACTTGAAACTCTGAATCCTTGGTGGACTGTACTGAAAATGCTCGAGCCTCACAAGGAATATATTCTGGTGGATAACTGCCGTGTATGTTTCTCAGGAACACAAACCTTGTGTAGCGCACAAATTTTCAATCATGAATTGCACGAAAGTGTTTCGATACCACCATGCAATCAGTAATCAGGATGCATGGGAGACATCATCATCAAACAGTGATTTATCAGAGTTTTCATTATCAGGTTGGGTCATTTTGTTGACTCGGAAAAAAAAAAAAAGACGTCGATGCCGAGCAGGGACAAGTGCAGCTTGGTGGTGGTACTCTGTTTTTCATGCTGCTGACGCTCTGTTTCGGTGCTTCCCTTAAAAGAGAGCATTCCTCTGTTTCGAATGGACCTGTGCATTCAGTTCGGGAGTGCTCCAAGGCCTTGTCTGCAGCGCTTGCTTTCTCACGCAGATCGCAGCCGCCGTTGTGGAGGGGAGGTCAGCAACAAAGATCACGTGCCAGTTCGATCGGCAGACTGCGGGTTCCTAGCTGCTCATTTGACATGCCCACCCGCCGGCGTTCTTCTCCGGTGCCGGCCATAGGCAAGACACTCTCCGGCCAAGCTAACCATCCCGGAGAACTCACAGCTCCTTTCTGCCACATCTAACCCTATTCTATTCCCTGGGCGAGCCTGGCAAGGCAACGACCTCTCCAAACGGCACGCACGTTTTGTCGCCAGTAGAATCTGGACATCTCTGACGTTGTTTCGCCGCCGGCGGGTCCGACATTGCTCCGGCACCGGCCAACGCGCCGGAGCGAGGACCGAGGACGGCGGACCGCAATGCCTCAGTCTGCCGACGTGTCACTGCGGGCCAAGTTGATCTCGTCAATCAAGCTGCCTATGTCGTTGTCGTTGACAATTTTTTTTTTTTTTAGCTCCCGTTGTCGTTGACATAGCATACAGGCCACTAAAGATTCGTGGGCCGGTCCATTAGCATATTCGAGTCCCGTTAGCCTCAGCCCATGGTTAGAACTGAAATGACCTAAGTTATATATTCCACCAAAAGCCAGCAAGTAGACGCGGTCAACGCATGCTGGCTTGGCAGACAGGTGGATGTTGAAATGAGTCTACTGCCTGTGACCTACGTACTCGTCCATATGAATCATATGATCAACCAAGCCTCACCCATCAGTAAAAGAAAACTTGAGTCCCCTCTCTGCTAAAACACATTCAGGTTCTTGATCAACCAAGCCTCACTCAAGTTTCAGGTTCTTGTAATCACAACAAGATGGCGCCTTTGGGTTTTGCTCACTGTCAGACACGGTCGCATTGCACAATAAATGGAGCCCCTTGCTTGGACTATGCGAAACCAGACACGAGCAACTTGTTGCTCTGTTTTTGCGCATCGAAGGCGAAGCAGAGCACTTCCTCCCTGACCTGCGCATTTCGGGCTGGGCCGCAATGTGACTCTGCAGGTTTCTTGAATCCGTTGCTTAACATTACAAAAGCAAGAGCAAGAAACCCCAGGCCAATCAACAGATCCAAGGTGATACAAGGATTCCCTTTTTTTTTTAGCCCAGGGTCACAAACGCGTCATTGCCATATAAACCAAGCCACATGAGTAAAATAGGTACTCATGTAACGTTAAAATACTACTCCCTCAGTTTTCTTTTTGTTGTCGCTCTGACAAGGATGTTTAGTGCAACCGGAGGTAGTACATAAAATGCTGGAAGGCCACAATCAGAGTCCACACATTCAACATACCAAACATTGGGAAGCTGGGATGGGATGCCACAATCAGAGTCCACGGATACCAGCATTAGGAGGCCGTAATCAGAGTCCACAAACTGCTAGTCTTTGTATGCAGCAAAAGATAAGACATTATACTACAAGAGGGCAGATCGATCTGCACAAACAAAATAACTGACAACATTCAGTCAGAGACCTGGACTTCCAGTTCCACGGTTGATCATTATCAATGTTCATGGAAAACCCAATCAATTTTTCCTACCAAATTTAATCCCACCGACGAGTTTAAATGCAATTAATTGATTAACTAGTAACCAAATATTAAGACTGCAAGCACAAGGGACAGAACCTACTGCAAGCACAAGGGACAGAACCTACTACAAGCATGGACAGAATCTACAGCAAGTACATTTTGCTACAGTTCACATGCTTTCCAAAAAAAAAAGGATACATAATCACATGACACAAACAAAGATGACAGATTAAACTAACACTAAAAGATGACAGATATCAAGAATTTGTATAAATAAACGAATTAACCCTGCTCATATTCAGGGACATCAAGCAAGATATAATCAGCTGAGTTCACATGAACTAACAAAGCATATCATCCCTAGACGCTTAAGAACATAATCCGGATCCCAAATCAAAGATACAAAGACACAGATTTTAATGGCACAGGGTGAATATAATATGGTATCTATGACCACACATTGTTTGTAGATCAATGACACAGATCTTTAAACTAACAGGCGCCATGGCCTCAGTTACTTAGATGCAACACAGATGACATAAATTAATGGGTAACTCTATCCCCTGGTCAGGTCTTAATAAACAATCTCGATACATTTCTCGATGACAGGAACCCAGCCAGAGCAAACAAGTTGCCATTTTGTTAACAAAGTGAATAGCACAAGGAATGTATGTGCCCAGACTGAGCATGTACATTCCATGGTTAAGAGATTCAGATGCTCTGAAACAATATAAAAAAAAGATGATAGCTATATCAATGCATGCAGCAAACAAAAAGAAAGGACCTACAATGGCAAAAGGACAGGGTGAGTTGAGTGAACAGACTAAGATAACTCAGATGGACAAGGCATAACGACAAAACAAGCACTTGTGCTCTAATCAATCTAAATTAAGCACACGCGCAATTTATGTGTAAGAGAGCATGAGAACCATATCATAGCAACAGCCTTATAGAGACAAGCACATGATCAGAGACATGAAGGTTACGACAAGTGATGAGCTAGCAAGATTAACTAGACAACAGGGGACACCTCGACAATTAACAAAAATGGCTACTAAAAAACAACATAACAAGCATAGGTTCCACATGGATAAACTCATAAAAATAAAATTCATGGCAAGAATTTATAAAAAATAGCAGCAACTGCCATCAAGCATGATATACAGCAGACATATTCTACTTGATTCACAAATATGGCAAAGCATTCCGTCCCCGTGAACATGAGAGCTAAATTCCTGAAGCTTAACAAACAGAGACGACCAAGCAGATTAGTTGGTATCCATAGCTGCCTTGATTCAAAGTGATCACAGTCACACACAGTTAGTGAATCACTTACATAGATGATCATTAACTTACGAACACCATGGCTTACAGAGCAGCCACACAGATAACATTAAGATACGGATAACATTAGTCTTACCTACCTAAACACTGCCATAAACTTAGTTGCAAGCATAGCACCGATTATAACATATAGATAGATAGATAGTATGGATGCGGACAATAAAAAGTCTTCATCAGTTGGCCACCAGCACCTCATGGTTGCTCTCGCGCTCCTCCCCCTCCTCTTCTTCCTCCTCATCATCGTACTCGTCATCACTCTCCCCCTCCTCGCTCGCATCCTCATAGAAATCAGAGCGGTCGTAGCTGATCACCAAACCAGGGATATCAATCTCAGCATTCACAAACTCCACAACCTCTGGTGGGAGTGTGGCCCAGAAGTCCTCGTCGTCGTCCTCCTCCTCCTCCTCCTTGCCTTCGTCCTCCTCCTCGGACTCCTCCTCGCCTTCGTCCTCCTCCTCGGACTCCTCACTCCCAGCGGCCGGAGTGCCTTTGCCGTCACCGCCTGCAGCAGCGACAGATGCCGCAGCGCCGTCACCACTGGCAGCAGCGGCCATCGCATCAGCAGTCTTCTCGTCCATCAAGCAGCCGCCCGCCAGCTCTTGCGCCTTCTTTTTGGTTGCGCCGCCCTCCAAAGGACCCTTCTCACCGGTCGGAGTCTGCACCACCTCCGCCTTCCTTTTGGTGAAGCTCTCCTTCACCTGCCCGCCATCACCAATCACCAAATCCTTCGAAGAGCACAGCTGAACTGCAAACCCATCGGCCATGATGCCCTCCTCACCGCCTGCCGCCGCAGCCTCGCCGAACGGGCCAGATCCGTCTGGCATCGCTAGATCTGACTAGCCCACTCGTCTCCGAGCCTCGCCTATCGATTTCTTCGGCCGGGGATTTCGTAGCTCGTTGTGGTGGGGTGGGGATTGTGGCTGCGAGGGGAGGAGACGGCGCGGCGCGGCTAATAAAGGCGGAGACGAGCCCTAGCTCGTGTCCCGGACGGAATCGGCGTGTGAGGACGAGTCGGAATGGATGATGGTTCGGCCCAGTCCGTCTCTCTCCAAGTTCGACATCGGCCTCGTGTGGCCTCACAAAGGGCCCAAGTTGTACCCGAGCCCAAGACCCCTCTCGCGTACCCATGGGAAAGCCCGGCGTGATTCTTGCTAGGATTGTTTTTTTTTCTTTTCGAAAGAGCGGATTGTTTTTTTTTATTAAATCGATATACAAGCACAAATACAGACATACAGTACGAGTACGAGAGCTACTAGCACAAGAGCCCCACACGGACAAGTAAATTACAACCTAGTCCCCTTGAGGACCAGTGACTAGTTCCAGCTCTAGAGAAACGAAGACACGCCGTCGAGAACCGAAAGAAGCAGTACCCAACAAAGGGAACCTCCATCGCAAAGCAAGCATTGAAGAGGAGAGCAGCTGATGTGTAGCAATAGCAGCCGGACGAAGAAGATGGCCAAATTAAATCCAGCCTTCAGAAAGTCCAGCTGGAGCAGTTAGATACGGTCTAGTCCGTCGTGCTCCCTCGCGCTGGCCGGTGCAATGCCGGGCCCGAGCAGCAAGTGTGGAATGACGACAAGGAGAAAGACAACATCATCGGGAGGTCCAATTAAGGAGCACGCGCGCAAGGCATGGAGGCGTGGAAGGAACCGTGCCAGCTAGGTCGCTTGCCGTGCGCATAATCATGCCGGTCCTCGTCGTGCGGTGTGACCGGAAGACCCCTCCGCGCACAGGTTTGGAGACGTGCCGTACGTCGCGTGTCAAGGAGTTGTCGTCCGCGGCCACGGCATGAAGCCATGCGCGGGGAGGTGTTTGTGAATGCATGCATCGCGCTGAACCCAGCTGTGCCCTGGAACGCACACACACCCACGAGTCCACGCCGCAGGAGGATGCCGCCGCGCCCACGCCTCGATGCGGTTCGAGCCCGTCTGCCGGCCGTGGGAACGCGGCAGGAACGGGAAGGACAAAGCTTTGCGTACAGACGGGCTCCAACATCTTGTCGTACGTGCTCCACACCCCTTAGAACGGGAAGTGGCAACCATCACCGCGAGTGGCGACGTGACACTGATCGCGGCCGCAGCAGCTCATCCATCTGATCTGCGGCGTCGGTTGGCATTGACCGCTGACCTTGGTCGCAATGACAAAACTGTGGCCCGGGGCCCGCAGTCAGTGACCCGGTATCTCCTCGCGCGTACTCCTACGGCGACGTGACGGGACGGGTGGCCAAAGCAGGCGATGGCCTGTAGTCCGTCATGCACCACCCGCCTGCAGCAGAGAAAGACCGCGCGCTCACTCACAAGCCACACCTGGCTCGTATCACCCCGCTCTATGCTGCTACAGTGCTACTCCACGCGATCCCATCCCATGAGTGAGGCTGAGACGATGTGGGCCCGGTTATCAAGGACCCACATGTCATCCATGATCTCAAATTACCTACACAGCCCTTCCTTACACACAGGCTAGTTGACGGTCACAGTGAAATGGGTAGGAGATAGGCACTGCATTCTTGTAGCAGCAGCACAATGTAGGAGGAACAGCACCGTTGGTCCGTTCTCGTGCTACTTCCATCTTGACTTGTGCCGTACCTTAGCCTGTACCTAAGATTTACCAAACGGGCACGTAGATAATCTAAAAGATGTCAGGGCATTAACTAGAAACAGAGTAGCTTATTCATCACGGCAATACTTCAACTTTTCACTGTTTCTTCACCACAAATGTTCTTACGGGAATCAAGTAAACGAAAGTCATTCGAGTAACAACCTGAAGAAATCACTGTCTTTATTAGTGTGCTGCAACTTATATATTGTCTTTTGACAGTGTCAGACTACTTTAAACATGCATCCTCTCTGTTTTCTTATTAGTACGTGTTTAGCTTCGCCGATTGGAGTTTCACTCGAGTTTGTGCGGTGTAGTTGTTTTTTCACATCGCGGTCATCTTGTGTTTTCTTGAGGCTCTTTCACCAAGTTATTGTCAGTGATCAGTGATCTCGAACGTACAGACCTCCTCGGCAGCAGTAACCACGGCACAACCCCGTGAATCAATCGCTGGGAAGTAACCGTTCTTCTCTGTCGGCGAGCACCTCGGACATGCGGGGCGCGACGTAGTCGTTCCGCAAGCACGTGGCCCACTCCGCCGCCCCGGCTTGCATCGTCGAGAGCACGCACGCGGTGGTTGGCATCGTCGTCGTCGCGCGCGCGTACAGCTGAGGCTGCACGGCACCGCAAACAAGTTGCCATTTTTTACAATAAAAACTAAAACAAAAAGTGAATAGGAAAAAGAATGTATGTGCCCAGACTGAGCTTGTGCATTCCATCATTAAGAAAAACGTATGCTCTGAAAAACAGAAAACAAGATTCATAGCAATTCATAGGATTTCTCCCTATGTTCGCCAATTGCATGTCATGCCGGCCTAGCAGGCTAGCACCACCACAACATCTCCAGTGCGAGGTAGCTTATGAGGTGATTGAGATGTACTCATGGTGGTGCTCCGGACAGCACTGCTGGTTACTGACAAGCAGGCGTGCCACTTGCGTGACGGAAAACAGAAAACATATGCTAGATGAATTTTAATTTCAAAAAGTTTAAAACAAGAGATACAGATATTTAACCATATGCATTGAATATAGACGATAGACGCAAAGTCCGCTGAGCCATGCAATCGAAAGCGATTCAGTGTGCATTTACATGCAGCCAACCACAAAAATGGGATTTAACAAATGATTAAAAAATGGCACATGAGCTCCCCACGCACTGCAGATACAAATAATCTATACTCACAAATCCCCATACGGCCATACCCATGCAACAGATAACATAACCCGAATCCCCATGCAAAACAAGTGTCTTTTATAACGAACATACATTTTGCAAAAAAACAAAAATAGCACAAGTGATTCTACAACACCATGGTCTTAATAACTTAACTGAAACATGCGTGGACAGATCAGTAAAAAAATAAAAATAAAAAAGCTCAACACTTTTTGTAAAGTCCAAACAACCAGCATGCGGACCCGTTCTTGGCTTCTTCTTCGCATCTGTTAGATATGCGTGCGTTTCTTCTCCTCACGAGCCACGTACCTGCTCATGTCCAAGAAGTTGCACGTAAACTTTTTGTAGACGAATTAATTTGGTAAGATCCGACCTAGCTTGCTTTAGAGAGTGTTTCGTTTGTGAAGTGTAGTTTCATGTTGGCACATTTTTTTGCATGTAAGGTGCACAACTTGTTGCTTTGAGTGGTGAGGTGGTAGTTCAGTTTCAAAGTGTTTCTGATTTCAATAGCATTCCCATGTTTTTCCTATGGTATTGCCAAAAGGCTTTTCTTCTCAATTCCTGTTTTTTTTTTTCAAATCCTATAGGATTCAAGAAGTGCACCACCTTTTTTCTTTTTGAAAAAAAAGAAGAAGTGCAGCACCTTAAATCCTATGTTTTAATATTCTATTTTTGTGTTTTTTCTATCATGCGTTCCAAAAAAAGGCCGAAGTTTCATGTGAAATTGCCTCATAAGAAAGGATTCCATAGTATTTTCCCTTTCCTTTCATGCGTTCCAAAGGCCCCCATAGGGAAAAACCCTATGAAATTGAAATCCTACAAAAATCCTATGAAAATCCTTCAATCCAAAAGAGGCCTTATCGGCTCGAGTATTCGGTTCATGGAGCAAGAACTGAATGGGAATTCCTGTAGCTCACGGCCGCTAATACGAGCTGTTCCCGACTTCGTGCGCGTCCACTCCTTCTTCAGCAGCCTCGCAAAGATGATTGATGACTTGTATTGTTGGTGTACGGTCCGTCATCAGCTGACTATGGTACTGCCTCCATTGACGTAGGTTCAAATGATGGCGTGGCAGCAGTATGAGCGACAGAGTGTTTACCTGCAACAAAAACACGATATGAAAACCATCGAGTTAAGACTTTACAGAATGATGAAGCCGCCCCATTGAATGATCACCACCAAATCCGCCATGGGAAAACGGCTATCTTCCGAAGCAGGAACATAGTCCTCGGACGCAAGAACGCGCGTGCCATCCTATCGAGCTGCAGCAATGAACAGGTTACAGCATGCCTTCCTATCGAGCGCACCTTTTCACGTTAATCTGGCCGGTGTTGTTATTCCTCCATTGCCAGGGTTCAGTTCTCAGGTCACCAGCGCCGCGCCGGTCGCCTAGCCCAGCTCGAGCGGAACGGCGTCGGTGTGTGGAGCTCTTGCACTTGCCTTGCAGTCTTGCACAGACGGCGCCGATGCATCTGATGCCGACAGATAGCCACCAATTTGCAGATCAGGACAAGAGAATGGTGCGTGAGTGAAGTGGCGTACATCGAACGGATTAAGGTTCCAACAAGTTCTTGTTTGTGATCAGGACAAGAGAAAGAGGAGGCACAAACATGTTCACTTTTGAGACATCCAGCTCCAGATAGGCCAGTCCAGGCCGTGCTTGAAGGAAAAAGATCGGGCCTGGCCCAAGTGGTTTGAAGACTGGTCCGCAAAGGGACTCGGAGATATTGTCCGACTCCGACCTGGGCCTGATACCGAAACCGATCCGCCCAAACCATCGGGCCTCCGCCCATTTAGGTCACGACGCGCCGCCGCCTCCTGCCCTCTCCATCGAAAGCTAGGGTTCCAAATCCAAAGCATCCATCCCCAAATCCGTCGGCGAGTTCCATCCGGCGAGGAGGTTCCATCCCATGGAGTTGTGCGCCGCCAAGAGCGTGGAGGGGTCCGGCGAGGAGGGCTCGATGGAGCGGTTCGCCACCAAGAGCTTGAAGGCGGCGGCGATCGGATCGCATGGTCTGTTGGTTGGGTACCCCACCAGGAAGAAGGCGGACGACGACAAGGCGGTCTCCGGTATGGATGGGACGATGGCGGCGGTGGCTGTGGCTATGGCGTCGGCGTCAGCTGCGGCGGCTGCTGCGGCGGAGGCGGCTAAGCATGCGGCTGCGGCGGCGGCAGCGGCGAAGCAGGCGAAAGAGGCGGCGGCCGAGGCAGCCAAGCTGGCTGAGGCAGAGGCCGAGGCAGCGAGGCAGACGGAGGAGGCGGAAGAGGAAGCTTTTGATGATGAAGATGTGGAGGCAGAGGAGGAAGCTTCTGATGATGAAGATGAATCTGATGCCGCTTACAATGCGCGCATGTCGGGCATTGAGTACATTTTGGCCTACAAGGAGCTGCCGCAGTACGAGATCGACCTGATCCTGAAGGCGACGGATGAGCGCATCCCGTTCACCGACACTGAGCGGTTCAAGTCCCTTGCCGCTCACCCCTCCGTCACGCAGGCCGACATCGATGCTGCGGCCGCAGAGCATGAGGAACAGATGGATGCAAGAGCCAGGTTCCGGGAGTATGTGCGCCAGGAGTACAAGGCCAAGGGCTATGTGGAGGTCAGTGATGAGTACATTGCCAAGAGGGTCCAAACTGAAGAGATCTGCAAGAAGCTGTGGGAGGGTTTGTTTGCTGATTCAGATGGCGACACCTCTGATGAGGAGCAAGAGGTGGGGGAGGAGCTTGCTCAGTAGTTGAACAGAGATGGGGGTCAAGTTCCATGCTGCTGATCTATGTCGTGCTATCTGCCTGTTTATGTATCTACAAATATGCTCTACCTGTGTTTCCAGTTATGCTCTGATGGTTGTTAGGCAATGCTCACCTGTTTATGACTTGTGCTAAGCTTAGCCTTGATGAAATGCCTGTGTAGAAGTTAACTATATTATCTATATATGACGTCATCTGCGAACTCATGCGAAAAGCAGACCCTTTTGTTCTCACAGAAAGTGAAATTACTGTTTTCCTCTTATGTTCATTCAATCAGTTGAATCTTGTCCTGATGTAGTCCTTTATGCTTGTGATACATGTGGAAACCCTAGTCTTCGTCCCCGTTTTCGCCTCAGCCATAATGACATAAACCAGTGATTGTTATAGATAATTATCCTCATACCTCGAACCTTTGTGATACAGTAAGAATGTCTTTTGCTCTGAGTTTGCTGAAGGAAATGGCTTGCTGGTACCACAATTGATTTCAGCCTCAACAATAAAACTTTTTAGTCCCAAGCTTGGGATAGGCTAGAGTTGATATTCAACAACTACAAAACCATGGATTTATTCAACATATTCAAAATTTTCTCTTGTTGGTTCAGCTGCAACTGCTGTGGTGCTGTGAAGCATAATGATTCTCAGTTGTTTCCTCATAATGATTCTCAGTTGTTTCCTCAAAAAATCGATTATGTATGCTCTGGCCTCATCTGTGCTGCCAGATTGTTTTCAGATTATGAGAAGTTATGTATGCAATGGCTGTTCAAGGCCAATGCATATTTTAGCAGTACTATTTTTCCCCTTTGTTTTTTTTTAAAGAATTCTGGAGACTTCAACAGTTCATTCACAAGGAATATTTGTTTAAGTAACTTGGGTGCACGGGGAATTTCTGACCTGATCGGAGTCAACTTGTGATTTAGTAATTTCATATGTGCTCATTTCCGCCTGCATTGGTAGCTCCGGTTAAGGTGTATTCGTAGGATTTTTCATTTAAGACATGTTGGTTCGTAGTATATGTGACTTCTGACCAAACACCAGCCAAACCGAGCCAACCTCCGCCCCGGTCCGTACATATGGCGCCACGCCTTGCAGCATAAGAGTTCACGAACGCAAACAAGCCTAAACTGAAACAGTAACTACATAAGCAAATACTTATGGTTCTTCCAAGGCCAATCATGGTGCTTGTGATATTTCTGCATTGTCGTCCAGGCAATTCGTAATGTGTGATGCAATACACTGGATGAAGTACCGGAAGTGTTTTAGCAGAAAGGGGACTCAAGTTTCAGATTCCCAAGGATAAATTAAAAAAAGTAGAACGGATTTCAGGATAAACATTTGTTTTGATAAAACAGCGTGGCCTCAGCACAAAAGAAAGATAAAAAATGAAAGATTCAGTTCATAAACCATTGCACAAAAGAAAGAAATAAGTAGCTGCAACCATTTTTTTGGTCAGTGTAAAGATTCAGTTCATAAACCATTGCACAAAAGAAAGCATTAAAAACCGTTCCACAATAAATGACAGCAGCAGACTGCCAACCACTGTAATTGTACCAGATCAACCACTGTAACGAATGCCATAGCAGCAAGCAAAGGAGTATATCTGTTACATTCGCAACATGAACTGAATGCTAATGCTAAGCACTCCAACAGGCAGCTTTAGTCATCCCAGAAGACGAACATAAACTGAATGCTAAAGCTAAGCAGACTCAAGAGACAGCTTTAATAATCCCAGACTCAACACTTGGGAACTCTCTTGAAGTGTGGGGGGTGCTCGCGGGGGATTCCTCCAGCCCGTCGGATTGGGCGCCTCATCCTCTTCGACTTGGCCACTAGGGAATTTATGAAGTTCATCCTGCCCTCAAGCTCCATCGCATCAGCACCAACAGACTTCAACTCCACATATCTGCATCGTTCCTGCTGAATCTCATTGAAGGATGCCACGTAATCTCTGATCAGCTTATCAGTATCTGGATTTCCAGTCAACTCAGTGGCCTTCACCTTATAAACTTTCATCTCCTGAAAAAGATATAATACAAAATCAAGAGAGAATCTACAAAATGACAAATCAGAGAGTTCAAAACAAGAGTGGAAGTTAAAACGGTTTCTACAAAATTACATAAACAGCATCACACATGGTCACCAAGAAGCTAAAAACTTCAACTTACTGACAAACGATCATGGAAGCGAAGAATTGGCACAAATATTTGGTAACGTGCAATAGCTATAGGACAGAACCAATAAGTAAATACTACCACAAGTATATATTAGGCAGTAAAGGTCAATGGACAGAACTGAATCACGATTGGATTTCTTAATGATACATACACAGGGATCTATAACCAGGTTGACTTTTGGGGCATGATTTTCGTTGACTCCGCTCCTGTGGTTGCGCTGGGCCTGAAAAATATATAAGATTCACATATAAATATTCAAAAAAGATTTCATGATGTAACATATCAAGGAATTCAGAACTCCATATTCTGTAAAATACTCCAGATTAAGGACAGAATTAATCTGTAAAATACTCCAGATTAAGGGAACTCCATATTCTGTAAAATACTCCATATTCTGTAAAATACTCCAAATACTCCAGATTCAGAACTTGCTATGTCAATAAATTTTCGAGTTGGGGCCCTGGTGCTTAACTTCACAAAAACAAAATTACACTTCATGATACGATAAAGGAAGAAACTCGGGATTCAACAAGGACAGCTTTACAGAATTTTGCAAAACATTCAAGTACCATAAACATTTCCCTTATACACTGTTATAATTCCGTTGTTACACAAATGACAATTAGAGTCATGGAGAGCACAACTGGAAATTTTCAAGGCAACTATTAATGGTAGAAATTAAGCATACATGTTAGTCACAGCACACCTTCTATTACGAAGATTAGTCTCTACTAACAGGATTTAGGAAATTATAACCAAGCATACATGAAGAAATGGACAGTGCAAATTATAAAAGGATTTAGGAAATTATAACCAAGCATACATGAAGAAATGGACAGTGCAAATATCCCTTGGTCTGTTATTGGAGAAGCAGTGGGAGTGGATGATCAATTTCAGCTGCGTCAAATTGCAAGAATGAGAGGAATTCGAGTCTGAAAAAGAGGATTGAGGGGACTGGACGCCTGGACAGAGTTCTATTTCTGTATCTTCTAATTCTGAATTAAGCAATGCAAGTACTTGTAATGCATAAACTTCTATATTTTTGCAATTATTAGAAAAAGCTCTGCGACAGTACAAAACGCCTAGGCGATGCCTATAAGCGCTTAAGCACGCCTAGGCTGTAGGCCAAGGGTCACCGCCCGCCCAGCACCTAGCACCTCTCAAAATGTGGATTTTAGATCAGAATCAACATGCAGATATAGTAGCTCCATAATATTCACCATGCACATGTTACTTATACACTGTTATAATTCTTTTGGTACACAAATTTTTACTGGAGTCATGGAGTGCACATGAACATTTTCACGACAACTATTAATGGTAGAAACTAAACAAATAATCACAGCACACCTTCTATTACAAGGATTAGCCTCAAGCAACAGTTTGGGATACATCCAAGAAGTATCCGAATCCACGCAGTATCTGAGCTTTTGGAGTAATGTCCGTCCGTTTTCTATAGCCACAATGGGGAAATGATGCCCGAATCAACGAAATTATGGCAACCAGATCGAAATCTTTACCTGTAGGTGACGGGGAGCAGGTACTTCGTCACCGCCAGCGCGACCACGGCCACCACGCCTCGCCGCTGCTTCGCCCGGGTTTCAGCCTCTTCGACCCCTGGGTCCGCGGCCATCCACCGCCGGTGCGGCGGGCTGGACAGCACCAGCCCCGCGGCCCCGGCGTCCACGTCCTCCCCTCGCCGGCTGGACCTGGAAGCCAGCCCCACGGTTTCCCCCTAGCGCACCCCGAGCATGACCTCGTCCTCCTCGGTGCGCCATCGGGAGGAGGTCGGCGGCGGCGGCGGCGGATTGGAAGGGAGCGAAACTACTGGACGAACGGGTTGCTGCCGAGGTAGAGAGGAGAGGTAGAGAGGGGCCGGTAGCGATGGGATTTTGTTTTTTTTTCTTTTTCCTGCTAAAAAAAAGGAGTTACATTTAGTCCTGTTCCAATTGGATGCACAGCTAAACCATTTTAATGGCTCCATAGGCTAGACTTGTTTATGTCGTTGTGAATCCTGTATCATGTTAGGCCAATGTCAATGGAAGGTTTCATCCAACTATTTCCAAAGGTGCCATGTCGTTGGAGTTAACAAATGAAACAAGTTCTCTCAATGCAAAATTTCATAGCGCAATTTCATAGACTAACATATCAATAATTGTTGCATCTAAGTGATCAATGGTAGTGCATGAAATATGCGGAGATGAAACATCGGCAAAATTTGCTGCTCGACACCGTAGAAACGTGACCTTTGCTGTAGGACACTGAAACAAGTTTTATTTGTTGTTGAACACTAAGAAACAACTAAATTCTGTGCCCAGCAGCAAATGAAACATGTTTCAGTGTCCAACAATAAAGGTCATGATTGAGGATGGATTTCATGGGTGAAACTCAACTCCTCTCATCATAAATTTCATGCCATGTCACTATTTTTGCCTGTGTGGCATGTCATTTAATGAGTTTGAAATCCTAATGAAATATGCATTGAGATCGGCCTTATGTTCCTAGTTCCAAATGAAGTACCTTATTTTGATTAATAGTCATATTATAGTCTAGCACTACCTTTGTTCCATGATTTCTACAACTCTAATCACAAAAAGACAATTTCTTTCCTCCAAGAGTTAAAAAGATAAAGTTGCTGGCGCTAATCGAAAGTCCAAACCGTATTTATATTAGTTTTTTCATTTTTCATATGTAGAGGAGAGCCCTTGTATTGTTGCAACGTTAAGGAATCCTATGTTCATATGAATACATGATGTCAGGAATTTACCTTCAGTACTCAAAAGACACTGTATTTGAGCTTCAAACGCATACAGGCTTTATTCATCTATCGATAATTGTTCGTTCAGGTGGCATTCTGTATGAGCTCAGTGATGTTAGGTTCCCCTTATTTGTTGCATTGCAATCACTGGCATGATCAAAACCAAAAAACATATATGATCACTTACATTGTTAGGAAAATAAATAAAATATTTTCATTTGTAATAATTGCTTAAATTTTTTTTACAAAACAATCAACAACATATCGTGCAATAAATGATAACAAAAGGCCTTCCATGGTGAAAGTTTTAAAAAAATAACAATGAAAAAAAGACTTGATATGATCTAGCTAAGTTTAATTGCAGTATTCCATAGTGATTGTGGCGCTACTACTCAAACTTAGAAAGTGGAGTGTTTCATAATGGGCAAATATGGTGACACATTATAGTCCTAAACTGCACATAGTCTTGTAGTGCTCAAGATACAATAAAAGCTACAGTTAGCTTCATAATAACTAATTATAAAAGACGAGTGCCTAACACATTCCTAAGAAAGATGAAGAATGGCCAGAAAAATAATCCGTTCCTGACACATCAGACCTTGACCAGCTGCCCATGATGCGAATTATTTTTTCAGAACAAAAGATTAAAAGAGAAGCTTATATACTTATCGCGTGAAGAAGCAATCACTACTCATAAATCACTGCTAAAAAAACTACTCATAAATCATACTAGCTTCTACCGCAACCGGCAATTTTTTTTGTCAGCGACTCACTGTTTAGCATGGTGAAAACGGTGCATCCCGTGAGACGAACCCTTGAATCACTAGCAAAGCCAATGACAGGAGACAATTTGCTCTTGTAGTTGTCCGAACATGTACCAATGTTAAAACCTTCCTGGGCAAAGAAAACATCCCGCTGCATCTCGGTAGCATTAGGACTTATCCAGACCTGAAAATGTTTTAAGAAAAAAAAAGCGTCAATAGGAAATGAAGGCATAGATAAGAAAACGAAATCTAAACCTTTAAAGAACCAGTTGGGAGAAAAATCATTTGTACCCTGCCAGCCTATCTACCCTGCCATCTAAACCGTCCTGTCATATTGTGGGCCCAAAATCTAACGCACCTAATCGTTCCACCAAATCCCGGGTGTCACGCTTCCCCTCTCTCCCCCACCTGTTACTTTAATTTTTTGGAAAGTGTTATATGAATGTCACGCTCCAAAAAAAATCTTTTCTCACCTATCTCCACCCACCCCACCGTAGCTCTTCTATTGAGATTCCTCCCATTGGAAATTATTCAAACGCAAGTGTGCTTTCCATATTTGGTTGACGTGTAAATAGCTACCTCAATGTACCCTGCTATTTCCATATTTGCTATTTCCATATTTGATTGACGTGCACCACGCCACATGCAACGTTAGCACGACTGCCTCTTACAGATTAATGCAAATCGTTTGGAATTTTTTTTTTGCTCACGAAACATCCGTTTGGAAGGCGTCGCCGCTGTCTTCGTCGTTCGAGCCCCTCGTCGCCGTCGTCGCCGTTCGAGTACCTCGCCGCCGTCGTCGCCGTTCGAGCCCCTCGCCGCTGTCTTCTTCGTTCGAGCCCCTCGCCGCCCCTCGCCGCCGTCTTCGTCGTTCGATCCCCTCGCCGCCGTCTTCGTCGTTCGAGCCCCTCGCCGCCGTCTTTGCCATTCGAGCCCCCGCCGCTGTCTTCGTCGTTCGAGCTCCTCGTCGCCGTCGTCGCCGTTCGAGCCCCTCGCCGCCGTCTTCGCCGTTCGAAGCACTTGTCGCCCAGGCTCCTGCGCCCCCCTCGTCGTCGTCGTGGCAGTCGAGTGGCGAGCGTCGCCGTTCGAAGCCCTTGTTGCCTAGACCCCTGCGCCTCCTCGTCGACTTTGTGCACCCGGTCGACACGCAGCCATCCAGTGTCCGTGTCTCGATGGCATTCGTGGGTGACAACTTGAATCGATCATGGCCGGAGGCGATGCCGATGGCAAGGGTGTGGCAAACGGAGGTGAACTCATAGATCGGTCCTGGTTCTTTGTCTTCTTGTTGCTTTATATTCTCTACTGAATTTTTGTTCATCCGACCACGGAATTTTTGTTAGAAACCATCGGTGGCGAGGGCTATGACGCCGCGATTGCCAAGCGGCGAGCTCAAGATAGAGAACGGCAAAGACGGCATCGTGCGCAACATAAGGCATCACGGGTTTTGCAATCAGGTATAATGGTCACTTTTGAATTTTGTATTTAATTTTTTCGGCATTCGTAATCTGTGAGTTTGGGTGACTATAGACCGTTCTCCTCTTCCGACTATAGACCGTTCTCCTCTTCCGACTAGGACTACTTTTCGAAATCAGGGTGAGAATCAATGGGAAAAACTCCCATGGGTCCTTGGCTGTCTGTCTACTTGTTTGCCTGCAAAACCAATTTACGTAAATTCATAATGCACATCTTCATTTTCGTTTTTCAGAAAATTGCGGGGAGGGCAATCATGGCACATCGGCTCCATGTCAAGGGTCTGTTCTTACTGATAGCATTTTTGACTCAACCATGCAACCTCTGCGTGATATCACGAACATCATAACTGATGGTATGTTTTTGTTTTAGCTACTGATATTAACTATTTAGATGTGCCTTATGGTTTAGAGTTTTGCATTATTAATGAATAATTTTTTGATCTCTTCGTTTGGGTGACATTGTTTACAGGCAATGTGTCTTTAGAGCGGTCTGCTATTCCGAATATGACTCCTTTTGGAAATCATAGTGAGAAGCAATGGGGAAAACTCCCATGGGTCATTGCTTGTTTGTCTCCAAAACCAATATACGTAGTTTCATAATGCACATCTTTATTATTGTTTTTCAGCTATTTTTGCGGAGGGCAATCATGGCACATCGACACCATGGCAAATGTCTGTTCTTACCGATAGCCCGGATAACTCAACCAGGCGACCTCTACGTGATATCACGAACATCGTAACTCGTGGTGTGTTCTTTTGTTTAGCAACTAAATATTAACTAATTAGATCTGCATTGTTATTGAAGAAATAATTTTTGACCTCTGAGTTTCGTTGACATGACAGGGGTGATACCGACAAACTCGACCGAACGACCGCCACGTGATGTCACGAACCTCAGAATTGCCGGTATGTTTACTTTTGAGAAAACGATTTGAAGTTTTCCAGAAAAGAAAACATTTACCAATCAATTCTCCGATGAAACAATTTTAATATTAAATGCAAACCACTGAACTTGATTGTTCCAGGTGGTAAAGAAAATCAGCCGGTTGATAGGCATGAAAACACAGGAATCAAGAGGCAAAAAAAAAAAAGGTAAGATGTTATAGAATGTGATGAGAAATAGAATGGACGGTCATAAAAGGGATATTTGAAAAAACATCGTAATAATAATTGTGATATTGATAGGAATTTTTGAATTTGCTGATCCAGCACAAAAGTATACTTTTCAACCTTCTGCGCTATCAATGAATATAGGTGACAATCTATCTTATTTTTCTACTAAAATATAAAAATATATTTTGTGCTCCAAATTAATTGGCGTTGCTTTTGTTAATTTAGAGCAAACACCTTTTTCTGGCATTGCGGAACTGGAACAAAATCGGTGTCCTAGACAGAGGATTACAGTGCAATCTGTAAATTCATTGGATCTACCTGGTGAGTAGCAGAAATATAATATTCGCATAAATACATAGTAACTATTCCCTAAGATAGATTGTTGATGTTTAATTTGCTTTTTTGCACAATATTCACATGCAATCTTGATGTACATTCAAGGCGACGAGATGGATGAACCTGTTGCGGTGGAAGAAAACTATCCGTTAGTTCCTACCCCACAATTTATTTGGCTTAAATTCAAACTTGTTCAGATGTTTTTGCCTCTGTTTGCATGTTGATGAACCCTGCACACCGGTGCTCACGTCCACGTGTTTCTCCTTTGCAGAATGATACTTTTTCGTGATATTAACCTGGATCTCATCACCAGCAAAATTAATTTCAGTGCAAAGGTCCCCTTTAAAGCAAATGTACGTTTGCACAAGGATGGAAATTACATAAGACTTATATTGGTTGATGAGGAGGTAATATCATCTCAATTTAGGTGCATTAGATATATTATTGTACAATTATTTGCATCACCTCTTTTGATGCATAGAGGTTCAGTGATGCAAATATAATGTGGGATGGATTTTATTGCAGGGAACTAGGATGGAGGCATTGGCATTTGGTAGGACTTGTTTGGATCTGGCTCGAACAATTGTTGAAGGAGAGCCACATGATTTCATTGATGTCGTTGTTGGATACAGATATGATTTAAACTTTCTCAATGTGTTTCATGTATATGGCGCTGAATTCTTTGCAAGCGTTACCTCTGAAAGCAGGGTTTCTAACTCTAGAAGACCAGTAGCATATCCTCTGTTCCCACGAACATTCAGCTCGTTTCATCAAGTCAAGCATTTTGGGACAGATAAAAACTTGACTGGTATGCTTGCCACCTTTGTTAGTTTAGTAATACAACTGGATATTGCTTTTCTAACATAGGCCGTAACTCTTCCTACAGATGTCATTGGCGTGGTTGTCTATAAATCTGATGTCCATGACACAAAACGCACCTGGAGACGACCAAGCAGGCATGTCGCTATAATGAACACGTGGTACGTTGTGTATGCAATTGTTTAAATTACATGCACGCCTTTCTCGTTAAATATAATGTGATTATTTGATGCGCAGTATGCAGATTCTCGTCATCCATATCCGCAGTCCACATATTTTGCGCCACGCTGGAGAATGGCGACCCGCGGCATAATACTTTAACACCATTGCTGCACTCCATGTGCAAATGAACACAAGAAGATGTATCGAATGAACACATATTTTGAAGTGAACACATTATTTTTTCACCATTGCCTACTTACCTCTCATATCCTCAAATTATTTAAATGTAGGTGTTCTTGTCACTACTCGATATAGCAAAATTATTTTTGAGCCCAACAGGCCAGAAGCTGAGGCAATGAGAGGTAAATATAGCAACATTGTGTTTTGGTCCATTACATTTTTTTTACGTACACTTGAATTGGCGTTGATTTTTTTCTTCATTTAAATTGTAGGATTTTAAAGGCGTCTAACAAATGCGCCTAATCAAGCACGTCAGCTTGGTCGTGACCGCCTGAAAGATATGAATGTGCTTTGAGGGTGGAATAAAATGAAGACTCTCAAATAAATATGGTCGCTATCGTTACCGACAATGAATTAGAACTATGCGCCATATCATGTCTTTTATATATGTCTTAAAGTCAATTAACGTTTTTAAATTCTAACAATGTCGTTATTTTATCAGATTCTCGAGATTGTCGTGTTAATGTTGAGTTGGTAATTAAATGCAATGATGTGTCAGAAGTGTTTTTTTTTATTATACGTCCACGGTATATCATATTATTTTCTTTGTATGATAAAGTTCTGCCAAATGAGGTCATTTGGTCGGACACGTGCGTGACGCACGTGCATTTTTACTAGTATATGTCAAGTAAACAATTTATAAATGTAGAATTGGTGTACTGAGACAATAAATTTAGAATTGGTGTACTGAGAATAGAAGGCTATAGTTAACATATTGTGAGCTATTCATTCAGGTCAATGTAAAGTCAAGAAAAGATCCTTGCGAGCCTAATTTTTTCTCTAGACATATTGTGTGTCTTTCTTTGGAAGGCCTTATTCATACCAGTGCCTTGCAGTGTAACCTGTTCGCTGCAGCTGCAGAAAAATAACTGCGAACACTGTAGCAGCTGCAGAAACACTGTAACTGCTGCAGAAAAAATAACTGCGAACACTGTAGCTGCTGCAAAGCAGCGAGACGAACACGTTGAGATGGGTACTCTTTGTTATGTTGTGGACATATTGGAGCTTCAGAGGAATGAAGCCGATGCAGTCTGAACCATGGCGATCCATCCAAACACTGACGTGCACCAACAATTTTGCATAAGATTGGACATGTACAGTTGGCTCTTCGATCACTAATACTTTCATTTCTCTCCATTGCCATTTTGGCAGCAGAGCAGCAGGTGCTGGAACAGAGGCTTCATGGATGCTCAATGATTTCAAAGGCTGGAAAGATGCATGCTCTGTTATGTGCCTCAATACGCAATACAGCACTCGATTTCTTACGTGCCTGTGGACAGAAAATGAAAAGGCAGCAAGGAAGTTATAGCTCGGAAGATAACATTTGCACATTTGCAGAGGAAATATGAAGAAGAAAAAAAAGGGGGAAGATGCGGCACACTCCTACTACGTGAGAAAGCAGCTAGCGAGCAGAAACCACGGAGCTGGTGAGCTTCGGTCAGTGACTTACTGTTCAAAGTTCAGCGCCCTACCCACCAAAGACCAAGACACAGGACAGAGGACATGCGCTGCTGTTATTCTCCGGCAAGGGCGAGACCGAGCCAAAGACCGCACACCCCCGCGTCAACCCAACCACCGTAGCGGCCATTCTCCGGCCCCGCCGCCCTCGTCTTCCCCGTCTCCGGTAGCTCTCGCCATCGCAACCAGACCCGCCTACATGTTACCCTCGCTTTGCAAAGGCATCTACGACGTGTTGGTGGGGTGACCTAATCCTGATCTAAAAACCCGGTAGTGCGGTATGCAAATCGGCGACGAACAGAAACGCACAAACCACGGAGTTTGGAAAGAACCACCCTGATCTAAAAAACCCGCCTACAAGAACTGATCCCTAACGCGTAAAAGTAGTCAAAGATATTGGGCAACTTACTCTGCAGTCTTCACTGTCCTGTGCCGGTGGACGTACGCCGGCGGCGACCAGTCGGGAACGAGAGGTCCGGATCCGGATTTCACGGCGCGTGGATCCTGCCCGAGCAGATCATGACGACTTGATAGGTCCAAGAGGTCGCCGGCCGACGGAGAGTCCGGCCATCCAACGAGTCTTTGCGACCTTCTCGTCGGAAAACGACCGCTTGTACCTTGAGGGATAGGATTTTTGGCATGGTCGCCGGACACGGGTGAACCTTGCACCGAGGGCATGGATTTCCACCGTGAAGAATCTTGACATCGTGTCAAGATCCAAGCAGAGGAAAATCCGCGGGCCCTAGCCAGGATTTCCGTGACGAAACGAACTCCAAGGCCCCAGGCCCTGTCACGGCCGTATGACCGTGGACAGAGGGGCTCCGGCGACCGAAATCCATGGAGATCGAGGCGACGACAGGGTGTTCGTGGAGGAGAGGAAGGAGAGGGGATTTTGGTTTGGGGAAGACGAAGAATAATGAGAGGAAGAGGGAAGGTCTATGGCAAGGCCTATACCGGTTAGGCGTCGGTAGAGAGCTTGCCAAAAGAGTGTGGAAGTCTCTACAAGTTTGTACACGGTCTTCGTGCTTCCCGTGTGAAAGAAGCAACAAGAAGGGAGCACCCTTTGGACCGCATCACGTGCGGATCCTTACCCTCGGAGGAGTATCCGGAGTTGCCGGCGGGACATGCCCGTGTCTTCACTTGGAGGGTGAAGAATGCTCCAGAGGGGATCGCCATCGAGCGGAGGGACAGGTCGAGACTCCGGCGGGAGTGACCCAACGTGGATTAAGGGGAGACGTCATCCTCCCGAGACCACGGAAAAAATCCATGAGCAATCTCTATCCTATCTCTTTACTTACTAGCATTTACTATTCCGCATTTATTTCTTGCTAGTAGACTTGCATGTTTAGGATTGCTCTTTGCTAGATTTGTTAGTGTGTGCGCATGCTTCTTGTTATCACCTAGCAAATTAGTAGGACTGTTAAAGTACCTTGCCGGAGAAATTTACAAGAGCTATCGATTCACCCCCCCCCCTCCTCTCGATACTCCGTGATCCTTACAATGTTGATTTTTTTCTAATCTAAAAAAAAACATTCTATCACGTGTATGTATTTGCATCATTATGGAATAGTATAGTTTTGTACAGACCAATCAATTTATTAATGGTCACACTATTTAACATTTTCTTTTCTTTTTTGCAAATCACTAAAAAATGAATTTTAAATGGATTTCTGTGAGGATGTACAACTTCTACATATCTACACTCGTTTAATTTCGAATTGCTCTTCATTTATCACAAAACCTCATCACTTCTATGTTGTTTAGTAAAATTTGAACACACTTTGATGCAAACAACGTTGAAAAACTTTCCCAGAAATTGTTGAGGTTGGTGTTGACTTGGAAAAGCTCTACACCAAAATAGAGTTCAAAATTCAATACATTTTTGGAGATAAAAAATTGCAAAACTCACTTTTTCTTCGTTTTGTTTTTTGCTACTCTCAAAGTATGATGATTTTGGAACTCAAATTTGATATCCACATGTAATATAGCTGTCCTAAACTAGAGTAACTTTGGTGTTTTTTCTGAACTTTTTTTATCCATGTAACGCTATTAAAAGAATCAATTTAAAAAAATGCCTTCTGTATGCTAAAAAGGTATTGTTGAAGGAGGTTTTCACTGAAACCGGGTCTTGACTGGGCTTGGCACTGTCCGACGACGTGCCCGTCGCATGCCGTGCCGGGATGCATTCACCATGTCAGACCAACCGGCAAGGTTCACAGCCCGGCTCAGGGCGGCCCAAAGCACAACGGGCCCGTGCCATGCTGGCCTGAGTGACTGAGTCCCAGCACTACCCAGGTACGGTGGTGGACTGCTGGTTCTCTCCCATCAACAGGACAGGCAGTTTGTTGTACATCGTCTCAGCAAAGAAAACGGTTTTACATGGAGGAAGAGAACAGGGTACCCCAAGCATCAACTACACTTGCTGTAGGCCATGGCAGCTTACAATGACAAGGAATCGAATCGGGCAAGCAAGGCGAAGTCCCAAATTACAACCACACTAGCGATCGACAACTGTCAGGACCGAAAACGACACGACAGCCGCCCCTCGCCAGAGCGGCCTTATCAGTGAAAATGCACACTTCTCTTTTACGATGCCACTTGCAACAGACATGACATGCACCAACAGTCGTATGACTCCTATCTGTTAGCGACGCATGGTTCATAAGGCACAAAAAAGAAAGAAAAGACCAGCGAAACATGTCCTGACTAGTTCTGTCAAAAAAAAAAAAAAATGCCCTGACGGCACGATGCAGAAGAAGCGCCGCCATAAAATTCTTCATCTACATTATTATCTTCATCCATTAACCTGTGGGAGTGCTGCAAAAACGTAGAGGCAGAAGAGTTAAACAGTGAAATCAAATTATTAAGAGAACACATAATTTGTATCGCGCGGTGCTGCTGCTAGCCTATTGATCGCCACAAGACTGCAGAAAGGAAAACTTACCACGCGCAATCTTGACGCTCCTGAAGAACACCATCCCAAGTATTATCGCCTCCGTTTCTACGACCAATCCCATCCATAGTACCCAAACAACGGATTTAGCATCCCCTTCTGCAGCAGAACAGCAGATTTCAATAAAAATTGCAGTCCTTTTTATATGCAAGAACGGACGAAGAGATGGAGAAAGGGGACTCACTGTCTGGCCCCTGCGGCAGTGAAGATATCTTCACGAGTAGGAGGCAGTCGTAGCCGACCACGAGCACCTCCTCCCCGTGGATCCTCTGCAGCCACCCCAGCGCCGCCGCCGCGCGAGCAGAGTCCTGGAGGCAGCGGTCGCGGTCGGCAGCGCCGTCCAGCCCCGCCGACGTGGTCGGGCCGGCGTAGAACCAGCCGCGGAACGCGTCCTCGCCGGGCGACGACGAGGCGTCGGAGTCCGCGTAGGACACGAAGCACTCGGCGCGCCAGACGCCGGCGCGCACTCTGGTGGTGCCGCACCGGCCGATGACGTCCCTGGCGGCGGCGGACAGGCACGCGGTGCAGGCTCGGGTCACGGCCGGGGAAGAGACATTCGAGTGGATGCAGACGCTGTGGGCGAAGGCGCGGCCAATCTGTATGGTGATGAAGGCCTCTGGCACGTCTGACGCTGCAGACTGGGCTTCGGCGAGGGCGGAGGACAAGTTGGCTCGAAACGCTGCGTCGTCGTTCTTGGACGGCGTCTTCGGCGCCGGGCCGCAGTTGAGCAGAGGGGGTTGGCGGCGACTGCTCGTGCTGCCCTCCACGACCGCAGCGACAAGGACGACGAGGAGGAGCGCGGCTAGCCGAGGGTGCAACATGTGGAGCTCGCTTCGCCTGTGGTGAGGAAAAGCGTAGCTCCCCGCCCGGAGCGGTGGGTGAAAAAGGAGACGAGTGAGGGGAGAGGAAAGGTGAGAAGGGGTGTTTCTTGCACACGCTCCATCGACATCTGAGAACTTGTTTTCCGAACTGACCAATTCCTATCCTGCGCGCTGCTTTTGTCTTCGTCCCCGTTTCGGTGCAGGCCGGTGATCTTTGCGTCTTCGAAAAACGAACGTGGCATGCGATTGTTCGCGGAGACATCCGAGCAAGAACAGTGCTCCCAGCTCATTGCCCGTCTCGTCAATTCGGCATGGAAAAAACTTGATCGAGTCTGTGCGTTAATGATGGCAAGGGCAGTGTTTGGTCTGCAGTTGAAAGCAAATTGACGATGAAATTACAGGTCAATTAAAAATTCCCATCTCCATTTTGTCATTTTTCTAGATGCACTTGAAATCTTTTCTTGATCTGGTTTCATACGCTGCTCTAGTATGCATCACAGCATCGGTACGGCTCCATGATGTTGCTGTCCTCACTGTGCTTTGCTCTGTGGCATGGCAGGCCGTGGAAACCATGCCCGGACACCGGTCGAATGTGGTGTGGGCGCAAACAAGGCCGATAGTTGAAAAGGTGGTGGTGTGACTGAAGGCCCTGCAGCTAGTGATGTCCAAAGGGGCCGGGCCAAGCGGGCTGGCACGAAGCACGAATTTTTTGGCCCGGCCCAAGCACGGCACGGCACAATTAATTTAGGGCCGTGCCGGCCCGTTAGCCCGTGCGTGCCGTGCCATGGGCCGAGGGCCTGGCACGAAATTAGAATGGCCCGCGTAGCCTGGTTTTAGCCCGTGTAGCCCGTTAACAGCCTGAGAAGGCACGGCCCGTTAGAAGCGTGTCACGGCCTGTTAGCAAATGTTTTTGCTTGTAATTTGTTTCCTTTAGGTCATTCTGGTGGTGTTCTTGGATGGTTGAAGTTTTGTTTGAATTCAAGTGGTTGTATTTGTGAATTTATGTGAATTTTGGTCTTAAGTCTAGTGTTGAAATGATTTTTGTGCTACTAAGGCACGAAAATGATTTATGGGCACGAAAAGAATTTAGGGCCTTTCGGCCCGGCACGGCACATTTAACACAATACGTGCCGTGCCATGGGCCGAGAGTCGAGCACGACGGGCGGCACGGCACGGCACGAAATTAATAGCGTGCCGTGCCGGCACGAAATTAAATGGGCCGTGCCTTTTAGGGCACGTGCCGTGCCGTCCGTTTGGACATCACTACCTGCAGCGACGTCCGGCTGACGACGACGGGCCACAAAGCAAGAGATCACATGGGAGAGGCTCGGCCCACTGCCTATCGCGTCGGCCTCAAGGGAGAGCACAGCCCAACCTCAAGAACCGACGTAGTTGACGGTAGTGATGGCCAAACGGGCGGCCCGGCCCGGACCCGAAAAGGCACGGCCCGGTGATAATTACGTGCCGGGCCGGGCCGCCCATCGTGCCTACCCCTCGGCCCATGGCACGGCCCGCTCTGACTTAAACAGGTCGTGCCGGGCCGTGCCAAGGGACAGCCCGAAATAATTTCGTGCTGTTTCGTGCCCAGAAAGCACGAAAATCATATAACCATTCAAAAACAAAAAGAAAACAAGCTAAGTTCAAAAGAAACCATGTATTAACTGATCACAGCTAAGTTCAACAAAAAATAAAAATTCAACATTACAAAGTGACACACCAGATTTGGCCAAAAGGAAATATATTAGTTGAGCTGTTGCTGGCTGCCTCATTAAAAACCCTTTGGCCTAAAGGGGAAAAAGAGTACAGCCCAGCTCAAGTTCGAGTTCGAGTTCGAGTTCAATATTACAGTCCAGTACCTAAAAAAAAAATTACAGTTCAGTTCATCATACAGTCCATGGTTACAGCTAAACTACACAGCTGGAGCAGGAGCTCCTTCATCACCATCCAGGTAGAGGTTCTCAAACGCCAGTTCAAGCTCCTGCTGGTGTTCCTCGATGTTGTTCTGGATCCTGTCCTCTCCCAGCTGCCAATCCTTCAAGCATGTCAATACTTCCACCATGTCACTTGTCAGCCTCCTCCTCCTTTCCTCTAGTACCCTGCCAGTCAAGCTAAAAACAGATTCCGAACTAATGGTTGACACAGGAACGGTTAGTATGTCTCTAGCCAAGATAGATAGAATAGGATATGTTTGCTTATGTTCATGCCACCAAGTCAGAATGTCAAGCTCATCATCAGGTGGAGCAGGGTCACTATCTAGATACAAAACCAACTCAGAAACAGGAGCAAAGGTAGAAGATGGTGCAGGAGAAGAATCACCAACAAGTGCATCATCAGAAGCATATGCAAAGATCTTACCCCAGGAAGTTCTTTTCCTGCCACTACTTACCGGTTGAGGAGGCCTCTGCAATCTCATTGCACCAAATTTACTTTCATACTTGCCAAAAAACTTGGTTAGTTCAGTTCTAACATCATTGAAATAAGTGGAATAATCAACATCAAGATGATCAGATAGAAGCTTGAGGGCATTACTGAAGCCTCTCAGCTTAGCTCTAGGATCCAATATAAAAGCAAATGAATATAACAGAGGAATCTCTTTCCAGTACTTGAGGTACTTGGCCTTCATAGACAGCACACACTTCCACAAAAACTTATCATTCTCATACTTATGCAAATGTCCAGCAATCTCAATGAGCTGATGTATAATCAGAGGTGAAGTAGGATAATAAACACCAGAGAGAATAACAGTAGTCTCATAGAAGAGTTCAAGGAAAGAGCAAACCTTGTCAGCAACATACCAGTCCTCAGGTTCAAGCAAACTTTGGCCATGTACTGTCTGGTACTGGCCATTGATGAACACAGAAAATGTGCTCTGATGTGGCAACAGGTGCTTAAGCATGAGAAAGGTGGAGTTCCACCTAACATCCATGTCCAAGCCGAATTTTCTTGGCCGAGCACCCATAGCAAGACAATATGACTTATATGCTGCAATTCTTTGGTTAGAACAGTTCAAAAATTGAATTGCAGTTCTAAAATTCTCAACAACAGCCTTCAAATGTTTGAGACCAGACTTGACAATCAAGTTTATGATATGGCATGCACACCTTTGATGCAACAGAAGAGGGCCAACATAACCAGCAAATTTAGGGGTCAACTCATGACGGATACCCAAATCAGGGTATCCTGATCTAGGATACTTAATTCTGCTAACCGTCTCAGCTTAATTGTGTAGGGCCCACAGGAACAGGCACACGACAACAGAGCGCTCGAGGGGCCCACGGCCGACCCCGAGGGCACATACAAGTTCCGCCTCGTCCGACCCCGAGTCGGCCGGGGCCCACGACTTCCGCCCCGCCCGACCCCGAGTCGGGTGGGGTCCACAGACTCTGCCTCGCCCGACCCCCAGTCGGGCGGGCCCCGAACTCCGCCTCGCCCGACTCCCAGTCGGGCGGGCCCACAAGCCGCGCTTCGCCCGACCCCGAGTTGGGAGACTTCGTCGAGAAGATTTCCCTCTGGCAAGGAGGACAGTCATTTACGACGAGTAGCTGGGGAGCCTTAACTCTACCCAGCAACTCATCTACTTGCAGGCACGCTGTCGGTGTTAAGAAACCGGCCGACAAGTAAATTTGTAACTACGGCGCCTAACAATCTTCTATGATGGCGAGGGTTTTGTGAGAGAGGTGAGATGTATACTGGTTCAGGCAATCGATGCCCTACGTCCAGTTCGTGGGTGGTTCGTGTTTCGACTTGCAGAGGGGAGCTACAAGTGTTGACGAGGGAGGAGAAAGACTCCAAGCCTCTTCGTGTGTATCTCTCGATGGATTCGTCCCCCCTCCTCATGCACCCAGCTCTCCTTTTATAGTCAAGGAGTGAGCCGGTTTACAAATGGGAACGGGGCTTTCGAGTTGTGGGCTAGCGCGGCTACACGCCGCACTAGTCTGAACCCTAGCTGCCACTGTGGCCCTAGTCAGGCGGCGTCCTGTCAGCCCGGTCGCCGGGCAGGTGGTCGAGATGTCAACCCAGACTGTCGCGGCCGTCTTGTCGTCGGTCCGGTCTTCGTCCCTGTTCAGGGTGATGATGATGTCGTAGCCATCCCGTTGCGGTACTCGAGGTGTCAGGCGGCGCCGCGAGATGGGACGGGTGCCACTGTGCGGGTCACATCACGTGCCTGCAAGTATATGAGTTGCTGGGTAGAGTTAAGGCTCCCCAGCTACTCGCCGTAAATGCCTGTCCTCCTTGTCAGAGGAAAATCTTCTCGACGAAGTCTCCCAACTCGGGGTCGGGCGAAGCGCGGCTTGTGGGCCCGCCCGACTGGGAGTCGGGCGAGGCGGAGTTCGGGGCCCCATCTGACTCGGGGTCGGGCGGGGCGGAAGTCGTGGGCCCGCCCGATTGGGGGTCGGGCGAGGCGGAGTTCGTGGACCCCACCCGACTCGGGGTCGGGCGGGGCGGAAGTCGTGGGCCCGCCCGACTGGGGGTCGGGCGAGGCGGAACTTGTATGTGCCCTCGGAGTCGGCCGTGGGCCCCTCGAGCGCTCTGTTGTCATGCACCTGTTCCTGTGGGCCCTACACAATTAAACTGAGACGGTTAGCGGGATTAAGTATCCTAGATCAGGATACCCTGATTTGGGTATCCGTCAGTAGCCCCCGAGCCTGGGCGGCGGCCGGGGGTCGTGGTCGCCGTCGAGGCTTGTCGTTGTCTCTCCGAGGGTATATTCGTACTACTCTTACCGGTGGGTGCGCGCGAGCGCACCCGCCGGGTGTAGCCCCCGAGCCTCGGTACAAGTGGTTTACTTGTGCCGAGGGTGGCAAAAAAGGTTTTCCCGAGACCACGCAGTAGGTCCTTGTTTGCGAATGCGAGCCCCCGAGTCCTCGCTCAATGCGCGGATCCGTCCGAGGGTCGTTTCGTCTTTTTGTTTCGTCCGTACCCGCGCGTCTTTACGATAAGACGGGGCACGCGTGAGCCGGCCACGTCATTCCTCGATGGTTCGATGCGTGGTGCTCGTTTAAGCTGCAAACGGGTGTGTCCGAGTGAAGGCCTCGGCTTGCCCTTCGCGGGGGTCCGATTGAGACTAGCTGGAGTCGGCCTCATTCAGATCCGAGTTCCTGCCTTTTTCGATCGCCGACTCCTTTCGCTCGGAGTCAGTGGGCTCGATGCCCTCCCTCGATGGGAGATCAAGGTCGAGGTTTTTTAGACTCGGACTCAGACGCTACCGTCAGAGGCCCATTGTACTACGGTGTACGGGTTGCGGTCGCTGGGGACCCCTCTTTGGTGGCCCCTCACTTAGTTTTGTCCTGGAGCGGCCGTTCGAACCCTTTCGCGGGGCCGACCTTCGAACTCCTGGGCCGGAAACTGGGCCGTCGGGGCATTTTCAGCCCCTAGCCTTTATTACCTGTGGGCCCGGCCGGGATTCCAAGCCCGCCTGGGCCGTCATCGTGCGTCGTGGAGACGCGACGGTTCGCCTTCCGCGCGAATCGAGGCCACGATCTGTCTTCGTGCGGTAGTGGAGCGGGCCATGATGACGATTTTTAAGGCACCTGCACCTGTTAAATCGCGAAACAGGGAAGGCGCGAGAAACGAGGCGTCGTGTGAACGCGATAACTATAAAGAAGGGATGAGCCTAACCTCATTTGCCTTACCAGGTTTTCGCAACCTTTCGCATCCACCGCCGCTCGCCCTTGCGCAAACCGCTTCGTCTTCCTCGCCTCGCTCGCTCTCCAATTTCCCTTCGTTTCGCCGTCGCCCCGCGTCCCTCGTCCGCATTCGCCATGGCGGATTGGAGCCGGTCCAACAGCACCAAGGGGAACCTCGATGCCCTGGTTGCGCGCGGCCTCCTGATGCCCCTCACCGCGGAGCATGAGTGGCTGGTTCCCAGGGAGGAGAGGATCCCATCGCCGCCGGACGGCTACATTGTCTCCTTCCGCTCCTTCCACGAGCGCGGCTTCGGCATGCCGCCTCTTCCCTTCCTCCGCGGCCTGCTTCACCACTAC